>JAJHZJ010000235.1:1718978-2261478 GCA_023548195.1 Bettongia penicillata ogilbyi
TAAAGTGAAAGCTGTCGCTTCTAGAGTTGTGTCATCTGTAAATTTGATAATTATATCATCTGTAGTTTTATCTGTGCCATTGATAAAAATGTTAAACAGCATACGGCCTGCCCCAGATCTCTGGACCCTCCATTAGAGACTTCTTTCTAAGTAGCATCAGATCATTAATAAAAAGCCTTTGGATCTGACCAAATCATTTTTTAAATCACTGCAATTTTCTAAATGGGAAGCCCCTGTTAAATCCCTTGCTAAAGTCCAAGTGAGCTATAACTACAGCATTTTCTGATTGAATAACTTTGTGAACAAAAGAAATAAGGTTTAACATGATTTGTTCTTGGTGAAACCTACTGACTGTCTCTTAGAGATCAATGTTTTCTTTCCTAGATGCTCCCTAACCATTCCATTCACATGCTCAAAATTTTTGCCTGAAATTTATGTCAAACTCATGGGTCTCAAATCAGAAGTCTGGATTCAAATCTTGGCAATATTATCTACCAGCTGAGTGGCTTTGAGCAAGTCATTTACTCTCTCTCGGTCTTACTGTTCTCGTTTGTACAGTGGGGATGGTGATACCCATCCCACTCACTCCACGAGGTTGTTATGGACATCCAATGTAATAATGTATTCAAAAGCACTTAGTATATTGTTTTTCAGTAGTTTCAGTGATATCCAACTCTTTGTGACTCCATTTTTGGATTTTCTTGATGAAGATACTGGAGTAGCTTGCCATTTCCTTCTCCAACTCATTTTACAGATTGGGAAACTGAGGCAAACAGGGTTAAGTGACTTGCCCAGGATCAGAGAGCTAGTAAGTGTCTGAGATGGCATGAACTCAGGTCTTCCTGACTCTAGACCCAGTACTCTATCCACCTAGCTGCCCAGGAGGGATGATACCTCACGTCAATTCACTTCAGAAGGTCGTTATAGAGATCCAAAGTAATGACGTATAAAGAAGCATTTAGTAGACACTAAAATTCTATAGAAATGTAAGAACCATGAACTAATTTTTCTCTAGGCACTCAAGAGGAAAGAAGACAGGCCTATTAAATTCATTTCCCCATGTATATAAGTATTCACCCTAAACTGTTCCTGCAGTGGTTGCTGGGGACAAAATAAGTAAGACAGGCTACCATGATGAAGTCCTTATGATTTTCAGCTTGTATAATGTTTTGCTTGGAGGTTCTTTCTCAAAATTTTTGAAGTTCAGCCTAAAAAGGCAAAATCCCTTGAACTTCTATTTATTTTTCCTTTTTTTTTCCTCATAGTAATAACTTGTATCCCTGGTCTCTGCATGAGGTTTACCCTCTGAGCTGAGTAGCTAACATGTATAAACAAACCAGCATCAAAAGATGCAAATCATTAACATTTCTTCCCCCTTCCCCCCTCCTCGTGGGTTTCTCATCTCATGCTAGGGATGAGTCACTGGATATGAAAAGCATTTTGGTGTTTTTCCACCATGGGGTGGGCAGTACTTTATCAGGTGACATGATGAGCATGGAAGAAACAGCTGAGTGATTGAAGAGAAATTTTTCATTTGGTCTACTTTCATCAAGATCTCAAGTTCTGGTCAGAGGAGGCAAGGTAGTACAGTGAAAAGAACCTCTGAACTTGGAGCCAGGGGAAATGCCCTTTCTGGCACTGTTACTGTCTCTGTGACTTTGAGCAAGTCACTAACCTTGGCTGGGTTTCAGCTCCTTTCATGTCAGAAAGGGGATGGAGTAGATGGCCTATAAGATCACTTTAAACTTATGACCCATCCTTTGAAGATGTTTAGTTAGGCTTCTAAAATGACCAAAGAAAGCCAAGAAAGAAAAATGAAACACAGTGGTTCAGTTTAATGATAGCAGCCCTATACTTAAAGCTAAAGGGGACTTTAGGGATCATCTAATTCAGTACCTCTCCTCTCACCCCACTTTGTGCAGATGAAGGAAACTGAGACCACTAAGCTTAATTGATTAAGTGGCAAAGAATTTGAACCTTTGACCTAGTCTTTGCCTGTGTTCCACAGCCAGCATTGAAATAACACTTAAAGTCTGCAAAATAATTTACCCGTATTCTCATGACAACCCGGGGAGGTAGGTACTATTATTATCTTCATTTTTCAGAGCAGGAAATTGAGGCAGACAGAGGTTATATAACTTGCTCAAAGTCACATAGCTAAGAAGTGTCTGAGGCAGGATTTGCACTCAGATCTTCCTGAATTCCAAGTTCACTGAACCACTTAGGTTCCCCATTTGTTGCTGTTTTTCAGTCATTTCACTGTGTCTGACTTTTTATGACCCCTTTTAAGGTTTTCTTCGGAAAGATACTGTAGTAGTTTGCCATTTCTTTCTCCAGCTCATTTTACAGATGAAGAAACTGAGGCAACTTGCCCAAGGTGACACAGCTAGTAAGTCTCTGAGGCTGGATTTGAATTAGGATCTTCCTAACTCCAAGTCTAGAGTTCTACCTACTGCACAACCAGGCTTCCCGTTACACTGATATTAATATAATGAAATGAAAGAATAAGGGAGGGCTGTGAAGTGAGAATACCAGACTTGGACTGGCAATTGGAGGAAATTAAATTAGCAATGGCAGCAACATAAGTATAATTAAGGTTCTTTTTACTTGAGGCAAAAAACAGTTGAACAGGGCAGAGCAGTTGAACTGAGAGAGGAAAGTCCAGCGGTAAAGCAGGCTGGGATCTGAAGGACAGAGGACAGTCTGAAAAAACCCATTCCTAGGTCCTTGAGGAGTTTGAGGGGTAAAAGCTTCTGGGAAAGTGGGGGAAAGTATATTCCCTAATATTAGGATCCCGAGGGAAAGCTTCTATCACCATGCTTTTTTTATGGCTTGGTAAGAAGTAACTAAAAAGCATATATGATCATGGACTTTATCTGCCATCATACTGCCTCAGAAAGATGGAAGCTTGGGTCCCTTCTGCATGACTAGCCCCAGAATGTTGTATTTCACAATTGGCACTTACTAATTAGAAAGCAGTACTAGAACAAGGGAAGAGAACTTGGTGTTTTCAACTTGACCAAATAACAAATATGACAGCCAAGCAGAGGTGCAACAGAAGTACAGCAAGAGCAAACACATTGAATACATGCCATCAAAGAGGCCAGAGAGAAGGTGGGAATTGTCTGTAATTCTACTGAGTCTCTGATCTTTTACCATCTTTTTTTTTTTTTAGTGACTCAAGAGAAGGAATTAGAAAAAGCAGAAAACCAAGGAAAGACCAAATGGGCATTTTTCATTTTATTACACCTTCTTGTGATGATAAACTAGAGCTATTTTGTAGCTCATTTTCCCAAAATTCCTTCATATTTTGAAGTCTATACCTATAGAACGCATAGTCAACTGGGAAAGATAGAGCTATCTTTTTTTCCCCTCTGATCAGGAGTCTGAATCAAATTTTGATTGCTGCCAAAAGAAATCTACCTAGGGAAAGAGTGAATAATTGAACACTATTTGTGTGTGTTGGGGCTGGGGGGAGAAGTTGTAGCAGAAAACAACCCACATATCCATCTTATCCAGAAAATCAAATAGCAAACTTAGGAGATAGGGAGAATTGTAGGTGAGGCCAGGGGGGAAGACAAGGAAAAAAAATAACAAGAAATGTGTACATGTTTTGCATGTCATGGAAGATAATAACAAAGACATAGCCTGTCTTTCCATTTTCCAGAACACCAATATCAGTTTTAGACAAACAAAAACAACTGCTCCCAGTTGGATCTAACTTACATTTTTCTTTTAAAAGACAGAAAAGAAAAAAGATTGCTCCTCTGAGAGTGATTGTTTTTTTTTTTTTTCAATTTCCTTTGTTGACAGGGGGAGGGGAATGAATTGAATGAATTGTTGCAGAATGTGATACTGAAAAGTTTAAGATTTTGGTTGTTTCTGAACTTTGGAATGGTACAACACAGAGTTCATTATGCAAAACCATTTTGGAAGAAGAAAAGGGAAATATGAACATCAGGTCATGCTGATAACATGCTGATAAAGGAAAATACCTATGAGGGTTTCTTCCTACACGCATAGGATAGATGAGGGCAGGACCCAAACTTCCTGAAATCTCTTTTGAGTAGATAGATGTCTGTTGATATGTTATGGTCAATGACTGCTGAAGGAGTTTGTATTCATCTCCCTTTGGTAAAATACCACATTGTATCATGATGTTCCAGATTTCTAGCCCACCAATGGGTTTTCCCCTTTTTTTTTGTTTGTGGTAAGAGGAGCAAGGACCAGGTGCTTAACCATGTTTTCTTTCTACTTATCATGACACATGGTACTTTTATTGATCTCAAAGAAACCCAGAGTATGCAGGGGATAACTGAGATCCAGACAAGAAGATACATCAAACAGTAAACATTTGCTGAGTGCTTTTTATGTGTCAGGAATTGTGTTGGGTGCTATGTTTGCAAATACAAATATAAAGCAGTTCCCTGCCTGCAAGGAGCTTAAATTCTACTAGAGGTGGTGCAGTATGTTCACAGATAAAAATATAAAGGAATTATACAAAATAAAAGCAAAGTGACTGGGGGGGGCACATCAACCCCTATAGGGATAATCAAGAAGGGTCTCTTGACCCTTCATCCTTCATTCTGGATGAGGACCAGTGACATCTCTTGCAGGAGATCACACTAGAGCTGAGCCTTGAAGGGATTTAGGGATCCCAAGAGGGGGAAGTACTCTAGGTATGAGGCATAGCCTTTGCAAAGGTGCAAAGAGACATCATGAAAGTAAATGTCTACAAAAATGCTTTGGTACAGGTTTATGGTCATCTTATCAAACTTCTTCCAACTGTTGGGTAAAACAGGTTTCCAACCAAAGTGGGAAGAAGGAAAATGTGAAAATCAAGACCTTGACTTATCCTTTCAGATATATGTCCATATACATAACTGTTGGGTAATGGATCTGTTCCTTTAATTTTTTTGGTACGGACTTATGATTTTGTTGGTTTAACTAATATTTGGCGGGGAAACAACGCAGCCTGATCGTCATCTGTCATACAGACTATTAGAATTGCCTGAGGCACTAAAAGATTGAGTGATTTGCTAAGGTCACATAGCTAGTATGTATCAAGGGAAGATATGAACTCAGATTTTCTTGACTCCAAGGCTAGCCATCTATGCAGTAGAGCACACTTCACAGGTATCTAGAAAGCAAATAGAGGTGAAGGGATAGTACTGTGATTTCATTGGTACAGGGACCTTCTCATTCTTCCTGAAGCTTCTTCTATCTATGTGGATTTGCTTTTAATTTAGAGTCTTAGAGCATTACCTGGCAGAAAAATTGTCTTGCCCATAGTAATACAGACTGTATGTGTCAGAAACTGGACTTAATCCAGAGTCTTCCTCATTCAGAAGCCAATTCTTTATCTAGGAACACACACTGCTATAGCTAAAATATGCATCAATTATTTGCAAAGTGTTAACGTTTTCCAAATTGCTTGAGCCAAACTAAATTGTAAGTGAAAAGCAAACCAATTGACATGAGTTTGATTTATCTTGATCCAAAGATCTGTGATTTCTTTGGTATAGTGCTGTTCCCTACATTTCCATGCCTACCTAAATGGACAGTCTTCATCATAACCTGATGGCCAAACCTCTGTAAATAAGCCTCTGGTTTGAGCTATAGACAGTAATGGATCTCATCAAGATAATCCTGTTCTGATTTGGGGTCCACAGCCTCATCTAAATTCATGTTCTGGTCTCCAAGTCAGTGCAGTTCACCATTTTATACTCTAACATGTTCTCCCCAGCAATTCATAGAGCTGTATGGGACCTCAGAGACCTACATTTGAGATATCTGAGGCTGTAGGGGCTGGATTTAAGTCCTCTTAATCCAGAGCCATCCTCTTTTTCACCATGCCTAGACTCCTGCTTCTGAGAGCAGTAGGGAAAGTAGGTTGCTTTGGGGTACCTTCTTGCACATGGCTGCGTCTCCACATGCTTCCTATTAACAATTTTCAGTAACACAAATACCTTGAGAAGAATATTTTTGACAGGCAGCCTTAATTTGCACAGTCCTACTGCCTAGTAGCTTGGGTCACCTAGGAAACAAAGCATCACGGGAAGAACTTGCCTCTGGTTCATAATTCTGTCTCTTCTTCAATAATAAATAGTTTCTGATCAGTTGTGAATAAACATCCCAAGGGAAAAATAATGTAAAAAATTTTAATCAATCATAACAGGAATCATAGGACAGAATTGTATCTAATTTTTGGATTATGCATTACCTCTTTCAAGATGCTAGCATGCAATATAGTCAATTACCTTCACTTTTTAGTCTCAAAGAACCTTAATGGTCCTTCCAAATATGAAAAATGCATTCTTAATTGTCATTCATCATCAGGGGTGTTATCGATCATGGAAAATGATACATTATGTTTACTTTAAAAAAAATGAGACTCCTAAGCAAAATGCTGCCTGTTTTTCTATAGTGTCACAAAAATCCAATTAAGGTGCTATTTGATTTTTAAATTTTAATTTATTTTTTCAATTGGTAAGCATTTATTTTCTCAAATCCCCACCTATCCCCACTCAAAAAAAAAGAAAAGTAAAGCAAACCCATTGTAATAAATAGGCATAGCATAATCAAGAAAAACCAATTCCTGTATTGACAATGTCATAATTGTATGTCTCATTCTGCATCTTCAATTCATTACTTTCTTTGTAGCAGGTGGCTAGCATCCTTCATCACTGATCCTCTGGAATGGTGATTGGTCACTGTATTGGTCAGTTAGGGTGCTATTTTAAATGCACACAAAAATGAACAATTTTACTCTCTCTTCAGCAGTCAGGCAGGGCAAAATTCAGAAATAACATCAATGTCTGTCCTGATGCTGGACATTTGATTGTTTGACACTGCAAGTTTTCACCATAAACCCTCGTTAGAGTTTTTAGATTTATGGGAATGGGAGGATAAGAGAGATTGTTGGAGGCAGGGTGGGTTAAGTAATAAGAGGGTCAGGTAGGAAGTAGAAGTAGAGGAGTCAGGAGGAATAGGAAATAAGAGATATGCACAAACATTAAAACAAAAATTAGGAACAGAATCTGTTAGGGAAAGCACATGTTTATATATGTATGTATGTGTGTGTATATATGTAAATATGTATGTATATATCTACATATCAATATAAACATGCTTAATTGAAGCCTAGGGAGGAAAAGGGAAAAAAGGACATAGTAAAACATGTACAACAGAGAACAAAGGAAAAGCTACAAGGAAGCAAAGAAAACCTGGACAGTTCTCCACGTGATGTTTATAGGCTTTCTTGAAATGGAAATTTATTGCTTTTTATTTTGAATGCTCTCTTACTTTCTGTGTGCACACGATATTTTTTATTTTCTTATTTTATATTAAAGTTTTAATATATAAGTTTATAATATGTTTCTTTTTCTTTTCTTATTGTATATATGAATTTTTTTAAAAAAAGGAATTGTGCCCAGATGTCTTTAGGGTTCCTTGACTTTTAATTCTGCCAAAATATTCACCATTTCTTTTGTGGTTTGGGATTCTGCAGGATCTGTCCTACAAGGATCGGCACTGGCATGAGAGCTGCTTTCACTGCTTCCAATGCAAGAACTCTCTGGTGGACAAGCCTTTTGCTGCCAAAGACGAGCATCTTCTTTGTACTGAATGTTACTCCAATGAGTACTCTTCCAAATGCTCGGAGTGCAAGAAGACAATCATGCCAGGTCAGGACATGTTGCTTCCTATTTCATAAAAGGGATTAAAATAAAATAAATGAATGCCACAAAGAATGGTTCTAGTAATCCTAGCATTTTGCCCTTGTGTGAAAGTAGCACTTTGCATTTGCCTTTGGTGGAGGGCTATGTGCTGATGGACTAGTTACAGTTTGCTTAACAGTTTTTTGATTACAGAGAAGGAGTTTAAGCAGCCGAAAACCCAGCTAGGTTGTACTGAGTCATGCTTTTTAGGTAGAGTACCTTTGTTTAATGGGTGTATACTTTGCATATATCTAAAGGAATGATTCTATCAAGCAGCTGACTCTTGAGCACCAACCATCTCAATGCATCTTCATCATCAGTGTGCAAGTTGTTTTCTTTCTTTTATCCTCCACTAACAATTGAATTTTGAGGATGGAATCATATGTTTATTGATGGGGAAGGAAGTACCTTGAGAGTAGTCAGGTAAGAAGAAGCTGATAGAATTGGATAGAAATGGGAGAATCATTACTACTGTGCGAGAGCCCAATTCAAAGTCAAGAAGAGTGGTTTCCAATACTACCCATAACATATACTGCCTTCATGACTCTTGAACAAGTCACTTAACATCTCGATGCACTAGGCAAGTCTCTAAGACTGCTATTGGAGAGAAGCTGCAATGTGAATTTGGAAGGTTACCCCCCTGAGAGTTTGCTAATAAATGAAACTGCGGTCCCTATCACCACTTCTATATAAATTACACCAAAATAGACTAGATTTTCAGACTTATAATAAAAATCAGAGCAAATTTTGTAAACCTTAGGATCATGAGGAGGCTTGAGAAATCATCTCGTTTGTACTCCTGCCTTTGATCAGCAAACATCAAAATCAAATCTATAAGAAATAGAGCAGAAATGATCAGGAGAACCCCTGAATTACTAGACTAGAGCACCTCCGATGAAGCTGGCTTTGGCTCTTTTCTGAGGACAGCCCAGGGAACTGCTGATTGGGTCCCCTTGACTTAGGGGTTGAACTAAAGATGACAAATAACTGAACATGGAGGGCTGGGATCAGAGAAGACAGACGACTGATCACTAAAGCAACCTTTCCTCCCCTCTTTGGTCTACAACAACAAGGAGAAAGCCCATCTTCTCTCTTACTGAAAATCCAAGGGAGAGAAAACTTGCCTAAACTGAAAGAGAGGACAGAATCATTACCACATCTCTTACAGACTCAGTTCAGGGAGAACATTTCTTCAAGTAAAGTCTGAACCCTCTGACACTTGATCACGTATTGTTGACTCAACACCCTACGCTCCACGGTGCTGATTAGTTTCCTGTGAATGTCCTTGAGCAAGCAGTCAAGATGAAATCCTGTTCCATGGGAATTTACCAATTCAGAGGTTCCCCAATCACTTCTTATAACAGACAGTAATTTTCCTATGCCAAACAACATTGAGAAATTCTGCAATCTCTCTTTAAAACTGGGTTCAAAATTTAATAATTTATTACTGTCATATAATTCTCATTATCCTAGTTTGAGACCGTTTCAAAAGTTTAAAGCAACTTCCTCTTAATACGAGAAACCAAAGATAGAAAAAAATCGTATTACCCATGGTATGAAAAACCTAGGTTTTCTTCTTTCTGAAAGAGAGAGAGAGGAAAGCAGATCTCTTCCTGGCTTGTACAAACTGTTAAAAGGAGGGAAGTCCTATTCAGAAGCTAATCTCATAATGATATTCCCCGATACAAGCATTTATTTGGTTCTAATCTTTTTAAAGAAGTTTTCTTCAAACTAAATCAAACAGGATCCCATGTGGAAGGAATCTGCTTTCAAATATTCATCTAACAAATAAATATTTTCCAGTATTTCCCAAATATAGCCAGGTAGAGCCAGAATGTCTGTATCATATTTGTAGAAATATTTGAGGTTTTGCAAGCAGTTATGGTTAGTGTTTAGTGCGCTATCAAAATAGAAGTCAAAGTATTTATGTATTTTCAGGCTGTTTCCAAAATGAAACCTTTTACTTACAGATTCAGTTTAAGATTATGTGAATTTGATTCAAGTTTTCCATTTCCTGTCAGCAAAAAGGGAAATTGAATATTCCTAGGAACCCTTTAATTAAGGTCTCTTGGCATATATACTTTAATTCTAATCCAATATTTTCTGAACGTGATCATCATTATGAGTACCATTAAAAATTGATGAATATTTAGGGAGTGCTTACTAGGAGCAAGGCACCATACTGGATGCTAGGAATGCAAAGCGGTCTCTTATGTAGGAGTTCCTGTCATCAAGGAATAGTTAATCATCTAGTTTCCCTTAGTTGTTAGCGTTATCTCCTACCTATTCAAATTTGTGTCTATGTTACATCGCCCTCAACCCTCCCCAAAAGAATGTAAAGTCCCTTAGGAGGAAGGAAAGCGGTTCAGTCGTATTTGCTGAAAATGTGGTTAATAAGAATGTATGTGTAGAACCCATGTAAGATTGCATGCCATCTTGGGGAGGGAGGGAGGGGGAGAAAATCAAAGACTTATGGAAGTGATTGTAGGAAACTGAAAACAAATAAATTTATTTTTTAAAATGGCATGTGCTAAACACCAAACAAATGATGTAAGAGTTCAGAGGAGGGAGAAATCACTGTGAAATAGAATGGCCTGAAGTAAATATTTAACAAGTTCCTCCCCACACACACCAAAAAAAGTATACACACTTTTAAGTTTAATCTGAATGTGAACATTTTCTCCATCACTTTCTCAAGTCTAGACAATCAGCAAAATAATAAATCAAGCTCTAACTTACATTGTTTGTCACTTTCTAAGGCATAAATACACTGAATATTTAACAACTGGATTTCGCCAGAATAGTTTGAGCTTACTCTGGCTCCCCCTGGATGAAGGATGCCCCAAAGACGATTTTATTTTGAGATTGGTTCGTTGGGAAAATGAGACATTTCTTTCAATGCCTAATACAATGTTTCCTAGGAGGCATTTGGCAAAAGTTTTGGGGAAGGATCAATGAAGAACAGAGCTTTTGTGTAAGGAAATGGTAAAATTTAAGTCAAGAAAGTGAAGCGAGTAGAACCAGGAGAACATTGTACATAGTAGCAGCAATTTTGTACGATGGTCAACTCTAAATGACTTAGCTATTCCCAGCAATACAATGATCCAAGACAAATCCAAAAGACTCACGAGGAAAATTGCTGTTCATATCCAGAGAAAAAACTGATGGAGTCTGAATGCAGATCGAAGCATACTATTTTCACTTTCTTGGGTTTTTTTATACTTTTTTTCTTTTGATTTTTTTTCTTTCACTACATGACTAATACAGAAATATGTTTTACATGATTGCACATATATAATCTATAACAACTTGTTTATTATCTTAGGGTGGGGGAAAGTGAGGAAGGAAGAAAATTTGGAACTCAAAATTTTCAAATGAATGTTAAAATTTGTCTATATATAATTAGAATTTAAGGTAAGAGAGGTAAACTGAGGCCAGATTACAGAGGACTATTCCAGGAAGACTGCATTTTATTTTGTAGGTAGTAGAAAGACACTTGAAGGTGTTACTGAAAGAAAAGGATTACAGCTACAAAAATTAATCTGGTAGTGGTATATAGAATAGATGAGAGATGCTAAAGGCAGGGAACCCTCTTTGAAAACTATCGCAATAGTGTAAAATGAGATACTAGTGAGGGCCTGAGTCAAGGTAATGGGAGTGGAAATAGGAAGGACAACTCTAAACTGAGGAAAAAATATAAAGGAACTACCCTTGAGGTTTCTTGGGTGTGGTGAGAGAGGATGGGAAAATGGAGATAATTTCAAAGTATATGTTAGCCTGGATGGCTAGGTGAATGCTGTTACTCCTAAGAGAAATAGGAAATCCAGACAAATCACTGTTTTATGGGGGAAAGATCGTTTTGTTTTTAGACAAGTTGAGTTTGACATGATGGCAGGAGATCTAAATGAGAATGCACAAGAAACAAGTTAAAATGTCCAACTCAAAGACAGGAAAGACAGAGGCCAAAGATACAGTTCTGGGAATTGTCCATATCTACAGAGGTGATGGCTGAAGCTATTAGAATGGATAAAATCTCAAGAGAAAGGGTATAAGTGAGAGTTATTTGTTTAGCGGTGACAGTGTATGTACACTCCACAAGACAGAGAGAAAACATTTTCTGCCTGAAGCTATTACTACTCACCTTCATGACTGTGTTCTAAAGGTTTACAAAACGCTTTCTTCAGAACAATCCTGAGTCAGAAAGTATGAGTGGTACTCCTGTTTTACAAATAAGGAAACAGAAGTAATATAATTTAACTGCGGTCAAAGAGTTAGCCAATGTCAGGGCTGGGTTTTGAGCCCAAGTCCCTCCTGAGTTCAAGTATTGGCTCTTTTCCATTAGGTCATACATTTTCTATAAATCATATTGAGGGAAATGGTTCATACACAAGATGGGCTAGCCCAGGATGCATCTGAATATTTAAATCATAGAACTTGAGAACTGAATGGTCCTTAATGGTTATTTTGTCCAATACCTTTATTTTAAGATAAACAGATGCTTTTGGCTTGATTTTTACAGAAGAGAAAACTGAAGCTCAGAATGTTGAAGTGCCATAGTCAGAGAGAGGTAGAACCAGGAACTAGGTCACAGGTCCTCTGACTCCCAGTCAATTGTTCTAGAATAGGATTTCAGGTCCCTTGAAGTCCTTTGTTGATCAATTAGATTTACAGGAATGGGGGAATCTGTGGCATTAAGGCCACATGTGGCCCCCTAGGTCCTTAAGGGTGGCTTTTTGACAGAATCCAAACAGTCAAAGGGCCACACTTGAGGACCTAGAGGGGCACATGTGGCCTCGATGCCACAAGCTCCCCACTCCTGAATTAGAACATATAAAACAGAGGCAAAATATTCTTTAGGAAGCTGAGCAGGAATCCTTACCTGTCTGGTAAATGAGAATCAGCTGTGAAGTTGTTATTTATATAGGATAAATAAATTTGTACAGCATAAACTCTGCTTTCATCAATTCTTTTGAAATCCAGATGTGTTCTCTTTATATAGAGAGAGCACAGCACAATGGATGGAAGGCTTATCTTTGAGTCAGAAAGGGCAGGATTCAAGTCTTGATTCTGACAATACTATTTGTCACCCTGAGCAAGTAAGCGATTTAACCTCTCAAGGACCCAGGCAATTTTTGTAGAACTATGAGGTACAGAATATTCGCTGATCTGTGTCTGTGTTGTTTCACACAGGGACTTCCATATTCTCATGAAAACACAGGTGGACCCAAGAAAAAAGAAACAAAACTAAGTTAAACTAAATGAATTATTTGGATTGCAATCTCAGTAAAACGGGATGGCATTAGGAAACATTGGATTAGGAATCAGGAGGCCAAGACTATAGAGTGTCTATACTCCATCCCTAAATGGCTCTGTTACATTAGACAAGGTGGTTCAGTTCCTTCAGTCTCAGATTTCTCAGCTGTAAAATAAGGCAAAAGGGAAAAACAAGGAAGGGTAGAAGCTATGATAACAGGGAAATGATACAAGAGTTAAATATATAGAGGTATATGTATGTATATGTGTGTATGCATGTACAGATGCATATATATGTATGTATATACACATACATTATATACATATATACATATATACATATAATATATATATATATATATATATATATATATATACTTGTGTGTGGGTATATACACACAGTATGATATAGAAGAGACTGTACACTCTTCTCCTAGTTTGCTTGTTTTCTCTTTACCACAGAGAATAATCTTCAATCTGGGAAAAATAGACAAAAAAATTTTAAAAGGAATATGAAGCAAGATAGGTCCTATTATCTCCTGATTTATCAGTTCTCAGTGAACTTATCACCTTAACTTGAAGACCCAGTGGTACACAGGCCAGAATACTAGACTAGGGGTCAGCAAGGCCTAAGTTCAAATACCCTTTCTGATACTATGTGACCAAAAGCAAATCATTTAATCTCTCTGAGCCTCAGTTTTATCATTTGTAAGAGTAAGAGAATTGGTCTAGATGGCCCCAAAGACCCCTTCCTGTATCTGTGCATAACATCCTGAGACCTTGTCCAAAGGATTTGCATCAGATTACTGAAAGACCTTAGAGATGTCATTAGCAGCCAGTGTCAGTGACCTCAGAGACCAGGGAGAATGGGAAAATGTAGCAGGCTTGGAGATATCCCTCTGTTTTCCTAGTCTGTCATTTCTGTTCTGGGCTTTTCCTCACCATCTTGATCCTACAGCTAAGTAGTTTGGACTTTGAATCCCTCATGTCATTGCCCATCATTCCTTCATTCTTTATCAGTTCTCACCCCTATCATATCTCTTCCTTCCTACTCCTGAGCTACTGAACATTGAGAGTCAAAGTCAGGCACTATACCAACTGTGTCTATTATAAATATATATTACTTAAGCTCAACTGGGCCCTCACTGCTGTATAACAAGATTTTCACTTACTCTTTGCTAATTATCTATTATATTTGTTCCCTGCAGTACTAGGATGACTGAGAAATTTCTCAAAAATTTCTCTCTCCCCAAGTCCATAGTTCCTAGTATGGTTCCTTGTAAGCATTTATGAAGAATTGACCTGAGTGCCATTCCAATCATTTTCTCACAGCAGATGACCTTACCTCCTACTTTACTGAAAAAAATTAGACCACCTGTAATGAATTTCCTACTTCTCCCTTGTTCCATATCTCTAAATCAGTCTGTATCTTCAACTGTGCTTCTTTCTCCAGGATCTAAGAAAAGAGGTAACCTTTCTCCTTTCCAAGACTACATCGTCTTCTTGTGCCCAACTCATCTTCCAAGAGTTCATTCTATTGAATGAGCTTTTTTATCTTTATTCTTTCCCTTTCAAGTGACTTCTCTACTGGTTACATATATATTGAGGTCTTTGTCCTTAAAAAAAAAAAGTCTTCTTTTGACCCTGCCAGTCCCTCACGCTATCAAGCTTTTATTTCACCTTTCTTTTCCTGCCAAATTCTTCTAGTCACCTATATTTACTGACTCCACTTTCTCACTGTCCACTTACTTCCCACCTTACCGTCTTGATTCTGACTCCATCTCTGCTGAAACGACTCTTTCCAAGGTTACCAAAGCTCTTTTAGATGCTGGACCCAGTAGTCTTTTCTCAGTCCTTATCTTCCTTGACTTTTCCGCAGCTTCTGACACTAATTACTTTCTTTTCCCTTCGATTCCATGACGTTATTCTCTTTCATTTTCCCTCTTAGCTATCTGACTATTCCTTCTCGGGTTCCTTTACTGGCTAATGATTTGTTGCCAAGCTGATATACAAGGGTGTTCCTTGGGGATCCTTCCCTGAACCGTGTCTCTTCTTTCTCTGTGTTCTCTCTTCATGATTTCATTGGCTTCTGTGGGTTCAATTTTCTTCTCTACACAAATTATTCTCAAAGCTACCCTTAATTTTTCTGATGAACTCCAGTCCTGCAGCACTAATTACCTGATAATGAAATTATCTTGCATTTATACAGCACCCTCAATTTGCAGTATTTTATATTATCTCATTTATTATTTACATGATCTCATTTGATATTCACAAGAATTCGATGAGGCAGTTACTATTATTAGCCTCATTTTATTGATAAGAAACCTGAAACTGAGAAAGGTTAAATGAGTTGTCCTGGGGGATACAGCAAACAATGTCCAAGATAGGATTTGAACTCAGGTCTTCCTGATGCCAAGTCCAACACTCTACACATGGTGCCACCTAGCTGCCTATACACATTTCCACCCGAATATCCAATCAACATCTTAAACTCTACCTCCCCCCAAAGTAGACCTCAACACCTGTCGCATTATGCACCTCCCTTCTAAACTTCCTTATTTCTATTGAGGCCACCACTGTCCTTCCAGTCATTCAGGATGATAATGTTGGAGTCAAATGAAGCACTATCTCTAAAGTGCTTTGTAAATCTTAAAGAGCTATATAAAATATTAATAAAATAGTTTGTTACTATTGTTATTCTAAGGGGCTTCTCTCTCCCTCACTATGATATCTTTTGCAAAATCCAGACGGTTCTATCCTTATAATGTGTCTTGTGGTGTCTCCTCTCCACTCAGTCACTACTTTAATTCATGCCCTTATCACGTCTCTCCTAGTCTACTGGCACAGCTTCTTGATTGCTATCCCTGAGTCTGGTCTCTCCCCTTATCTCTCCATTTCCCACACAGCTATCAAAGTCATATCCCAAGGCACAGGTCTGACTATGGCACTCCTTTCTCAAAGCTTTCCTGTTGCTTCTAAAAAACATGCAAACCCCTCAGCTTGCCATTTAAGGCTCTCCACAATCTGACCCTTTCCAGCTGTATTTAACGTTACTTCCCTTTATATACCTCAGTTCTGGACAAACTTGGTTCTCATTCCCCTTGCCTAGAATGAATGCACTCTCTCGCTCTCGCGCTCTCGCTCTCTCTCTCTCTCCTCCCCCCCCCCAACTCTGCTTCCCTCCCTCCCTCTCTCCCTCCCCCCCAACCTCTGCCTCTCTCCCTCCCTCCCTCCCTCTCACTCTCTCCCTGCCCCCATCCCCTTCCTCCCTCCCTCCCTCCCTCTCTCTCTCCCTCCCCCCTTTCCTCTCTCTCTTCCTCTCTCTCTCTCTCTCTCTCTCCCTCTCTCTCTCTCTCTCTCTCCCTCTCTCTCTCTCCCTCTCTCTCTCTCTCCCTCTCTCCCTCTCTCTCTCTCTCTCTCTCCCTCTCTCTCCCCCCCAACTCTCCCTCTCTCCCTTCTTCCTTCCTCTCCCCTCCCCCTCTCTCTTCCTTTCCTTCTCTCTCCAGCTCTCAACCAAAGGGCCACCTTCCCTAGGGAGCTTTCCTAGGTCCCTTCAGTGGTTAGTTCTCACTTCTCCAGCTTAGCGCATGTGAATGTATTTTCACGCCTGCAGTATCACTGCAGTATAACCTAAGTTCCTTTAGGGCTGAAACTGTTTATAATCTTGTCTCGTATCACCAATGTCTCAGTGCTTGCCTATGATTGGCATTTAACAAAGTTCGTTGAATTAAGTTCTAAGCAGAGGTAAAAGAGTAAGGTTATAGGATTTTTTTTTCATTCTTCACAGGGGAAAGTTCAGTAGGATGAAGGTTTAAAAGGACAGAAGGAATTCAGGAGGCAAGACTGAGTATGTCTCACTAATAGACTGAAAATCCAGGAGACGGTTCATGAATTTTTATTGAAGCGTCCATTTTCATTATGGTTACCTTTAGGATAGTGTTTTTGAAGTCAAAAAATTAACATAACTTGTCACTGAAGTCATTTCTATTCAAGAATCCAATGAAGCATCACCTTCTAAAAACAAAGCCTCTCCTGATTCCCCCAAACTGCTAATGCTGCCCTATATATGGAGCAGCTAGGTGGCCCAGTGGGTAGAGTGATGACTTTTCCCGAGTTCAAATCTGGCCTCATTCAGTCACTGTTGCCCAGTTTTCCTCTCTGTAAAAATGAGCTTCAGAAGGAAATGGCAAACCATTCCATTCTAGTATCTTTGCCAAGAAAACTCCAAGAGTTGGAACATGACTATAAAACAAAAAACTTTGTATTTATCATATATAAGTGTTGTAGATGTGTGTATATATTATATACATACACATATATCTATATATGTGTATATGTACATGTGTGCATATATACATATATATGTATGTATGTATGTATATAAACAACAACCCACTGCTGAACCCAAAAGAATAGAATATCATGTCCTCTCCCTACACACACACACACACACACACACACACACACACACACACACACACACATATATAGATATATATCACCAAACTGGGGAAGCATCAACATCTGGGTTCACATACTGGGGGTGGGGCCTTGCTTTCAGATCCCAGACTCCACGCTGGGAACGTTTCAGCCAGAACATCCTCCCCACAAGTGAGGACCCAAAGAATACAGCAATTTTTCGAGATTATATCCAGTTTCAGACAAAGAAGAAATTGGCATGGCATGACTTAGCAACTGATAGGCTTGGCACCAGAGCCTACCTATGTGACTTAGCACCTGATTGACTAGGCACCAGGACCATAGGTGATAATAGGATGCACTATGGCAAGGAAGGGGTACAAAATGAGATGCCTGGAAGACAGGACCTATATAGCTTGCAGTTTTATCCCCAGCACAGTTCCTGACACATAACAGGAGCTTAATAAATTGTTTTTATTTATTCATTTGGGGCTTCACTATGTATGTGCCTGGGCCAGAGTTCAAAGGAGCTATCATCTATGACTGATATGACAAAATTTCTGTGTTCAAAAGGACACAGGCTTGATTCCATATATTCCTCGAAGGATGGCCAACTCTTCCAGAAAGGGGAATTAGCCTGGTATAAGCTGATCTTTTTAGTCCTGGGAACTTGGCTCCTGTTCTAAGGAGAAAAGACAACGTATGTAGTCACGCAGGCCTATAACTGTACAGGGAAGTTCTTTAATATTTCATTAACCCTTCAATGTTTTTAACCACTTTTTATGTCATAGATTCCCTTGGCAGTCTAGTGAAACCTATAGACCCCTTTATAGTGTAATGTTTTTGGATGCATTAAGTGAAATACATAAGATTACAAAAGACACTGATTATTAAGACCTTCTGTTTTGGAGTGTGAGACACATCATAGCAATCAAAAACTATGACCAAGTATCACAACTTAGTTTTAACAGCTAATTTTGTCGAGCAGTTGTATCAAATTCAAATATAAACAGGCCACTGAAACTTTCATAAGGATCCCTGTAGTGGCATATTGACTTAAACTTAGAAATTCATATATTAACATTGTTATTTTGTATATTTATTTTGTTAAACATTTCCCAATTACATTTTAATGTGGTTGGGCTGCACTCTGGAGTGTTGTGGGCAGCAGTGTGGCCCATGGCCCATGTTTGAAACCTATGAGGCTGGTTTATCAATATAGTCTCATATATACTCATAGAAAACTGCACTCCCTAGAAAGTAGAAGGGATACATTTATTGACAACTCAAGTTGTGCGTACAGAGCACCTAAGTACCGTTGAAGATGTGGTCCTGCATCAGTGAATCTTTCACTATAAAGACCTCAGTATTCCAAGCTGTGCATTGTTTTATGTGAAAAAAATAATTTTGTCCTTGGTTCTGGTGGCAGGTACTCGCAAGATGGAGTACAGGGGCAATAGCTGGCATGAGACCTGCTTCATCTGCCATCGCTGCCATCAACCAATTGGAACTAAGAGTTTCATTCCTAAAGATGATCAGAACTTCTGCGTGCCCTGCTATGAGAAGCAGTTTGCCATGCAGTGCGTTCAATGCAAGAAGGTATCTTTTACTCTCCTGGTGACATTTCACAGTTCTGTGCTTCCTGTGGCTTCCTCCTGATGTTCTAGACTTCCCTGTGTGATTTTGACCTTTACCACCACACATGTAGCGTGACTAACATGCCCTGACTTCCTTCTTATTCCACAATATTGCTACTTCATTAGATTCACCCACATTTAAAGTTCTCTAGCACTCTGGTATATCATGAAGTTAAGTCTTTTAGCTCTACCTTCTTTATAGGAGGGAGAATTCTAAATCTTTTTTCACATATGTAAACATTAATTTTTTACCATTACTTTTCTCAGTCCTCTTCGCTATGCTGCTCTGTGATTTTTTTGTACACTGCTTTCTGCAATATGAAGGAAGGCAGTTCATGCTGTTGCTTGCCTTCTGGAGGACAGCATACACTATTTATTATCTATCTGCAGTTTAAATTCCACTCCCCTTTGGGATTGGTTAGATCCTTCTCTGACTCAAATTCTATGGATTTTTCAGAGCTGGAAGTCTTAAGATTCGTCATGTAATCGAAATGAATTAACATGTAAAATGTTTTGAAACCTTAGTTAAATGCTAGGTGGTGGTGGTAGTAGTGGTGACAGTGTTAAGTGGTAGTAGTAAGTAGTATTGTTATGATATGGTAGGAAGAATGGTAGACTTCAGATCAGGAGACTTGGGTTGAGTTCCTCTGCTGACGCTTAGTTATGTGATCACAGGAAAGTTATTTTACCTTAAGTTTCCTTCTCTGGAAAATGGGGTTCGTTGTTCACTCATTTGAGTCATGCCCAACTCTCTATGCCCCCATGTGGGGCTTTCTTGGCAAAGACACTGGTGAGGTTTGCCATTTCCTTCTCTGCCTCATTTTGCAGATGAGGAAACTGAGGCACACAGGGTTAAGTGACTTGCCCAGAGTCACACAGCTAGTAAGTCTTTGAGGTCAAACTTTAACCTGGGAAAATGAGTCTTCCTGATTCCAGGCCCAGCACTCTACATTATGGCGCCACCTAACTTCACTTAGACAATGGTGTACCTGTCAGTATTATCTGGTCCAAGCTGCTTAACTTTTTTCTGAAAGGAAAAAACTGAGGTCTAGTCAGATAGCAGCAGGGCCAACGGAAAGAACTTTGAATTTGAAGTCTAAAAACCTAGGTTCAGTCCTCATTCTGCCATGTATTCCCTCCCTGTGTGATCTTGGGCAAGCTGATTAGCCCTTATAGATTTTGATTTTCCTATCCATAAAAAAAAGAATATACTTATACTTACACTAGGTGATCTAAGGGCTTCCAAATCTAAATTTCTATCATTTGAACTCAGGCTTTCTTAATCCAGGTCCAAGTATATTCAGCTGTGCCAAATGCATCCTTCTTCGAACGTAATTTCATTTCCTGCAGATAGGTGGATAGATAGACAGATAAAAACCTTATAAATTGTGTCTTAGACTTCTTGGTCTTATAGTTAGTAAAATTAAACCGAGGTCCTATGCTCTGGGCACTATTAACTTCATCGTGGTCAAATTGCAGCTGTAGAATTTATTTGAAGGTATTACTGCTGCCTTGCCTTTATCTCTACCACACTAAAAGTCCTTGTTTCACCACTCAAGGGCTCCTTCTTCACTTTTTCAGGGAGGCCCATTGTTTAAGAGGAAACTACACATTAAACTCTGAGTTTATCTCTGTTAACTTTCAGCTAAGTCCCACCCCATGTTTTTCCTCTGTGTCAGTCAACCTTAGCCAAGGTACTTTCAAAGAGAGACTTTCCTGTCCCTTTTGGACGTTTTTCCCCTTTTCTCTACTTACACTGTTTTTCATTTCATCTCTTCCTTAATCCCTGCCTTCTTATATTTCTGCTTAATTTATCTTTCCTTCCTTAAATAACAATCTCATTTTCCTTGGAACTGTTGGTTTTATTTTGATCATTCTGGGTGCTGTTGTTACTCCATCTTTTGTCCCAACAGGGCAATGGAAATAAATACATCTTCCCTGAACTACTAGAAATTTGCCTCTAATACAGAACTTCAAATTTTGAAAATCAGCTTTTATCGGGAGCTACCTTATAAGGGCAGCTAGGTAGCACAATGGAAAGTGTTAGGCCTAGAGTCAGGAAGACCTGTCTTCCTGAGTTCAAATCTGGTTGCAGACAATTTACTAGCTGTGTGATTCTGGGCAAGTCACTTAATTCTGTTTGCCTCAGTTTCCTCATCTGTAAAATGGAAATGGAGAAGGAAATGTCAAACCACTCCAGTATCTTGCCAAGAAAACCCTAAATGGGGTCACATATAGTTAGTTGGACATGACTGAAAAATGACCGAACCTTATAAGGGGGAAATTCCCCAATACTTACCTATTTTGCTTTAGAAAAATCCTGAAAAGGACCAAATATTGGCAGGTAAGAAAGTTCATGATTCCTGTGAACACATAGGCAATTGTTACTAAGAAGCTGACCCTATAAAAACCTTTGTTTTTCTTATTAGGCTATTACTACTGGGGGAGTCACTTACAGGGAAAAGCCTTGGCATAAAGAATGCTTTGTTTGCACCGAATGCAAGAAGCAGCTCTCTGGACAACGTTTCACTTCTCGGGATGAGGATGCCTACTGCCTCAACTGCTTCTGTAATTTATATGCCAAGAAGTGTGCCGGGTGCACCAACCCCATCAGTGGTAGGTGTTTGCTTTGAATTAAGCAGAAATGTCTACATATTCAAGAAGGATCAGTTTTTGCATGTGTCAGATTAAAGTTTGAAAGTACAGCATTTTATAAAAATGAATATGATTTTGTTCACTATCTGAACTTTACTCACCATAGGTCGCGGGTATGTGGAAGTCCAATACTACCATGGTTTGTAGCCTATATTCATAATTGAAGGAAATGTTTCAGCTGGAAAATAGGTGAAAAGAAAGATGTAACTTTTTTTCCTCATCCAGCTTTTCAGACCCCTTAAATATACCCCAGGTTAAAAAAGCCTGCTATAGGCTAATATTCTGAGAAAACCTCTGCTTTTATCTCGTTGACCTTCCCACAGATTGCTATTCAACTTTATCTTGTCTGGTCACTTCTAATCTATCAACTCTTTTGTCATGGAGTTTACTATTTCTGCTTCAAGTTGGATTATTTCCTGCACTGCTTTTTATTAACACATGACAAGCACAGGAGATAAAAGACAGCAGGTGATTTCAGGCTTGGCAGCTTTGCCCTGTTGGGACTCCTGTTCAAGGTCAAGTTGACTTTTTAAATTATAAGACCTGGCATAACAGATATAGAGCAGGCTTTGGAGTCAGAAAGATCTGGGTCCAGGTTTCCCCTCAGACACACATTGGCTGTGTGACCCTGTACAAATCCTTTCATATCTCAGTGCCCCATGAAATTCTCTGCGTTTCAGAGTAAAGTATCCTTGAATGGTAGAAGTTTTACACTGAGCTTCAGAACATTTGGCCAGGCCAAAAAAGAAAAAAAATCCATAGCTCCTTAAGGACAGACATAATGGAGTTTTGTTTCTAGCTTTGTGTTTTAATATCACACCTCTAGCCAAGGCTCACTACTGGCTCCAAAAATGTTTGATTGGTTGACTGGACCAGGGATGGGAACCCTGCGGCCTCCAGGCCACATGTGGCCTTCTAGGTCCTTGGGTGCGGCTTTTTGTCTGAGTACAAGTTTTACAGAACAAATCCTCTTAGGGAATTTGTCCTGTGAAGATTTAGTCCAAGGGCCTTAACTGGACTGTAATAAACATATCAAAAGATCAAATGGGCAACATGGCATAGATGGCAATCAAAGTTAGAAAAACTGTTGTTGTCCAGTTGTGACCCCATTTGGGGTTTTCTTGGCAAAAATATGGGGGTGGCTTGCCATTTCCTTCTCTACATGAGGAAACTAAGACAACATTGCCCAGGGTCACACAGCTGAGAAGTGTCCAAGGCCAAATTTGAACTCAGGCAGATGAATTTTCCTGAAGTATTCTATCCATTGCGTCACCTAGTGGTGGTGCTAGAAAACACAGGTTTATAATCCTGTCTCTAAACTTAGTTGCTATGTGACCATGGGTCAAACATTTAATTTCTCTGAGTCTCAGTTTCCTAACCTGTAAAATAGAGATAATACCCACAATACCTACCTTACTGGCCTGTTGTAAAATGTAAAAGAATGTCTGTAAAGAGTTTGACAAATTTTAGTTTAGTTTTAAAGTATGGTTTAGATTATAAATTCCTTGAGGGTAGGGACAGGTTTTTTGTTTGTTTTTTTTTTTACTATCCCCAGAGCTTAGTACAGTGCCTGGCACATTGTACGCACTTAACAAATTGGTTTATTTTCCTGTGTTACAATGTAAATCAGTGACTTTGCATATCTTAGCATTAGCCTAGAATTGTAAAATGTTAGCGCTAAAAGGGACCTTGGAGGTCATCTAGTCCTTTGACAGTAAGGAAACTGAGGCCCAGAGAGTAAGAAGACCTTTTGGAATTATAATAAAAGGAAAAATTATGAAATTAATTTTTATTTTAAATTTACCTTTCAATGTTTCTTTTTAAAGATTTCTTTCTTAATCATACAATTTCAGGGTATTAGGTAATAAAATATTGAATTCACTACAACCTCACAGTAATTTCTATTGTAGGAATAATTAATAATAACCCAGCACTTGAAGGTTTGCAACATGTTTCACAATAAGAACAAAAGTCTTCTCTAGACAGAAACTTGTAGAACAGAAAATTACATGAAAAGAGGGAAATTAATTTTCTGAAAAAAGAGAAGTAATATCTTGAGGCCCACGAGGACTTTTGAAAACATAAAGACCCTAGTTATCTAGATTGTCACACGAGTGCACAAGGGTCTGGTAGAGTGAATTTCTGATGAAACATTAAGACTTTCATCCTGATTGAGAAAAATGCAGTTTAGGAACATGATTTCTTTTCAAAAATTGGAATTCTTTCACTTCTCTTGCTGAAAAGAGACGCTTAATTCACACATGATTATAGACTCCTTCCATCCCTCATGCCTCCTCTGCTGTCTTCTTCCTGTTGTGTTTGTCCTTTGTTCTCGAAGAGGACCATGACATCAAGATGATGGCATGACTTGCATTGGACTTTGATTTGAGTGAGGGAGGGCTGTGCAAGGTCACCACTCTCACTTTCTCCTCCTGAGTCATCTGGGTCCAGTGACCTCATATTCATCAGGACAACACAAGATGGCCCAGGATGCAAGGGAGACCCTGGCCCTTTTAGGCTAAGGTCTTATTGCATTCTCACTTTGAGTGAGATACAAGCATGCAATGAATAGGCTCTAAGTAATTCTTCTTTCTTTCTAACGGGCTTAGCAAGACAAACAGTGGTGCTTCTTATACTAGGCTTTTTTAAATTGGGATAGAACTACATTCTCTCTTCTCAGGGTTTGTCAACTGAGTCCAGCCTATGGAACATAGCAAGTAAAATAGCAGCAGGAATAAATTTTCTCCATAATTTCACAGTTAAGTAGAGTGTTGAAAAGTGGGATAGATTTGGAATCAGAGACCCTGAATGTGACTTCTATCACTTCCTGCCTGTATGACCTCTAGGAGCTCACTTTAATTCCCTGGGGTCTCAGTTTCCTTAAATATAAAATGAGGGAATTGAACAACGAATAAATGAGACTCCTTCATCCTCCTTTTATTCTCCCCCAAAGGGAAGAAAGGCTAGTGTCTTACAAGAAAGATTACCAATGAGAAACCAAACTCATAAAGTACTTTGTTTTGCACCTATCTGGTGCATTTATTGTAGGATATTGTGTATTATATTTATATGTTTATGTCTTATTCTGTCTTTCATTCAGTTGACAAGCATTTATTAATCTAGTCACTGTGGTTCAGAGTTTATGTACTACACACAGTATTTAATGCTTTTTTCATTGAACTGAACTCCTGGCTTAGGTTTGTATAACTTAAGGGATGGTCTAAATAACTTCAAAGTCATTCCTACCTATGATGAGTTAGGTACCTTCAAGGTATCTTATAGCTATGGTGTTCATATGTCCTTGATTTTCCAGGATAGCCCTGATTTCAAGGAAAGAAGGGGGTACATTTCATGTATACCCTGTATCAGATTGCATGCTATCTTGGGTAGGGGTAAGTAGAGGAAGGGGGAAAAATTTAGAACTCAAAATCTTATAGAAGTAAATGTTGAAAACCAAAACCAAATTAAATTTTTAAAATGAAAGGGTACATTTAATAAAATTTGCAAAAATAATCTTCTTTGACCATGTGCTCTTGGTTTAGAAAATATACTCATTGCCTTAAAAATACAAAAATCAACAAAATTACTCAATATTCTGGTCATTGGGTCTTTGCTGGTCGTTCATTACAACTCAGTATTCTTGAAAGAAGTCATCCCATAAGGGTAGAGGAGATATATATATGAAAATGAAGGTGATGTTTTATTTAATATTTTAAATTAATTCTATTGATATCTTTTTTTAACATCATATTTTTCCCAGTATCCTGGCATGAGTTATCTCATATAACAAATAGGTTTTTTTTAAAGATTAAAAAAAGGAAAAAGAAAAAGGAAAGGAAAAATCAGTACTTTAATCGATACTTTGAAAAAGGTTAAAAATGTGCAATGTGGGAAACCTGTGAACCTCCCACCTTCTCAAAAGGGAGGCTTGAGATAATCCTTTTATATCGCTTCTTCTGAGACATGCTTATTTTTTATAATTTGCAACATTTACTTTAGATGTGTGTGTGTGCAACTTTTCTTTCCATTTATATTGTTGTAGTCATTGTCTGTAATGTTTTTTTTTACTCTGCTTTACTCTGTATCAATTCATGTGAAATGAAGGTAATACAAAAAAGGTACCAATTACTTAAAATTCATTAAGAAAGAATTGTAGGATTTAGATTAATATATTCTTATCTGTAGTAGACTGGAGGTAATCAATGGTCAAAATTCAGTTTAAGCAGTTGATAGAAATGATAGCTAGACTATATATATATATATATATATACATACATACATACATACATACATACATACGTATATACACACCAGCTCAGTGGATAGAATGCTGGGCCCAGAGTCAGTAAGAGTCATCTTGAGTTCAAATTTGGCCTTGGACCCTTACTAGCTGTGTGACCTTGGACAAGTCACTTACCCTGTTTGCCTCAGTTCCTCATCTGAAAATGAGCTGGAGAAGGAAATGGCAAACCACTCCAGTATCTTTCCAAGAAAACCCCAAATGGGCTCACAAAGAGTAAAATGACCAAACAACAACCACAACTCTGTGTGTGTATACGTGTGTAATCTCACTTTAGGGTATGCAAAGCAATTTACTTACATTATCTCACTTGATTCACTTAACAACCCTTGAAGGTAAGTGTTAATATTGTTCCCAATTTACAGATAGGGAAGGGCCATGGCCAGTTGTCTTGACTTATATCTTGCCACTGGTCTCTAGTGACTCTAGAGGAGACGGTGAGGCTGATGACTTTGCACAGTTCTGCCTCACTTAAATCCAATTAACTTGCCAGTCAAGACATCACCCTCCTGATGTCAAGAACAAAGGACAAACACCAAATAGGAAAACTGCCACCTAACTGCCTGAGTTAGTTACTCAGCACCAAGGATTCTCTGAACCATAGATATTATTCAACAGTGGGTTTTTTTCTTAATGTAAATATTATAGGGACATTTTGCTTTAAACTACAACCATTTTTCCTCATAAGGAACTCCTCTCTGTAATTTAAATTTCCCTAGAATTGTTTTAATAATCACAGAAGGTATGCCCATTTGGAATTGATAGACTGAACTTGATTTCCAGATGACATACTGAATTTCAGAAGTAAAGGTATCTTTGTGGAGCAAAGAGAGGGAGTGGCATCTCTCTCTCCTTCCCTGTGCTGTCTTCCCTCATTAGAAATGTAAGCTCTGTGAGGTCAGGGACATTTTTTTTCCTACTTATATTTATATTGCCAGTGCATAGCACACGGCAAGCATTTAATAAATATTTGTTGACTAAATTACTGAATTTAGTGTACCTCTTAATACCCTTTGTCAAATCTATTTTTTTCTGATGGGGCAATTTTTTGAGTCACAATCCATTTCCTCAAAGATCTTTGCAGTCAAACTTGGAGGGATTTCATTTCCTTTGAGCAAAAACTAGCCCCAGCTTCCACAGGCCCCATTTAAGCCTTAGCTATGACTTCTCTCTTCTCCTCAGCCCAAGGAGTCCTTTATTCCTTTATCTGATGCAAATTTTCCTTTCTCCAGGACTTGGAGGAACAAAGTATATCTCTTTTGAAGAACGCCAGTGGCACAATGACTGCTTCAACTGCAAGAAGTGTTCTCTGTCCTTAGTTGGACGTGGTTTCCTCACCGAGAGGGATGACATCCTTTGCCCAGAGTGTGGAAAAGATATTTGAAGCTCAGAAGCAAGGGGAAAGCTGTGCTTGCCAAATATATGCATATGCACACACACACACACACACACACACATATATATTTTTCTGAAATATGCCTATGTTGTATACTAGCTTTAATGAGCCACATGCAGACTTTCTTTGTGAGTTTTGCAGTGGGCTTCACATCTGTAAAAATTTTTTTCCCCCTGGGTTGGACATGTCCAGAGGAAACAGCAAATACTTTTTCTTCTACCTATAGCAGGGGAAGTGGTTCTGAATTTCTACAACTGAAGCAGGTCCAAGAGTGGATAGATAACCAATCAATACAAGCTAATTTTCTTTCTTTGATTGAATGATTGATGCAAAGAGATAATACAGTTAATGTAGGATTTGAAAATCTTTCCAAAAAACATGAGGGAGCTAGCTGAGGATGGTATCTGTGGATTGTGTAACCACATGTGATACAAGGTGTAGAGCAAATTCTTGTGGCTTAGAATGTGTATATGTCTGAACAAAACTATGCCACATCTGGTGTGAAATGATAATTAATCACTGAAGGCAGAAGTGTTATGTAACAAGCACCTACTACGTTGCATGATTAGGTGATTGTGTCAGTGTTAACTGAAATTGCATCATGCTTTATTTTTTTTCAAAACAATAAAAATTACATCAGCCAACAACCGCACATTTCCCTTTTAATTGTCTGCTTCTCCCTCAAAATATTTTTGCTTGAAGTTTGTGGCTTTGTCAAATCAACAGGCCTTTATTAAATGCTTAACCATGGTGCCAGGCATTGAGCTCAGTGCTGGGGCCACAAATCCACGTTCTAATGGGAATGGGTAACAACATGCAAATAACTACATACATAAAAGACACAGACAGATTAAACTGGAGGGACTAGCAATAAGTGGAAAAAAACTTGTAGAAGATGGGGAGCCATCTCTACATTGGGTAGAGATGGAGTACGAGGGTACCAATGTCACTGAAGTGTAAGGTAGGGAGGTGTGAGAAGACTAGAAGGGTAGGAATGGACCAGGACTTTAAAAACCAAAAAGAGGACCTGGAATTAACAGGGTACTAGGGAGCTGAGTAGAAGATGGGCTCGAATTGGGAAAGACTTCAGACAGGGAGAGACTGTTCAGGAGGCTATTGTGTGAGGGATGAGGGTCTATACCAGGGTGATGAAAGTGGCAGAGAGGAGCAGAGGGCATAGAGGAGAGATGTCCTAACGACAGATTAGATATATGGGATGAATGCAAGTGCCAGTGATACCCGGGTTGGTAGCTTGGGTAATTGGGAGGATGGTGTTACCTTCAACAGTAATAGAAAAGTTCAGAAGAGGGGGAGGGTTTACGAGAAGAGATAATGAGTTCACTTTTGGATATGCTGAGTTTAAAAGTCTATAGGGATCTAGTTCAAAATGTCCAATAAGTAATTGAAGACATAAGACTAGACAGAGCTCAGAAAAGGAGTTTAGGACTGAATAATCGACTGAATAAAGATGGTCGTTGAACTTTTGAAGCCAATCTCACTAAATGGGTTAGTACTGGGACAGAAGTGGACTCAGGTCCGTCCCCAAGGTTAGCAGGCATCACTTAGATGACTGAAAAGGACTGAGCCGTCAGTGACTGAAGGGTCAGGTAGGAAGAGACCTAGGAGATAACAGGGTCCCAAAATTTTAGAAAGAAGAGAGTATTAAGGAACAGAGAGTGACTGATAAGTATCAAAGGGTACAGAGAGGTCAAGAAGGATGAAGGCTGAGGAAAGGCCAGAGATCCAGCCATTTAGAGGTCATCAGAAACTTTGGAGAGAGCAGCCTCAACTGAATAATGAGGTCAGATGTCAGATCACAGCGAGTTTAGAAGAATGAGGGGACAAAAAGTAGACTCACCATTTGTAGATAGCTTTCTTAAGGATTTTAACTACAAAAGGAGAGCTATAAGAGCTATTGGAGGTGGAGGGATCAAACGAGGGTTTTTAAAAGCTGGCAGAAACATGGGTGTTTACGTAAGCAGTAGCTCAGAAGAAATGGCAGAAAGGACAATGTGCTGGAGAAAACATGATGAAAGGGGATCAGGGCGCATGTGGAAGGGTTAGCCTTGGCAAGGACATCCACCTCTTCGTGTGAAACAAGTAAAAGAGGAGAGAGTGAGAGAAGTATGAATGACACACTACGATCACATAGTGTCTAAGGCAACGACAAGTTCGAATCTACAGTTAACTGGACCTAATGAGAAAGACAGCAGCATCACAGGCTTACTCTTGCTTAATACTGTTCATGGTAAAAGACTATATACACCTAGCACTGGGCTGCCATTTGGAGCTAAATGTTGCTGTGTGCTATTAGGTTGGCTATAATTTTTTCTAAAAACACACCTTTATGTCACAAAAACTAGAATTTTAAATTGCCTAAAAATTCAATAGGAATACCACAAGCTCACAAGTAAGCCCAAACTACTGCTGACACCAAATGCTAAATTAGAAGTTACTATTATGTAACAACACTTACCTTACGGGGGGACCAAATAGAAGGTAACAAAATATCATGGAAAGGGAACTTGAATATCACTGCTATGGTTGAGAGTACTGCCATTTTCCCAGGCAACCAGGCTCACAAATAAGGAGTCATTCTTGACTATTATTCCCTCACCTCACTTATCCAATCCATTGCCAAATCTTCTCATTTCTACCTCCCCAACATTTCTCACATCTGAACCCTTCTCTCCACTTACACAAGCCATCACCCAGGCCCAGGCTCTCATCATGTCTTGCCTAGAATATTACAATAGCCCTTCTTAAAAAAAATTCATTTTCATTTTATTTGCAGTTACAAATTCTCTCCCTTATATTTCTCCATTCCTCACCAATTGAGAAACAGGAAAAATAAAACCCATTTCCTATATGTGTGTGTGTATCTATACACATACATATTCTTCAGCATTAGCTATATCAAAAAGAAAGTTTCAGTCAGCACTTTGAGTCTATCATCTGAGTCTATCTGAAGTAGATAGTATATTTCACCATGAGTGCTCTGGAACTATAGCCAGTTCCACTGTATTGCTCAGAGTTCCTAAGTCTTTCAAAGTTGTATTTAAATTATTGTTATTGTATAAATTATTTTCTGGTTTGGCTCACATCATTTTGCATGTATGTTTATACAGCTATTCCCAGGTATTTCTAAAAGTATCCTCTTCATCATTTCTTCCAGTATAGTCACATTCCATCATAAACATATACCATAACTTATTCAATCAGTTTCCAATACTTTGCCCCCATGAAAAGAGCTCCTGTAAGTATTTTTGTACAAATGAGTCTTTTTCCTCCTAGTTTGCTCTGTCTGAAGTGCAGGCCTAGTAGTTGTTGCTGGGTCCGAGGATATGCACAGTCTAACAGCTTTTCAGGTACAATTCCAAATTGCCTTCCAGAAAGGCTGGACCCATTCACAACTCCACCAACAACGCAGTAATGTACTGATTTTCTAATAGTCCCTCTGATATTGGTGAAGCTCCTTTCTTGTTAGCTTAGCCAAGCTGACTGATATGAAGTGGTATCTCAGAGTTGTTTTAATGTGCATTTAATGTGCATTGATTTAGATGATTTTTTTTTGCATATGGCTATTGATAGCCTGGATTTCTTCCTTCTGAAAACTTTCTTTTCATATCCTTTGACCTGCAGTAGCCTTCTCATTGCTATCCCTGCCTCGAACCTCTTTCTACTCTCAGTCCGTCTTCCACTCAGCTCCTAAGATCATCCTTCTAAAATATAGGTATGACACATTATTCCCTTGGTCAGCAAGTTCCAGTGGGTCCCTGTTACCTGCAGGTACCTCTGACTTTTAAAGCTCTCCATAACATAGACACTTTCTACATTTCTACTCTTCTTACATCTTACTCCCCTTCATGCACTCTCCATTCCAGTTACACTGGCTCAAACATGATGCTCCGTCTGCCATCTCTGCAGCTTTGCACTAGCTGCCCTTCTACACACACCCTATGCCTGAAATGCTCTGCCCTCTCACCTCCATTGTTTAGTTTCTCTGAATTCTCTTCAAGCTCAGCTCAGATCCTATTTTTCACAGAAGGCCTTTCTGGGTTTCTTTAGCTGCTAGTGCTTCCCCCACCCCCCTATTATTTTCAGATGTGTTGTTTGTACCTAATTATTACATTTTCTATGTAAACTCTTTGAGGGCAACAACTGTTTTTGTCTTTTTCTGTATCTCCAAAGCTTGACCCAATGCCTGGTATATGGTAAGCATTTAATAAATACTTATTGACTAAGTCAGAGGACTCAAGTTCTGTTATCAGCATTGTCACAAATTAGCCACATGACCTCAGGCAACTTGCCTAATATCTCTGAGATTCAGTTTTCTCACATGTAAAATAAAGGGAATGAGCTAAACCATTAAGGTCTCTTCCAGTTCTAAAATTCTAAGACTGCATGACATCTGTAGCTACATATTTGAAAAGAAACCACCACTTAGAATTCTATCCAATGCCAACAAGAAGACAGTTTTCATTTAATTCCCTGAACTAAGGTTACAATCTCTCATTCTGTCACATCTTATGTCATGGAATCCTAACAAGATCTGGGAGAAAACTTAGAGCCTATCCAGTCCACTCATTTTACAGGAAAGAAACTAGGTTCAGAAAGGTTATAAATCTGGGAATTATAAACATGGGTAACTAAATGGGATGATACAAGTGGTACAGTATGATGGAAAGAGATTTAGGGTCAGACCTGAATTCAAATCCTCGCTCTATTTCTTACCACCTATGTGGCCTTGGGCTACAGCAATATCCTGTTTAGTTTCCCAAGTTTATAATTTCTTTTGAACTTAAAAACACACAAACATCTTGAAAACAGAAAACTATACATTTAGATCTTGCTATCCTGTACTACACAGAGGAGCAGGTGATTTTGCCAAAAATAAAAACAGAAACAAAGGTATTTTTAAGCCCTATAAAGATCATCTCATCTATAAGGCAGTTTTGAAGCATTTACTTTTTAACAACTTTTTATTTTTTCTTAGTTACATGTAAAGACAATTTTAACATTCATTTTCAAAAATTTTTTACTTCTAAATTTTCTTTCTCCCTCTCTCCCATCCCCTCCTCCCTGAGACAATAAGCAATTTGATATAGTTATATATGTGTTCAATCATGTAACATTTAAGTTTTTAGAATGTATGAAGTGCTTGCTATTTATAAGCACTGTGCTAGGCTAGGCACTGGGGATACATAGATAGAAAATCACCAAGTCCCAAACTGCAATGAGCTTTTATGCTGTACAGTGGGGAAGGGGCTGCTGGGGGCAGAAAGGGAGGAAAGGGGATTAAGTCTAGAGATAACTGTTATAAAGGTCTCTTGATTGATCTCCCTGGTTCCATTCCCTTCCTCTTTCCAAATCACCCTTCACATGGCTGCCCAAATAACTTTTCTAGTGCACAAGCTTGATATGATACCATGAAAAGAGACTTGACTCTGGAGTCAGGAGACTTGAGTTAAAATCCCACCCAATGCTTATTATCTGGGTAACCTTGTGCAAACAATCTAATCTCCCAAGACTTTAGTTTCCCAATCTACAAAATACTGGGGAGTGGTCAGAGGTATTTAACATGCTGTTCTCAGAACGCATGCAGACCACAATACTCCCTAGTTCACTCCCATCAGACGTAGTCAGTAAACGTTTAACAGCAACAAAAATATATGAAATAGGACATAATGTTAATGTCATTTTCTAAGTTAATATGTGACCCTCAGGGATTCTTATGTACAGTTTGGTGTCCCCAGTTTTATTTCAGCTTGATACCACTGCTCTTGTTCAGTCACTTAGTCACGTCCAGAAATTTGTGACTCCCTAGACCAGAGTATCTAGACCAAAGATACCAAAATGGTTTGCCATTTCCTTCTGCAGTGAATTAGGACAAACAGAGGTTAAGTGACTTGCCCAGGGTCACACAGCTGGGAAGTATCTGAGGCTAGATTTCTGCTCCAGTCTTCTGACTCCAGACCTATCTAGACCATCTAGTCTAAATCTATATAATCCTATGATCTTTCTAAGCATGGCATACTCCTACTCAGAAAATCTTCAGTGGCACCTCCAGTGGTCATTAGGAAAAAACCCACAAACTCTTTGGTATAGCATTCAAAGATCTTCACAATCAGGTTCCTGACTTCTTTTCTGGCCATATTTCACTTGACTCCCATTCACACACTCTACCTTCTGGTCAAAGTGGACTCAAAGCTTTCCTCCCAACTCCTCCTGTAGTCTCCTTATCCTCTTCTGCCCCCTATATCCTGAGGCCCCACTCTCCTGATGACTCTCTCCATGGACCACTATCTCCCAGCTTTTTAGCTCCTATCAATGAGCTGTCTTTCTCTATTAGAATATAAGCTCCTTAATGGTAAGGCCTGTCTTGGTTGCTTGTATTTGTATCCATAGCACTTTAGCACAGAACTGATAAATGAAATGCTTAGTAAATGCTAATTTATGCCTAATTTACCACAAGTCATTCCTGGAACTGATCAATCAATTAATATTTACTAAGAACTAGATGGTTAGGATGCTGCACTGGGTCTGAAGTCAGGAAGACCTGAGTTCAAATCCAGCCTCAGACAACAACTGTATGATATTGGGTAAATCACTTTAACCTGTTTGCCTCAGTTTCCTCATCTGTAAAATGAACTGGAAAAGGAAATGGCAAGTTACTCCAGTATCTTTGGCAAGAAAACCACAAATGGGGTGGTAAAGAGGCAAACACAAATGAACAACAAGCATATACTATGTGACAGCCACAGTGCTATGGACTAAGAGGGGTAGCTAGGTGGTACACTGGATAGAGCACCAGTGCAGGAGTCAGGAGGACCTGAGTTCAAATCTCACCTCAGACACTTGACACTCACTAGCTGTGTGACCTTGGGCAAGCCACTTAACCCCAAATGCCTCATCCTGGGTCATCTCCAGTCATCCTGATGAATATCTGGTCACTGGATTCAGATGGCTCTGGAGGAGAAGTGAGGCTGGTGACCTGCACAGCCCTCCCTCACTCAAAACAAAGTGCAAGTCATGTCATTATTTCTCTGATGGCACAGTCTTCTTCGGCAACAAAGGATGAACACACATGTACTAAGAATATAAGTACGAAGAATAACAATTCCTTCTCATGATAAGCTTACAGTCTAACAGAGGAGACAAATATATATGTATATATACACACATATTTGTATCATTAATGTATTATATACAATTACCTATTTTATATATATGATCTCCATGTATGCCATGGGATCTCACGTGTGTACACAGCAAATACAAAGTATATTAATACAAGGTAACTTGGAAGAGACAGCACTAACAGTTGGGAAAATCAGAGCAGGTTTCACGTAGAAGTTAGTGTTTGTGCTACATCTTAAAGATTAAGAAGTATTCTACGAGGTGGAGTTAAAGAGAGTGCATTCTAGATATAGGGGATGGCCAAGAATAGCCAGTGCAAAGATAGAAAGACAGAAGATGGGGCATTGGCTACAGAATAGAATGATAGTTTGACTGGATCTCAGAGTGCAAGAAAGGGAGTAATGTCCAGGGAGGCTAAAAATATTTTGTTGTTTGGTCATTAGAGCTGTGTGTAACTCGTAACCCCATTTCTGGTTTTCTTGACAAAGATACTGGAATGGTTTGCCATTCCCTTCTCCAGCTCATTTTACAGATTAGGAAGTGAGACAAACAGGGTTAAATGACTTGCCCAGGGTCACTCAGCTAGTAAGTGTCTGAGGATGGATTTGAACCCAGGAAGATGAATCTTCCTGACTTCAGGGCCAGCACTCTATCCATTGTATCACCTAGGTACTGAAATATAGATTGGAAATACAGATTGAGGCTAAATTGTGTAGGGATTTAAAACAGAAGAATTTATTTTTTTTCCTGAAGCAATAGGAAGACATTGGAGTTGGTGTAATCTGGGATTACATGGTCAGATTTGCAGTTGTATGTTTAGAATGGACAGAGACTTACGGCTTGGATAACAATTAGGAAACTGTTGAAATAATCTAGAGAAGTGATGAGGACCTATAAAATAGTAGCTGTGAGTAATGAGAATGGTTTAGATAGGAGAGATTTTTTTGAAAATAGAAATGACAATGCGGGCAGAGCCAAGATGGTGGAGCAAAAGCAGGGACTTGCTTGAGCTCTCCCCCGAAACCTCTCCAAATACCTGTAAAAAATTACTCTAAACAAATTCTAGAGCTGCAGAACCCATAAAATGATGCAGTGAAACAAATCTCTCGCCCAATACAGCTTGGAAGATCAACAGGTAGAGTCTATTGTATCAGGCTGAGAGCAGAGTGCAGTCCAGCATGGACTGCACCAGCACAGACAAGGTCAAAGCAGGCCGCAGGGAACTGAATCACTGGCAGTTATGGCAGTTTCCAAACCTCTCAACGCACAAACGCCAAAGATAGCATAGAAGGACAGTGGGAAAACTCTGTGGAAATTGATCTGGCTGGGGTCCAGCCCCAGCCCCAGAGTCAAGGAGGTGGTACAGTGGCAGTGTCTCTGGGACCACAGAAGTAGGGATTCAGTGGCTGATACAAAATCCCTGAAGCCTGGGACAGTACACCCACCCCCAATCCCACTGGAAACAGAGTCCTAACATGACAAAGAGTTAAGTGCTTGGCTAGGAAGATGAGTAAACACCATAAAAGAATTCAGACTATAGAATCTTACTTTGGTGACAAGGAAGATCAGGTCATACAACCAGAGGAGGACAACAGAGTCAAAGATCCTACATCAAAAACCTCCAAGAAGAATACGAATTGATCACAGGCCATGGAGGACCTCCAAAAAGATTCTGAAAAACAAGTAAGAGAAGTAGAGGAAAAATTGGGAAGAGAAATGAGAATGATGCAAAAAAATCATGAAAGTTGAGTCAACAGCTTGCCCCCCAAAATACTGAAGATAATGCCTTAAAAATAGACTAACACAAATGGCAAAAGAAGTCCAAAAAGCCAATGAGAAGAATGTCTTAAAAAGCAGGACTTGGGTGGACAGAGGCAAGATGGCAGAGTAGAAAGACTACTAGCTACTAGAGAGACACTAGCTCTTTCCCCACAGCCCATAAAATACCTGGAAAGACTCTCAACAAATTCTAGAGCAGAAGAAGCCACAGGACAATGGAGTGGAGGAGATTTCCAGCCCAGGGTGATCTGAAAGGCATATGGGGGTGAGCCCAGCCCAGCCTTGGCTAGGCAGCACAGCTTCGGGAGGAGGATGCAAGCAGGCCTCTCAGACTGAATCCCCCACCTGCAGTAGCAGCAGTTTGCAGATCCCTCAACCAACAGGTGCCGAAGGTCAGTAAGAGGGCTTTTTCAGCTGGCTGAGAAAGGAGCAGGGTCTTCCCATAAGTCTAGCCTCTGGTGGCAGCAGCTCCCACAGAGGCCAGCATCCATTGTTGGATCGTAAAACCCCTGGGGAACAGCTGATCCTTACCTCAGCCCTGTGTGGTGGCCCTGCCCTGCCTAAAGCCCCTGGGGGAATTGAACCTAAAGTCTGAATCTCAGCCCCTAGTGCTAGATTGGTGAAACTGGAGGCCAGGTGGTTGTGGAGAGGAAACTACTACTCACAGATTCTGGGCACAAAAGACCAGTGTACACGCTTGATTGTGCCACCTTGGAAAAACTGAGATCTTACAGATCCCCAGACTATACCCAACTCTTGACAAAGAACCCAAAAATCAAGTAACTGGTTGGGAAATGCCCAAAAATCGGGGAAAAAAATAAGACCGTAGAAGGTTACTTTCTTGGTGAACAGATATCTTCTCCCATCCTTTCAGATGAGGAAGAACAATGCTTACCATCAGGGAAAGACATAAAAGTCAAGGCTTCTGTATCCTAAACATCCAAATAAATATTCAATGGGCTCAGGCCATGGAAGAGCTCAAAAAGGATTTTGAAAATCAAGTTAGAGAGGTGGAGGAAAAACTGGGAAGAGAAATGAGAGAGATGCAAGAAAATCATGAAAAGCAAGTCAACAACTTGCAAAGGCGATCCAAAAAAATGCTGAAGAAAATAATACCTTGAAAAATAGGCTAACTCGATTGGCAAAAGAGGTTCAAAAAGCAAATAAGGAGAAGAATGCTTTAAAAAGAAGAACTGGCCAAATGGAAAAGTAGATTCAAAAGCTCGCTGAAGAAAATAGTTCTTTAAAAATTAGAATGGAGGTAGGCGGAGCCAAGATGGCGGAGTAGAAGGACACACATTTATGAGCTCTGAAACCAAAGCCCATAGAATTAATGTAAAAAGAGACCCCCATAACTTCTGGACCACTGAAAAGTGTACAGAAACGGAGTGGAAGAGATTTCCGTGCCAGAGAGCCCTGGAGACCCATCCCCAGGGTCCGTCGCGCCCCGGAAAGTGGACCCCACCCCAATGCTGCCCTGGCCGCGGCCCCAGAGAAGCTGACCCGAGCAGGCTTCAGAGACGGAAGCTCTGGCAGCCGGGAAAGTCCCTCCGCCCATAGAAGCTACAGGTCAGTGAGAGAGGCTGGGCTGGAGGAGGGGAGCAGAGTGTCTCCGTGACTCGGGCCCCCTTGGGAGGAAGCGGCGGCGGCAGAGATGGGGGCAGGAAGCGGCGGAGGCAGAGGTGTGGGCGGTGGCTGAGGCAGCAGCGGCAGCAGGCAGGATCTTCATTACTGAAAGTCTATGCATAAGTGACCTGAAGGAGCTGAGCCTGGGAGACGGCCCTGCCCCACCCCGCTCTATTATTGAAGTCCTCTGCATAAAGCCCCTAAGGGAATTGAGCCTGGGAGGCGGCCCTGCCCCCACCCCAGCACCAGAACTAAAGTTCACATTGATTAGCGGCCAGCGGCGGGGAAAGTCCATTTGAACCTCAGACCCTAAGCACTAGCTGGGCGGATCTAGGCGGAGGTGGACAGGAATCTCAGAAGTCAAGTAACTGGCTGGGAAAATGCTTAGAAAAGGGAAGAAAAATAAGACTTTAGAGAGTTTTTTCGAACAAATGCAAATGATCCCGACTTCTGGATCTGACGAGGAAATATTCTCGCCATCAGGGAAAGACGTGGAGGGCGGGGCCTCAGTACCCCAGACACCCCAGGGGGATGTCGGGTGGGTTCAGGCCTTGGAAGAGCTCAAAAAGGATTCTGAAAAGCAAGTTAGACAGGTGGAGGAAAAACTGGGAAGAGAAATGAGAGAGATGTAAGAAAAGTATGAAAAACGGGTCAATACCTTGGTAAAGGAGACCCAAAAACATGCTGAGGAAATTAACACCTTGAAAAATAGGCTCACTCAATTGGCAAAAGAGGTTCAAAAAGCCAAGGAGGAGAAGAATGCTTTCAAAAGCAGAATGAGCCGAATGGAAAAAGAGGCTCAAAAGCTCACTGAAGAGAATAGTTCTCTCAAAATTAGAATGGAACAGATGGAGTCTAATGACTTTATGAAAAACCAAGAAATCACAAAACAAAACCAAAAGAATGAAAAAATGGAAGAGAATGTGAAATATCTCATGGGAAAAACAACTGACCTAGAAAATAGATCCAGGAGAGACAATTTAAAAATTATGGGACTACCTGAAAGTCATGATCAAAAAAAGAGCCTTGACAACATCTTCCATGAAATTATCAAGGAAAACTGCCCTGACATTCTAGAACCAGAGGGCAAAATAAGTATTGAAAGAATCCATCCATCACCACCTAAAAGAGATCCAAAAAGAGAAACTCCTAGGAACATTGTGGCCAAATTCCAGAACTCCCAGCTCAAGGAGAAAATCTTGCAAGCAGCTAGAAAGAAACAATTCCAGTACTGTGAAAATACAATCAGGATAACTCAAGATCTAGCAGCCTCTACATTAAGGGATTGAAGGGCATGGAATAGGATATTCCAGAAGTCAAAGGAACTAGGACTCAAACCAAGAATCACCTACCCAGCTAAACTGAGTATAATACTTCAGGGGAAAATATGGTCTTTCAATGAAACAGAGGACTTTCAAGCATTCTTGATGAAAAGACCAGAGCTGAAAAGAAAATTTGACTTTCAAACACAAGAATGAGAAGAAGCATGAAAAAGTAAACAGCAAAGAGAAGTCTTAAGGGACTTACCAGAAGTGAACTGTTTACATTTCTACATGGAAAGACAATATTTGTAACTCTTAAAACTTTTCAGGATCTGGGTAGGGGGTGGGACCACACACACACATGTACATGCATGCACGCGCACACACATACACACATGCACACACATACAGAGACAGAAAGCACAGATTGAACTGAATAGGATGGGACCATATCTTAAAAGAAATTAAGGTAAATGGTGAGAGAGAAATGTAGTGGGAGGAAAGAGGGGGAAATGGAAGGGGGTAACTATATGTCATGTAAGAGGCAAGTAGGAGACTTTTTTAGTGGAGGGAAAAAGAGGAGAGCTGAGAAAAAAAAAACAAAAACAAAAAACAAGAAGTTTACCCTCATCACATTTGACTAAAGGAAGGAATAAAATGCACACTCATTTTGGTATGAAAACCTATCTTACAGTATAAGAAAGTGGGGGAGAAGGAGATAATGCAAGGGGGGGATGATGGAAGGGAGGGCAAAGGGAGGAGGGAGCAATTTGAAGTCAACACTTGGGGAGGGACAGGATCATAAGACAGAAGAGAAACAATGAGAGGCAGGTTAGGAGGGATGGTAATTCAGTTAGTCTTACACAACACGACTATCAGGGAAGTCATTTGCAAAATTACACAGATATGGCCTATATTGAATTGCCTGCCTTCCCAAAGGGAATGGGTGGGGAGGGAGGGATGGGGAGAATTTGGAACTCAAAGTTTTAGGAACAACTGTTTAGTATTGTTGTTGCTACTAGGAAAGAAGATATACAGTTAATGAGGAATAGAAAGTCATCTGGCCCTACAGGAGAAAAGAGAAGATGGAGACAAGAGAAGGGAGGGATGACAGATGAGAGGGCAGATTGGAGATAGGGAAAATTAGATTGCTTGGGGTATTGGGGTTGGGGGAGGGGAGAAAAGGGGAGAAAATTTGGAACCCAAAATTTTGTGAAAATAAATGTAAAAAGTTAAATAAATAAATAAATTTTAAAAATAAAAAAAAATTTAGAATGGAACAGATGGAGTCTAATGACTTTATGAGAAACCAAGAAATCACAAAACAAAACCAAAAGAATGAAAAAATGGAAGATAATGTGAAATATCTCATGGGAAAAATAACTGACCTGGAAAATAGATTCAGGAGAGACAATTGAAAAATTATGGAACTACCTGAAAGCCATGATCAAAAAAAGAGCCTAGACATTATCTTACATGAAATTATCAAGGAAAACTGCCCTGATATTCTACAACCGGAGGGCAAAACAAATATTGCAAGAATCCATCCATCACCTCCTGAAAGAGATCCAAACAGAGAAACTCCTAGGAATATTGTAGCCAAATTCCAGAGTTCCCAGGTCAAGGAGAAAATATTCCAAGCAGCTAGAAAGAACCAATTTGAGTATTGTGAAAATATAATCAGGATAACACAAGATCTAGCAGCTTCTACATTAAAGGATCGAAGGGTATGGAATATGATATTCCACAAGAATGTGGAAGACTTTTCAATGGAGGGGAAAAGGGGGGAGGTAAGAGAGAAAACATGAAGCTTGCTCTCATCACATTTAACTCAAGGAAGGAATAAAATGCACGCTCATTTTGGTATGAAAACCTATCTTACAATATAGGAAAGTGGGGGAGAAGGGGATAAGCAGAGAAGGGGGGATGATGGAGGGAGCACAATAGGAGGAGGGAACAATTAGAAGTCAACACTCTTGGGGAGGGACAAGGTCAAAAGAAAGAACAGAAGAGATGGGGGGCAAGATAGGATGGAGGGAAATAGAGTTAGTCTTACACAACATGACTATTATGGAAGTCATTTGCAAAACTACACATATATAGCCTATATTGAATTGCTTGCTTTACCAGTGGGGATAAGTGGGGAGGGAGGAAGAAGGAGAAGTTGGACCTCAAAGTTTTGGGAACAACTGTTGAGTTTTGTTCTTGCATACAACTGGGAAACAAGAAATACAGGTAATGGAGTACTGAAATTTATCTGGCCCTACAGGACAAAAAAAGAAGATGGGGATAAGGGAAGGGAAGGATATTAGAAGGGAGGGCAGATTGGTGGTTGGGGAAATTAGAGTGCTCGACACATTGGGGTGGGGGAAGGGGAGAGATGGGGAGAAAATTTGGAACTCAAAATTTTGTGGAAATGAATTCTGCAAACAAAAAATAAATAATAATTTTAAAAAAGGGCTGATCAAATGGAAAAGGAGGTCCAAAAGCTCACTGAAGAATTTTTTTTTTAATTAGAATGGAGCAAATGGAAGCTAATGACTATGAGAAATCAATAAATTATAAAACAGAGCCAAAAGAATGAAAAAATAGAAGACAATGTGAAATATCTCATTCAGTAAAACCACTGACCTGAAAAACAGATCCAAGAGAGATAAATGAAAAATTATTGGACTACCTGAAAGTCATGATAAAAAAAAAGAGCCTAGATATCATCTTTTAAGAAATTATCAAGGAAAATTGCCCCAATAGTCTAATACTGGAGGGTAAAACAGAAATTGAAAGAATCCACTGATTGCCTCTTGAAAGAAACCCCAAAAGGAAAACTCCTAGGAATATTGTAGCCAAATTCCAGAGTAGTTAGAGGAAATTTGTATACATATATGTGTGTCTGTAGATAGATAGATAGATACATAGACAGATGGAACAGGATGAGTTTAATATGAAGGGATGATATCTAAAAATAAAATTAAGGGCTGAGAGAGGAATATATTGGGAGAAGAGAGGGAGAGATAGAATGAGGGAAATTATCTGGGGTTAAAAAACTGGGTAAAAGAGGCAGAAAAAGGTTTCACAATGGAGGGGAAGGGAGAAGTGGAAGGGAATGAGTGAATCTTACTCTCATCAGATTTGGCTTAAGGAGGGAATAACATACACACTCAATTGGATATCCCTACCCTACAGGAAAGTAAGGGGGAAGGGGATAGGGGAGTGGATAATAGAAGGGAGGAGATTGGAGATTGGGGAATGGGGTAGTCATAAGCAAACACTTTTGAAAAGGGACAGGGCCAAAGCTGAAAATGAAATAAGTGGGGGGCAGAATAGGATGGAGGGAAATATAGTTGGTCTTTCACAACGTGACTTATGGAAGTGTTTTGCATAACTACTTATGTATAACCTATATTGAAGTGCTTGTCTTCTCAATGAGGGTGGGTGGGGAAGGAAGAAGGAAGAGAATTTGGAACTCAAAGTTTTAAAAACAAATGTTAAAAATTATTTTTACATGCAACTGGGAAGATATACAGGCAATGGGGTACAGAAATCTATATTGTCCTACAAGAAAGTAAGGGAGAAGGGGATGGGGGGGAGGTGGAAAAGGGAAAGCAGACTAGGGGAGGTGATCAGAATGTGTGCCATCTCAGGGTGGGAGGGAGGGAGGGGAGAGATGGGGAGAAAATTTGGAGCTCAAAATCATTGTGGAAATGAATATTGAAAACAAAAAGAAATTAATAATAATTTAAAAAGAAATGACAAGATTTGGCAACTAATTCGATATGTGGGGCAAAGGAGGATAATCTCTAAAATGGGAGACTAAAAGGATAGTGGTGTCTTCAACAGTAATAGGGAAGTTTTAAAGAGGAGAGGATTTAGGTGGAAGGATAACATGCTCATTTGTAGCATGTTAAGTTTAAGATGTCTCTGACACATCCAGTTTAAAATGTTCAATAAGCAATTGGTGATTGAGGGCTGAAGGTCAGGGGAGGTAATGAAGAATGGACATATAGATCTGAGAATCACCTGCATAGAGATGACAGTTACATCCACAGAATCTCATGAGGTTACCAAGAAAGTATGGCGGAAGAAGAGAAAAAGGCCTAGGGTAAAACCTTGGAAAACAGTTAAAGGGCAAGACTGTGGACAATGAGCTAGCAAAGGAGACTGAGGAATGGTATGACACCCAGGAGAAACTATCATCATTAAAACCCAGAGAAGAAAGCGTATCCAGGAGGAAAGAGTAGTTGTGTCAAAATCAGCAGATGAGTCAAGAAGGATCAGTCTGAGAAAAGATCACTAGATTTGGCAATTAAGAGATCACTGACAAGTTTGCAGACAACAGTTTCAGATTACAAAGGTTGGAGAAGAAGAAAGGAAAGGCAACTGGAGCAAATGTAAACTGTTTTTCAATTTGGATGAGAAAAGGAGGAGAGATATAGGACAATGGCTTAAAGAGATAGTAAGGTGAAGAGGTTCTGTAGTTTTTTACATATAATTTAATCTTTTTCAATTATTAAGCAATTCTTTTCTCTACCTCTCACTTCTTTCCCTGTGACTGAACAAAAACGAAAATAAATGTGCATAGTCAGGACAAATACCAACACTGCCCATGTCCAAAACTGTTCGATTCATTCAGCACTTTCAGTCCCCTGGAATTGTGGTTTGCCACTTCAAGTTTTTTCAGTTATTTTTCTTTGTCTTTCTCGTTGTGTTTGCTTTGTTCTACATAAAGTTAATACAGTCTTTCAAGGTTTCTCTGAAATGATCGTCTGTTGTTTAAGGCACAATATTCTATTACATTCATATACTAAAATTAGTTTAGTCATTCCTCAACAGGGGAGCACCCCTTCACTTTCCAATTTGGGATTACTTCAATGTTTTTGTGCATATGGACCCTTTTCCTTTCTTTGATCTCTAACTAGATGAAAGAATATTAAGTCTGATGACATTTTGGGTATAGTTCAAACTGTTTTTCAGAATGGCATTAGTCATTCAAAGCTCCACATTAGTGTGCCTGTTTTGTTCACAGCCTTTCCATATCTTTTTGTAATTTAACATTCATTGGTCCTGGTCCTGTCCTTACTAATTAGTTATCCAAAACTGGAATAGGCTGCCTCCAGATATAGTACCCTCGATGAAGATCCTCAAGCAGAGGTTAGTGAGGGGTATGAATTAGACAAGATGGCTACTGAGGTCACTTCTGATCTCAAAATCAGTAATTCTATGAAATTCATCTTCCTTCAGGTCCAACTCAGATGCCATATTACAAAATCTTCTGTGACCCATGTGGCTTTAGGTGATTTCTGGCTCCTCAAGTGTTTTATCGTACTTGTCTGGATCTTTCTTTTGCCCCTAAATTGTTATCATGGCTTTTCAGGCACATGACATGGCCTTATTCATATTCAATTTCAAGCTACATTAGGGAAGGGCAAGGACTGTGTCATTTTTCCTCTATATATCTCTGTTGCCTAGCATAGTATCTTTCACATGCTAAGTATTTAATAAATGTTTGATGTTCCAAATTCAAAAAGGGCAGTGTGAGAAATTCTAATAAGCAGGGAACGCTTCTAGTTGGAGACACCAGCAACTTATTCTTGGAATAACTAACATCTAAGCTCGGCTTTAAGAGGATTGGGACTAGCAATGAAATGAAAGGTTTCAAGTAGGACAGCGGGGAAGAGACTCTTCCAGGCATGGTAGTCAGCATAAACAATATCCATGGGAGAAGGTAAGATCAAAATTAGCGAATAGTAGGAAGTTGAGTTTGGCTACAATGGGCAGTGCAAATAACAAATTTAGAAAAATACGTTGGGGTGAGATTTTGGCAGTCTGTTCCCCCCACCTCTCCTGCCCCAGCCAGGATAGATTGTGAATTATATTCTGTACACAGTGAAGAGACTCGGAAAGTGTTTGAAAAAGAGAGTAACAAGATTATGGTGTGAATTACGAAGATTACTATACGAAAATAGATTGTCATGGAGAAGAGACTGGAGGCAGGAAAGAGCTGGAATTCAGCCAGTGTAATATGACCCCAGGTGATCACAGTGTGAGTGAAGAAGGTAATGGATGACATTCTGAAGGTAGAATTTATAGGATTTAGCAACTGACTGATGTACAGAATGAGAACAGGACATCAGATGTATTCAGTGATTTAAGTGTGGGTGAACTCCTCAGTGCCATCAACACTCAGCTTTGGGGGAGATGAAGAGTTCCGTTTTAGATCCATTGAGTTTGAGATGTTAGCAGAACCTCCTGATGATCTTAAGTGGATAGTTCAAGGACTGAGGATGCGAGCACTCAGAGGAACAGGCTGGAGACGTATAGATTTGGGAGTTATTCTCACACACACTCTGAATTGACTTTATTATACTGCTTTGTAAGCTTAAAATCCATTATTAACTCTTGTTTGATAACTTAGCTGCTGTCATTCATTGCCCAACTTTTGAGGGTATACAGTAGATTAAAGAATGAAGGTTGGGCACAAGGTAGGTTATCTCTGAATGTAACTGCAAAGTCATACAATAGTCTTGTATTTCATTATCCTTGTATCTTTTGTTCGCCATTAACTTAGTAATTCAGTATGATCAGTCACACTGGAATGGCATCAATGGAGTTAAGTTACGAAGCAACAAAATGCCCACATTACATGAGCTATGTAACGAAGCAGCCTGATTCCATGCAGCTCAACAAATTTAAGCCTGGTTGGGGTTTTTTAATGCCTACTATGAGTAAATCACTGGCTTGGTGTTTAATGGTTTGAGTAAGGTTAAAATTAGTTGTAAATGAATTTTAAAAATTAGATTATTTCCCATCTTACCATGATGTCACATTTTGAGATTTACTTATTTGATATGCTTTGAAGGATAAGAATTAAAAAGTAAAATAACATAAAAATTCTTATACATTACAAAAGATGATCATGGAAAATGAACTAAATATTCATAATTTTTTGTTGATGTTATGAACACTTGGGAGTAAAGTTTCTGTCTAGAAATTACATATTTGAAACAGTATGAATTAAGGAACTAACATTTTAAGACCTTCTGGAATATTTTCTTAAAAGATGTCAATAACAAAATTTCAGTCACATCATGCTACGTATCCAGGAAAGAACTGGAATTGGAAAGGAATTGGAAATAAGTGAAGAATCACTCATGCATTAGAGAATCAAAGGATTAATGTTTCATAGATCTCAAAAGTCAATTCCCAACTATAAATCAGAAAAGCCAACTCCCTCAATTTTATAGGAAAATGAGACCCAGAGAACTCAGAAATCTGCCTAACGTCACAGAGGTGGAAAGCGCCAGAGTCAAGATTTGAACCCATGTCCTCTGAATCCAGAGGCTGTGCACAAATTGTCTTTTTAGTCTCGCCCGTTAATAACCTGACCAGTAATTTAAGGTATTAAGAAATAACACCAAGAGAAGGTAGTCGCTGCATAAAACATTATGATGTTTACTCCCAACCCTCAAATTTATGCATTCATCAGCTTCCACTGTTTTTCTGAATATATAGTCAAAATTCAAATGAGGCTCAAAAGGAGATAAATCAATACTATCTCTTCCATCTTTACAACTTCAACAACACTACTGTTAATTTCATGTTGTAGAAGTATAAAATGTTTAGAATAGGCTTACATAAATGATAGATGTTTTATATATTTCTCTAATAGTACAACTGTGACATTTTCCTAAATTTCACTAAGACAGGAATTACCAACACAGAATGGAATATAATGGAAAAATATTTTGTCTAAAGGCTACCTTTATTCAATAATTTTTAGATTACTGACTTTTCATTATATTGCTTTTTGTCTACTATACTCCTTAAACTGGAAAGGTTTTATTTTGCACATCTGGAGGGAATATGCCATGTTACGGAGATTATGGATCTAGGTGCATCAAAAAAACTGGTAATGTAGAATATACTGAAGCAGCTTGTAATCTGATACAAACTTAACAAGGGACCTTTACAGAAATCTTTGCAACAAGGTTCTCTAATAAAAATCTCATTTCCAAGATAATAAGGAACTGGTTCAAATTTATAATAAGAGCCATTCTCAATTAAAGGATACCAACAGGCACAGTTTTTGCAAAGGAAGAAATCTAATCTATTTATAGCTATGTGAAAAAAGCTCCATATCACTAATAATCAGAACTGAAGTTCCATCTCATATCCATTAGATTGACAAAGCTGACAAAACAAGAAAATGACAAATATTGGAGGAACTGCAGGAGAACAGGCACATTAACACCCTGCTGATATATAACTGTGAACTGGTCCATCCATTCTGGAAAGCAATTTGGAATTAGCTAAAACTTGGTAAAGTACGCATGCTTTTTGACACAGCAGTACCAATACTGGGCCTGTAGCCCAAAAGAGATAAAAGAAGAAAAGAACATAAACGTGCAAAAATATTTACACTGATCTTTAATGAAAAGGCAAAGAACTGAAAACTAAGGGGCAAGGTATCAACTGATGAAGGTGGAACAAATTATATCATATGAATGTAATGGAGTTGTGGCACATTCAAAGGGATAGGGATTCTTGCTCTGGACACCACAGCATATTGATTTAGAAAACCACAAATTTACACAATCTTTGCTACCCTGCATTTTTATTTATTTTGTTAAAACATTTCCCAGTTTTTATCTTGCATTTTAATTTGATTCAGGCTGCACTAGGCAACTGTGCTGACCTCGAGTCTGACACAACTGTAATGTAACGGAACACTACTGCCCCACAAGGAATGAGAGGTGTGGCTTCTTTAAACTGAGGCAGAGGGAGGAGAACAGAAACAAATTTATAAAATAACACTGTAAAGGTAAGCAACTCTGAAAGATTTATTCTGATCAATGCAATGACCAAGCACAATTCCATAAGATAATGAAAAGTGTTACCCACCTCCTGACAAGAGGTGATGGACACAAGATGCAAAATGAGATATATATATATACATGGCCAATGTGTGAATGTTTTTTTTTGCTAAATTGTGTATATTTCTTACAAGGTTCCCCCTAACCACCCAAGGGGAGAGAAGGGATGAGAGGAAAAATAAAATATATAAATAAAAGGACCTTTACAGTGCTTAAAATTCTGGGACAGAATTAAGATGCAGAGCAAACCAATTTATCCTGCCCTCCCTTTTCCCACCCCATCTATGAATCTCTGATTTTTATTATTTTCTTGAATGAGCTAGTTCATACAAAGGCATTTTTCCAGCCCATCCCTTTGGAGTTGTAAAGAGGCTGAACAAGTTCCCATATGACAATTTCTATAGCAGAATGCATCTCTACTCTCAGCGTTTATAGCTCCTCTCCCACTGGGACCTGAGACATGTCAAGATTACTGGCAATTGAAAAAATCTGGACCATATTTCAGTCAAGATATGGAAGTCTGTGCTATAAAAATCTATATACATTTTTTCTTTTAGGATAACTGAATAAAATAAAAAGGATTGTCACCTTATATTTACATGTTAATAGAACGTGCTTTACAAACAACAGACTTCTTCAAAAGTAGAGTTGAATTAATTTTATTTAAATAAGGATAAGGCTACTTAAAAGAATTTTACATACAAAAAAATGTACATTACAATATTAAACTTTCCTGTACTGAAGTACAAAACCTGCACAAGTGTTTAGTAAAAGAGCACACTTTTTAAAAAAGAACATTTTGACCATTTTACAGCATCTAAATGTAATTGAAAATCCACAATAGTGAAGGGAAGTTAATACTTATTTATGACAATCTATTGGTATTTTTACCTAATGTAAACTTTAAAAAAAAGTAATTGCTACTTCATGAGCTTTCAGATCACTTTGAGGACCCTCTTCCACAGCTTAAGTCAAGGAAAATAGAATTCCAAGAAGTGCATTATGAAGAGATTCAATAAAGACGTAGAGATCGTGGTCACAATATTAGTTGAGCCAGCTTCTCCTGGTGCCCAGTAATTTTCTAGATTTTAAAAGAGATTTTTAAATGGTACAATACTTTTTAGACCAGTGATGCTATTCAGAATATCTGTATAATGCTCTCTGTATTTAACAGGAGCCTTGTGGCTTAAAAGTGAAAGCAATCCCCAGGGCTTAGAGAAAAGGCAAGTCATCCCTTCTGCCCTCAACATCATCAACAGACAAAATGCCCAAGGGTGCCACTGGCAAGACTCAAGCTTAGGCAGTAGAGAAGGGGGGGAAATGGATAAAAATAAAGGAAACTCAAGAGGAAGGAAAGAGGAATAAAAAAAATTTTTAAAAGGTATATATGATGGGAGAAGAAGGGACATAATGCCACTAAAATTTCATCAGGCCACATAGTGACACCAATACCATCTTGCCTGCCCCTACACTAAGAGAATCTGGCTCGTGTGGATGGTTGAATTAGAAACTACAACTTAGATTTGAAAAACATTACTGAATGAAGGAAGATCCAGAAAGAGGTTCTTCTAAGTTCAAATCAAGTTCTTCCAAAGCCCTTTAAAACCATCATAAAAAGAGACATAAACGCATGACACAAAAATTTAAAACACTGAGCTTCCAACACTTTTACTCTCCAACATCTGTCCTTTAACGTGCATTATTATGTGGAGAAAGATTTTTCTTGGATTAAGAGAAAGTGCATCTATACCTTGAGAAGATGCTCATATTACATACGTACGTGGCATGGCACTCTTCTAGTCTGACTTCTCCACAATGTTTCAAACAGAAAAATTAGCTTAATAATGTGCTGCCATATGTGCATTTACTCTGAATGACCATAATATAAACTTCAATTTGAAGCAATGGTGTTACACAGTTCAGCTGTTATTACCAACTTAACCTGTATGTTAAACACACAAATAAGAAATTAATTTCATTGAGTAATAAAAGCAATTAAAATGTTTCCATTGACTAAGAATTGCCAATAGGATAATTTTCACTCAACTGAGAGAGAAATGGCAATGAAAGCTAAGTGTGACTACAAAATGCAAAATATAATCTACACACTACTCCAAATCTGTAATTGTGTAAATATTCAAACATATACATTTATGACTGTAGTTGTCCTCCAAGATCATATAAATCAGCTCTGCAGATTACCACATATCCAAAAATCATCAACACCTAGGCTTTATCTATTTAACTATACATAGTACAGGTTATACGGCCTGAGCTGAATATGATGTTTAAAAAAAGAAATCATGGGTTGAAATTTAATAAAGTATTATCCACAAAGCCAAATTACAGTCTGTAAGGCTGGTGAAGAACTAAAAACTCAAGTAAATATGCTCAGCATCAAAAAGTAAAGGTACTGTTCTACAAAATGTTGGAAAAATCCTACTCCAAGTTGTAGGTCGACCATATAAGTACTTTACGTAAGCAATGTTTTCAAGACAATTTAGATGCAAAGCATATTAATGTAAAGTGAATCCTTCTTTACTTACACTGCAAAATCAGAGCTGCATGCCCACTAAAACAAATTGTCAAATAAATTAAAATGTATGGTGATTAAAGAGTTAAGACAATAGCCATTCACATGACAGGCCATTAAAATATACCAGCAGTATCACACTTAGTTAAGAGTTCAAACAGACAGTTCTTGTTTCCTTTGTAGCAAATTTCTAACTCCAGAATCTTTTCTTCTGACTATTCCAGAGCATTTCCCCTTGCCTCTATGCATACAACTAATACAATTCTCTTTCTTATCCAGGAGTACTGACAGATACTAATAGGGTTGCCTACAGCAGCACACACTCAAGAGCTACTACTATTTTAATAGCCCTTTAGGTTAACTATAAATTGATCATTTCTATATGTTCAAATTTCTTTAACTTCAAATGCAGTGAGTGATATCTATATTCTCAAGTACAAGGTCAAAACGGATCAAAGGGTGACATGTAAATTCCCACAGGTGGGTAAACTTTAAAGTAAACATCATTATACTCAATAATTCATAACTAAACCAGTCTGCCATTATTACTAGTTCCATCAATGAAAGTAGCAGCAGCTGCTTCTTTTTGTTACCTGTGGCTAAGGAAAGCATAAAAACAGTCGCAGCTTACAGGTAAATTCTGATTACATTTAAGAGTCATGTTCTGAATTCACTTTACTTGGTGATCTCTTGAGAATAAGTTTAGTAGTATTTGCTGATATATCTATATGACAAACATTCTTCTACTGAGCACATACTAATGGAGGAAACCCACTAAACTGGTTATAATGAAGAAAGAGTGGGAGAGGAACAAAAATTTAGAAAATTATCACATACTCTGAAGTTGTCCGGTGAAAATTATTTCAGTGCTGAATCAGAAAGCTTATTATCAAACTTGCAAACAGCCACTTGGCTAAGGTGATTAATGACATACATCAGGCCTTTAGTAAAAAATACTGATTTTTAACGATTTGACTATCACTGTATGACAGAGAAGCATTAAAAAGAAAAAAAGTGTTGAAGGGGAAGGAAAATGTTTGGAACTTATCTGCAAGGCTGTCTGAAACCTTTTAAGAAAATTCCACAGCAATCAGAATCCCTGTAAATGTAGTACTTAAACAGGTCAATAAATGTGACCTTTTTGTTATGAAATCTATGGTTATAGGATATATTTACATTTTGGGGAACCCCATTCATTCATGGCCATGTAACATGCTGGATCTTCCTCTTTGCTTCTGTGGGCTTTAATTCACTCTGAAAAGAAAGATAATTAAATAAATTATATGTATTTCAACGAAACACAAAACAATATATACAACAGCCACAAGTTTACGAAGATGGTGGTACAGTAGATCACTGCTGCCATCTGGTGGAAATACATTTTATTTCATGTTCAACAAAACAAATGCCACAGAGACTGGAAAAATGGAAGAGTGTTAACTATCCAAAGTGGCTAGAGAGCTAGCCTCAAAGTCAAGAAGACCTGGTTCCAAATCCTACCTCTGAAATACTGGTTCTGTGACCCTACTGTAGCCAATCTGCATTGGTGGAGGGGTTTCTCACCATAAGTTCCCTATAACCAATAAAATCACAGGTCTAGAACCCTCCCCATACCCCCCAAAAGAGTAAGCCATATGATGGGTACAAAAATATTATTTATACAAGTGCCACTGAAATCATCATCTACATAACATCTGTAGTGGCTTTCTTGCCCACAACTTAAAAGTTGTCTTAAAGGTCTTACTTATCAACAAGATCTATTTTATTTGTAACACTTGGAGTTATGCTTTCCCGTATGATCCCTCCCCTCAAAAAATATTATCATAAAAGTGATTTCTAGACCTCTTCCTTGTCTGTAAATTGAGGGTGGTGTCTGAATAAATCATCAATAAGATACCATCCCCTTCCCCAATCTAAATGCATAAATCAAATTAAAAACAAACTAAAAAATCACCCCACAGTTAGTGTGAAGAATGACTGTCAGAGTACCTCCTCAAGCACAATGAGAAACAAATTAGGGAAATGACCTAACCCAAATTCTCCTGTTAAAAAGTGAATTCCTTTAATGAATATATAAGTATATGTGTATGTATATACCTGTGTATATATACATGTGTGCATACACACACACAAATACCGCAGGATACATTCTTTTGAAAAGGAACTACTTAGCTAGCCAGCTAACCAATCTTGAAATACTCACCTAATAGATTAAAACTTCTACCAGATACATTCACTAAGTATATCACACTATCAATTTATAATTCCAAGCATTCAAATGTTAAATGATATTAACTGAATACAGCATAACACTGAGTTCTCTAAACAGTCCTCAAAAAAGAAGAATGCATATTAGCAACTCTCTATCAGTAAAAACAAATGAAATTAGAATTACTAGAATATGTTTTTCTGACCTAAAAATAGTTCATGTAAAGACATATTAAAAATGGATTAAAAAAGTGAATGAGACAGAGTGAAAGCATGGTTATTTTTTAGTTTTCTAAGTCTCACAATATTCACAAATGAAAAAGTAAAAAAAAAAAAGCCAAAACCATTAATAGATCCAATATGAACAGGTGACATCTCAGCCTCACCACTCACTTTTCAGGTCTCTTATTTAGTACGAAAACCATTATATACCTACCACTGATTCTGCTTCTTCTTTTGGAACAGTCCTCTTTAATTTCACAACAGTAGTTCCCCCAACAGGAGATAAAGGTGGTGATTTTACATTGGTCAACGTACTCCTACTAGTCATTAGCACATGGTTCTGTTTAGTGTCATTATTGGTTTCCACTTTAATGTCTGTAGGCAAGGTGGAAGGCAGAATAAGGGAGGAAGCATTTGAATTTGGTAACTTCCTAAAGGTATTGTTAGTAATGCCTACTGAAGGAGGAGGCTTCAGGTGATCATTAGCTCCATTTTCAGTCTTTCTCACTTTTATGCTTGTACTTGTTGAATTTCCATCAAAGACAATGAGGGGTCTTTTCCGTAAACCTTCCACACTCATATCCCTGAAAAATACAAAAATCTTTTAACTTTTGAAAAATGTCATCTGGACTAGTAAACCGGTTAAATGAAATTCAAATGTAATATAAGCTATTTTATTTTTTTAAGTGGGGAAAGGAGGTATGAAGCACTGTGTGAGGGGAATTTGTAAAACTATACCTAAGTATTAGCAACCAGGTTTGCAGTTGCAAAATAGAGGAAAATAATTATCAGTAATTTATCCCAATGTTTTATATATACATGAGCAATACATTGAAACTCAGCTTTAATGTACATTCAAGGTAATAGAGAGTTGTTTTAAAAATGGAAATCTACACTAATAACCAAACTTCCTCCAAAAATTTAGATAAATGATACTCTCCTACTGCTTTAGAAATACCTGTTTCTATTACTGTCTTTGCCTTCAGCAATAGTTTAGATTAGATACTGAATTAGAAGATGGCATTAAACCTTTGACATGTTAGCAAAGTCTATGATCAAAGTACCATAGGAATTCCCTTTCCTTAAAGAAATGATATACAAAGAAAAGGTACCTTGGATATTTGCTATAAAGTCTTATTAGTGGCATCATATCCAGTGTCTTTATACTTTAATCACTGCTGGCTAATCTATACATTCAGTCATACATGGTAAACTGATCATGAGATTCATTTGTGAACCCAGTACAGTAAAGGGCCTAAATTTATGGAATAGATCTGTTTGTGAAAAAATGGTTAGCCAGCTCATTCTAATAAATCAAATGATTTTAAATGCATGAGGAGGAGTTTGATGAAGTAAATTATATTGTGATGCCTTTAATGAACCAAAAACACTCTCTTTATTTTTTGTGCAAATCTGGACTTTCACATGCCAGATTTTCTTAATTATAGCTATGGTATCATTAAAACTGTGCTCAAAAAACACTGAGCCAATCATGTGAGAACTGTCATGTTATAAATCAAAACAGGCAACTACAGCAAGGTATTTATAGAAAGTCTTTTCACTCATATCCCTAAAGAGACTGCCACAGTATAAATTGTTACAAATTATTGGAAGCCAATAGCAAAACACAAATTATTTTATCACATAACCTTTAAGACAAATGGTGACAAAATTTGAGTTAAAATGGCATGTTCACCAACAAGCAAACAAAAAGCTTTATGCTCAGAGGCCCAAGTATCTAATGGAGTTACGTTTTTGCAACAGTAGTATTCAACCAGCCTGACACTCTGAGATAATGATAACAGAATGTTCAATATTAATATAGTAACAATTTGGTGGATTTTGTATATGAAGATGACTCTGGTAACATGCTGTAAATGAGGCAAGGGCTTTGAGTTGTCTTCGCAATAATAGTCATTAATTTCCTAATAATCAATCTACTACCCCTCCTAGTCTTGTTACCTCGTGATCAATGGCATCTATCTGAGATGCCTAGGTAGGATTTCTTGTTCAGTCTGTAGCTACAGAATAGAGCAAACCTTTGGGAATCACACTAGGATGGAACCAACCATGATGGTCTCCAGCAGAATGCTCTAATTAAATCAACTAACGACACTCCCCTTGGAACATCAAAGCACTGTGTTTCCTGAATTAGGCACGACCTACGTAAGAACAGGTACCAAAAAGTGATGAGCCTCTGTCAGCCCCAATGAAAATCCACAGCAGAGAGCTCGAAGGGCTCCCAGGGCCTGCAATTACCTCTGGTGAATCCCCACCAATCTGGAAGTGATTCTGATGAAAACAAACAGAACCAAGGACTGAAAGCCAGTAAAATAGAGAGGTGAACCTAATCCTGGAGCCTATTTTTCCCAGGTCCAGCTTTGTCAGCACACAGGCTCTGAAAGCCTCAGAACTATAGAATCTTAGAGGAAGAAAGGGCTTGTCCAAGTTGTACCTAAACAGGAATAGCCTCTAAAACATCCTTGACAAATTGCCATCCAAACCTTCATCTGAAGACCTCTAATGAAAGGAAAACCTAATATTGCATTTTGAGGAAGCCCTATATTGTTAGGAACTTTTCCCTTATGTTAAACCTACGGCTCTTTCTCTGCAACTTCTAGCCACTGCTCCTAGTTTTATCCTCTAGAGTTAAGTAAAATAAGTCCTTTATCTCTTTTACACATGAAAGCCCCTCAAATACTTAAAGACAGCTATCATGTATGTCTTCACACAGCTCCACTGCACCGTTTTTTCTTCTTTAGGTTAAATAAACATCTAGAGTTCCTTCCTGTGGAGTTTGTATGGCTGCTTCCAGACCCCTAAACAGTCTGCTCACCCTCCTCTATGCATGATTCAGCCTACATATACCTGTCCTAAAATGTGGTACACCAAACTGAAAACAATATTCTAGCTAGAATCTGACCAGGGCAGTCATTTTGGACACTATACTTCTCTTAATGAAGTCCAAAATTCTATTAGTTTTAGCTTCCACGTCATGCTATCGGCTCATACTGAGCTTGCAACCACTGCATCTTTCAGATATTTTTAATGCTAACTGGTATTGAACCATACTTCTTCCATTCTATGGAATTCCAATTCTTCAGTCCTGAAGGTATTTGACTAGTTATTGTTACCTTTACACCATACATTTTTGTAATATTTTCAAGGGTGCCAACTATATGAAATTAAAACCAGAAGCATTACAAAAGTACCTTTTATGCTCATTTTTCAATTCATTTTGTCCTCTTTTCTTTTCCATCATTTTCCCCCATCTACTTTTTGGTAATTCCCTTTGAGGCAAAGGTATGGCATGCTGAACATAGAGATCAGTCAGGTCATCTTTGTTGATCTTTATTTCCTCTTCAACAACTATATTCTTCTGTAGAAAAGAGAACAAAGATATTTTCAAAACATTAACATGGTAACAAAATAAACTTGTAAGCTAATAACAATACTAATAACAATTACAAAAGACCAAGACATACATAGAGGAAAAATACAAGAAGCATTGTAACAGTATCAATCAAGTCTTCAAACAGAGTTACAACTGAAACCTAGACTGCCTTTATAAGCAAAAAGAATGCTTAGCACCACACATTCATTACTTTAGCCATAAAAACACGAAGAAAATGATAATATTCAGGAGTATAAACTTTACCAAATATAAAAATGACTACTACATCCTCCTCAAAACATTTTTTTACTGTCACTAAGTCTCATTTCTCTGTTGGACAACCACTGTCTGATCTAGTAGAGCATTTAAGTGCATTATCATTATGATATATCACTTATATAGCATTATGAGCATCTCGCATCGCACTTAGCATGTAAAAGTATTATTCCTTATATACTGATAACTGCAGAATGTACTGGAATCTGTATCTTCAGAAAGCTATTTCTGAGGCTGGCAGTAGCGTATCATTAGAGCAATCTGCTCTGTATACACTATCCACCACTGCTTTTCTGTTTTGTTTTTGTTTTGTTTTTCTGTTCCCATCCATCATTCAAACATCCTAACTATGCCTTTTGTCACCTCATCCCCTTCCAGTCTTTAACTCTTCTGGGAAAACAAAAGGCAAGATATAATTATAACTTTTTTCCTTTATCAAAAGAATGGAAATCGTGTATTACCTCTACTCAACTCCCAATCCATTTACAGGGCTCAAGGGAGTAGTTATAGTATGAAAAAGTTCAAACAATCAATCAACTAGTATTTATTAAGTGCCTACGAGGTGCCAGGTACTAGAGGATGCCCACACAAAGACTGAAACAAGCCCATCTACGATAATACATAGCTTTACATGACACTGCAGTTTCAAATTCTAAAAACATCCAATTAAGAAGCTGATATGCTTATTTCTTCAAAGTTGATTCAAGAACAGAGGCTGAATTGGGAATGGAAAATTAAGTGGATACTACCCCCTACTTTCCAGAAAGGCCTGAAAGTGCAGTGATGTCTTTTAGTACAATTGTTCAAAAGTACCACCCAGCTCTAAACACACTCTTTGCTATTCCTCTAAATGAACACAAATTACTCTTATTTTTTTTCCTTCTATGATGAACCATAACTTTTCTACAAATTTAAATCCTTATCAACTTAAAAACAATTTTTAAAAACACTTTGGGATTTCTGATGTTCATTTCTGGCCTTTACTCAGAAAATATATCATTAGACAACATAAACATAAGTGCACAGCATGTAAAACCTTCATAGTTATAAAATATTTTACAGACATTATTTCATTTGATCAACAAGCCTATCAAGTAGGTAGGTGATGCAAATATTACCACCTTCCCTATAATAAAATTGATGCATAGAAAGGTGAAATGACTTACCTAGTTTCACAGCTAGTTAACTGGTATAAATGAACCCATAGTTTCACAACTAGTTAACTGGTATAAATGAACCCAATTTTCTGACTCTAAATCCAGTAGCTTTCCCCTAAGAACACTGTTTATTTTAACTTAATAGTCTATATAATTTAGTAGGAAAAAAAGGAACATGGGAAATTACCTCAAGCATCAGACAGTCAATTTGTTAAGTGCCTAAGATGCTAAGGATCTAAGGGCTAAGTGCTAAGGATACAAAGAAAAGTAAATGACAGAATCGAATATAGGAGAAATAATGCAAACAACTCTATACAAAGAAGTTATCTGCGGGATAAATTGGAAATAATCAATAGAGGGAAGGCCCTAGAATTAAGAGGGACACACAAGGTCAGGGCAGGGTGGGTTACCCAAAGACAGACCCACTTTGGGTGGTTTCTCACCACCCTCCACTTTTCCTCTGTCTCATGTCCTCCCTCCGTGCTAGCTCCTAGCCTCCCTTTCTCCTTTCCCTCTGTGGAGCAACATGTGGCAGTGACATAGGTGCCGGGGTTAAAGTCAGAATACAGGACTTACTACTCACCGGTGCTCCGCAATCCCTTAAGCCCCTGTCTCAGTTTCTTCGCCAGGACAACGGGACACAAGGCTTGCACCCACTACCTGCTGGGCTCGTTCTGAGGACGTGCCACGCACAAGGGGGCTCGCATGGTTAAGGTAACTCCCTCCCTCCATCCTCACCTAACGGGCCTCCTCCTGCCCGGCCTCCGAGGGTGGCACCTAGAAGCTCGGGTGGAATGAATGAAGGGGAGGAGGCCCGCCCCCCCTCGCCGTCCAAACCATTTCGGACGCCGAGGGGTGTGGCGGGCGGTGCCAGGCAAGCCTCGGGCCAGGGCTCCAGGGCCTGCCTCCTTAGCCCGCCGGGGCTCCCGCGAGCGGCTGCGATCGCCATCACGACCCGTCCGAGGGCCGGCGTCGCGGCGGCCTGGGGGCGGAGGACCCCGCTCCCGGGCCGGGCCCACTCCCTGGCCTGGCCGGGCGGCGCCTCACCTGCTCCAGCGTGAGCAGCAGGAACTCCTGGGACAGCAGCTCCGGGTGCAAGAGCATCTCCGAGCCTGGGCAACCGCGACCTCCCGCATCCCCGGCCATGGTCGTCTCCAGGAGACCCCGGCCGGCCACCCACAATGCCTGGCGAGGGAGCCTGGACGGAAGTGACGCCACGGGGGCGGGGACAGGCAGGGTCGGTTCCGGCGCGAGTCTCGCCCCGCCCACTCCGCTTCCGACCGGGTGACCCTCCTAAGGAGGAAGAGGTCGTGTGTCTGCGGCGGCGGGCCTGGGCCCTGCTGCCCCTCTGCCGGGGCCGCTTGTGCACAAGACGGCTTCGCATTTTATAGGGAACCTTGCAACATTAATTTTACATAATGGGTACATAGATCGTGGAGCCCTAAGGGGATTTGAAAAAAAGAGCAAGAAGCAAAAACACTAATGAAAAGACCACCGGAATGGAGGAAAGAATGAAAAGAACGGAACGCGAGATAATTGGCTGCGTTTTCGGTGACGTCAGAATAGTCTCAGGAAACCCAAGGTTCCTAGAGCCCGTAGCAGGCGCTTAATTTATATTTAGTTATTGAATAAATGTCTATTACTGGCTGTCAAGACATTCAGTTTCCCGTTTGGGAGACAGTCAAAATATTTCTACATGATCTTAGCCCAACGATGGAGCTCAAAGGTCCTTTGAAGTCTTCTAGTTCCAGCTTCTCATTTTACAAATGAGGAAACGAAATCCAGAGAAGATAAGTGACTTATCCAAAGCCACTCAGTAATAAGTAGCAGAAGTGGGATTTTGCCCTAAATCCTCTGAAGCCACAACTTCTTTCCATTGCCTCAGTGCCTTAATGATGGTTGTAGTTAAGAGGTCTGAGTTTTAAGCCAACAGTGCAATCACAAACCAGATTCTTAGAGGAAGTCTATAGAACTCAGAAGACCTAGTCATTTCCCTAGGTGCCCAGAAGGGGCGGGACCCGAAACTGACCCTGAAAGCTGCATAATCACAACCTCCCTTAAAGCAATATGGAAATGTTGTGAATATCAAATGAGGTAACTTTTGTAAATTACAAAGCTTCAATAGACCAGAAAGCTGTTGTCACAAAATTTCCAGCCTATGCACAACCTTGAAGATAAACTGTTGATATGGATTCTTAAAAAACAAAGACCTGCTAAAAGTTTTTCTTTAAAGCGAAAAGAGTTACAGTGTACCTCTTTCTTTGAGAATGGAGTTAATATGAACCAGGCTTAGAATATTAAGAATTTTACATACTTTACAAAGTTTCAGTCACCTACAAATTCAGTCCTTATCTCTCTCCTGATTTCCAGTCCCACATCTCCAAAGCTATGCTTGATATCATCACCAAGATTTCTAATGGGCATCTCAAAGTCAACATACAAAAAACAATACAAAAAACAATTCATTATCTTTTCCCCAAAATCCTCTCCTCTTTTCCTTGCTTCCCTATTTCTTTTGAAGGAACCATCATCCTTCCAATCATACAGGTTCACAATCTTAAAAATCATACTCCACTCTTCCCTCTTCCTTATCCATCATTCACTCATTAGCCAAATCTTGTTGATTCTCCATCTCAAATATATCTCACATCAATCACTTCTCTCTACCAACCTCCCATCATTTTTTGCTTGGACTTTCGCAGTAGCCTCCTAAGTGATCTCCATGTATCCAGTCTCTTCCTCTCCAAACAATGCTCCACATAGCTTCCAAGTTGATATCCCTAAAGCAGAGGTCTGGCCATGTCACTCCTCTACTTAAGAAACTTCAGTAGCTCCCTGTTGTGTGGAGGATAAAATACAAATGCTTTTTTTGACATTTAAAGCCCTTCACAGTATAGTTGCAATCTATATTTCCAAGATGATTACACTTTTCTATGACTCATGCATTCCAGGTTCCAGTCAGACTGGGCCACTTGCTTTTCCACAAGCATGACATTTCTCCAATGCCAGTCTTTGTAGAAACTGTCTTCCATGCCTGGAATACCCACCCACTCTTGCCTCCTGGAGTCAGAAGCTCTTGTTCAGGTACATCTCAAGTGTCACTGTTACAGGAAGCCTTTCTTGTAGTAGTATATCACAAAAATCAAACACTCTGAGCAGGATAGATAAATGAATTCAGAAATTCAGGGTTGGTTTGTATTAGGAAAACTATAAGCATAATTTACGATATTGATAACAAAATCAACACAAATCATATGATTACTTCAATAGATGCAGAAAAAGCTTCTGACAAAATACAACAGTAGTATCTATTGAAAATCAAGAGCTAGAATTATCTGTAATTTGGATAAGCTTTGAAGCTTTTCCAGTAAGATCAAGGATGAAGCAAAGCTGTCAATTATCACCATTATTATTCAGTATTGTACTCGAAATGCTATTTATAGCACTAAAAAGAGAAAAAGAAATCTAAGGAATAAGCATAGGCAAAGAAGGAACAAAGTTTATCACTTTTTGCAGATGACATGAAAGTTTACTTAGAGAACTCTGGAGCATCAGCTAAAAAATTAATTGAAACAATTAACAAAATTACCAGCAAAGTTGCAGGATATAAAATAAACCACACAAATCATTGACAATTCTGCAGATAAGAATAAAATTCAGCAGAAAGAAACAGAAAGAGAAATTCCACTTACGATAAGCAAGGCTAGTATAAAACATTTATGAATCTACCTGACAATACACATACAAGAATTATATGAACATAATTACAAAACAATCTTTATACAAATAAAGATATAAAAAATTGGAGAAATAGTAATTGCCCATATGTAAGCCAAAACAATTAATAAAAATGAAAATACTACCTAAATTAATATATTCAGCGCCATACCAAACTACCAAAGAATTATTTTATAGAGCTAGAAAAAATAATAAAATTCATCAAGAGAAACAAATGGTCATAAATATCTAGGGATTCAATGACAAAAATGGGAAGGAAGTAGTATCACATCTGAAACTCTATTACAAATCTGTAATCGCAAAACAATTTGGTACTGGATAAGAAACAGGGAGTTTGATCTGTGAAACCAATTAGGCATACAATAAACAGAATCAAATGAACATTTTTGTAGTTATTCAATTGCTTTGGTCTTGTCCAACCCCTTGTGATGCCCTACTCTCCTCCCAAAATTAACAAAGCATTATTTGATTCCCTCAAAGATCCCAGCTATTTGGGAACAAGAACTCACAATTCAGCAAAAGTATTGGGAAAACAAGAAGAATAATGTCTGGTAGGAAGTAGAGACCAACATCCCACACAATATATCAAGATAAGCTCAAGATGGGTACATGATTTAAACATAAAGAGTAACTTTTCAAATTAATAGAAAATGGAAATTATTTGTCAGATCTATGAATAAGAGAGGAGGTCATGCTCAAACAAGAGATAAAGAGATTCACAGGAAGTAAAAGGGATAATTTTGATTACATAAAATTAAAAAATTTTTGTAAAAGCAAAATCAATGCAATTGAAATTAGAAGAAAAGTAGAAAACTGGAGTGGGCGTTCTTTGTAGGAAGTTTGTCTGATAAAAGTCTCATTTCTAAGATACATAGGGAAATTAGTTACGTTTGTAAGACTAAGAGCCATTCCCCAGTTGACAAATGGTCAAGGGATACAAATTGTTATTGTGTTTGTCCTTTGTTGCCAAAGAAGACCATGCCACCAGAGAAATGATGACATGACTTACACTTGACTTTGTTTTGAGTGAGGGAGGGCGTGCAAGGTCACCAGTCTCGCTTTTTCCTCCTGAGACATTTGGATCTAGGGACCAGATGATATTCATCAGGATGACTGGACATGACCTAGGATGCAGTGGGAGACCTTGGCCCCTTTAGGCATATAAATAGACAATTTTCAAAGGAAGATATGAAAGGGTATCAATAAGTCACATGAAAAAGTTTTCTCACTAATAATTAGAGAAATGCAAATGAAAACAACTCTGAGGTACCACCTCATGCCTATCAGATTGACTAGGTTGACAAAAAAGTATAACGATAGGTGCTAAAAAGGATGTACATTATGTACAAAATGTACTAGGTACATTAATGCACTGTTGGTGGAGTTGTAAACTAATTCAAAAATTCTGGAAAGCAATTTAAACCCATGCCTAAAATGCTATTAAATTGCTTATATACTTTGATCTAGCACTACTGCTAATATATTTATATCCCAAAGAGATGCCACAGAGGAGAAGGATCCATAAAGGACAAAAGTACTTGTAGCAACTCTTTGTGGAGGCAAAGAATTGGAAACTGAGTAGGTGCTCATCAGGTGAGGAACTGGCTGAACAAATTATGATATATGAATATGATGGAATACTAGTATGCTGTAAGAGATAATGAAGAGGAAGATTTTAGAAAAACCTGGGAAGACTCATATGAACTGATGCAAAGTGAAGGGGGCAGAACTAGGAGAATAATTTATATAATAACAACAGTATTGTAAAGAGAACTTTGAAATACTTAGGAATTCTGATTAACACAATGACCAATCACAGTTCCAAAGCACACATGATGAAACATGCTGTCCACCATCAGATAGAGAACTGATAGATTCAAAGTACAAATGGAAGCATATTTTCTTTTCTTTCAAAAAAGAAATTTTTTTGGATATGACTAATGTGAGAATTTGTTTTGTATGACTATGTACATTTACAATGGACTTTGCTTTTCTTACCTAATCAATATGTAAAAGAGGAGGAGAAAGGAAAAGAATTTGGAACTGAAAATAAAATAAAATGTAATTTTTTAATTGAATTGTGGTAGTTAGTGCCCCCCTTAGAAACTACTTTGTATGTATTTTGCATAGGTTTTTTTTATTTGCCTAAGTGTGTATATATTTACTTATCTTTCCATATAAACAACTTGACCATGAGGACTTTTTAATGTTATCTTTGGTTCCCTAACATAGTGGTACCTGGCACATAGTAGGAACTTAGTAATTGCTTGTTGATTAATAAAATGCTTATTGAACTGAATATTGTTCAGCAGTTAGTTATTCAATATCAAAGTGGGGTTTTGAAACAGCATGTAGACCTGACAAGTAATTATTAAATCAGTTTATATAGTAGCATTTATTTAATAGCCTGAAATTTGTTCAATCATCAATCTCTTAGTTTATATCTCTTTCTTGCTCTGAAAAATCCCAAACAAGTCTAGTGGAGCCCATCTCCTAATGGATGTCTGGATGTTTTATTCAGGATTCATTTCTAACCCTATATATATATTACTAAATGGACTGATTTATAAATTTGGTTGACATATATTGTCAGTTTCAGTGAAGGGGGAGAAAAGGAAGCCAGGTTTCTAGGGACTGAGAAATGAGTGGGTGGTAAAGAAGTGGAGACAGCCAAGTATAGACTACTCTCTTTGGAAATTTGGCAGTGAATGGGTAGGGACATATATTGATAATAACTTAAGGAAGTGGCAGAGTCGGTGTTAGAGTTGTTTATTTTGTTTTTTCAGATAAAGAAGACCTAAGTATTGCAGGAACAGCATTGTAGACTATAACAGTAACATTGGCACTGCTTCTGCCTTCTAATAGCAGAGATTTGAAAATACATCATGAAAGCATTTGTATGTACCCATACAGGCAGGATGTCTATACAGCTGTTCTAAATTAGGCCCCTACTGCATCCGCAGTCATCAACAGTTTGTCTGGACCTGGATCTTACCACTAGACTCCAATGACTCCTGGGGGGAGAGGGAGGTTGATGGTTTTGCATAGCTCTGCCTCACTTTGGGGGGGAGGGGTGGTGTGTGCAGTATAGTATATGTGTGAAATGTCATTTCGCTTCCATTTAGGGAAGACTTCCTCAAGGAGTGTGGGGTTTTAGGAGTATAAGGGCATGGCATTTATTGATGAGTTGGTAGGCAGGGGAAGGTGGAACAAGTAGGCTCACTTGGCCCTTAGGCACATAGGCCTTCCCACTCTGAGGTCGTTAGTTCTAACACCTCTGCTTTACTGATAAGACAGAGGACACATAAAGAGATTTACCTACGGAGAAGTGTTTTGCCTCCTAGAGTGGACGTTGCTTTTGCCAGGAGTATCTCTTCTGATTACGATGACCAAGGCTGGCTTGGAAAGAGAAATGGGACACTAAGGGTATGGAACGCTACATATACAGTCAGATTCCACTAAGGTGTCGGTTAGTTTTACCAAACTGTTTTTCTCTCTTGCTTTTTTATTGTTATAAGGGATGGCTCCTTGGGTGATGGTGGGGGAGGAATATTTGGAAATGAAGGTTTTATTAAACTAAGTTTTCCCTCTTCTTTATTGTTATAAGGGATGGCTCCTTGGGTGATGGTGGGGGAGGAATATTTGGAAGTGAAGGTTTTATTAAACTAAGTTTTCCCTCTTCTTTATTGTTATAAGGGATGGCTTCTTGGATAGGGGTGGGAGGCTCATATATTTGGAAATGAAGGTAATGAAAAAAAATGGCAAAATTTCTAAAAATTAAGAGCACACTCTTCTGACCATACTGAATTTCTTTCAGGCATATATCTTTGTTCCTCTGAGTTAAACTCTCCAGAAAGCAATGAATTTGCCTTCCTTCCCCTACAGAGAAACTGAGCATTTGTGGGGATGGAGAGATGGGGATGACCAGGGAGGGCCAAAGAAATGACTTGTAGTCAAGAGCAGCTTTATGTCTTGGTACCGGGACTAACCCTAGGTAAAGTAGCTGTAGGAAAAGTTTTGTCTCGGGGCCCTTCTTCATCTTCATTTCCTTCTGCTCCAGGCCCAGCGTTCTCACTCCACACTGCAGTAGGGTCCTGATTGTCAGGAGGAAAGATGTGGCTGCAACAGGCTCTTAAGTTCTATTTTTGTTGGTATCTTTTGACATCATCTTCATTAGTATACATTTCCTAAAAATCCATTGCCCCCTCCCATCCAGAGTCATTTCCTGCAATTAAGGGGAAGAAAAAAGGGAAATAAAGCAATTCAGCCTAACCAACCACACTTCTACAAAGGTAACACCCAGTCCTTTGCTTCAGCAAAGAGAGGTTTGCATTTGATTAGGATTTCTGGGAGAAGCTCATTCACAATGAGATTTCAGCCAAAAGCCAAGCTTTTTCCTAATCAGAATTCCTGATTCTCTTTCAGCAAAAAGTCAAGCGATCTTTATAATAAACATTTTAACACTAATGCACTCCAAACAATTTCAACAAGCAAATTTTCCTAGAGTCAGGAACCATTTAAAGGGTTATTACTCCCCAAGAGTAGAGCCTGAATTTTAAAAGAAGACTAATCAGAAAGGGCAATGCTTGACCCAGGGGAATAAATCTCTCATGGCATCTTGAGCCACTGGGAAGAAAAAGATTTGGGGTAAGGGGTTCTTTCCTAGAACTCAACTTTCCACTGAACCTTGAAGATTCTTTCAAATACTAGGAAGTTTCCCTCACTTCACTTTCCCCACACTCCTTTTTGCCCTGGGATAAAGCGGATGGCAGTGGGAAGCAAGGGGAGGAAGGGGGAGAGAGAGAGCAAAGAGGATAGGAGGGACAGATAAGGTAAGAATAAAAGGGAAGTGAGGAGATAGGGAAGAGGGGGGAGAGAGAGACAGAGACACAGGGGGAGAGGGAGAGGGAGTGAGACAGAGGAGAGAGGGAGAGAGAGAAGAAAGAGGGGGAGAGGGAGGAGAGAGAGAGGGAAAGAGAGAAGAGAGAGAGAGAAAGAGGGAGAGAGGGAGAGAGAGGGGGAGAGAGAGAAAGAGAGAGAGAGAGAGAGAGAGAGAGAGGAAGAGAGAGAGAGAGGGAGAGAAAGAGGGAGAGGGGGAGAGAGAGAGAGGGAGAGAAAGAGGGAGAGAGAGAGGAGAGAGAGAAAGAAAGAGGGACAGAGGGGGGAGAGAGAGAGGGAGAGAGAGAGGGAGAGAGGGGAGAGAGAGAGGGAGAGAGAGGAGGAGAGAGAGGGGGAGAGAGAGAAGAGAGGAAGAGAGAGAGAGAGAGGAGAGAGAGAGAGAGAGAGAGAGAGAGAGGAGAGAGAGAGAGAGAGAGAGAGAAAGAGGGAGAGAGGAAGAGAGAGAGGGAGAGAGAGAGGGAGGGGGGGGGGGGGGGGAGAGCGGACCCGGTGGAGGCGCGGGAGGCGAGGCCACTCCGAGAGCACCTGCCCGGCCGCTCGGGCGCTCGGAGCTCCAGGCACAGAGAGCACGCCCAGGTACCGGGGCGCCCTCACCCCCACCCCCACGAGGCCAGCTCAGACCCTCCCCCAGCCCCTACATGACTCTCATCCCCGGCCGCGATCATCGCCCCCCGGATGATCGGGCGCGCCCCACGGATGATCGGGCTCCGGCCCCGCTCCCGGCCCTGTCAATCAGAGGCGCAGGCCGCCGTCCTGCCGTACTCCGGGGCGGGCCCCCACGTGACGGGAAGCGGCGGCGGGGCCGGACGGAGCCCCTGGGGGAGCCGCGGAGCCAACCCGGAGCCGGGGGCCGGGCGGGGCCGAGCCGGGCGGAGGGGCGCGTGTGCGGGGCCCAGCAGTCCCGGGCCTCGGCGGCCGCCGCAGCGGGAGCCCTGTGCGGGAGGCTGGGCGCCGAGCGGGCGGCGGAAGGCGGGCTGGGGGCGGAGCGGACCGAGGAGGCCCGGGCTGGGCGAGCGCGGGTGAGGAGGGGGCGGCGGCGGCGAGGCCGCGGGGCTCCGGGCGGGCCGGGCTGTCACAGCCCGCTGAGGGGGGCGGCGGGCGTGCGGAGGGCGGCCGGGCTCCGAGCCCCGGGGACGGACCGGGCTGGGGCGTGCGGGCGTGTGTGCGGTGTCCTGGTGTGTGCGTGTGTGCATGTGTACGTGTGTGCATGTGTGTGTGTGCGGTATCCTGGTGTGTGTGTGTACGTCTGTGTGTGTGTGTACGTCTGTGTGTATGTGTACGTGTGTGTATGTGTGCGTGGTGTATCCTGGTGTGAATGTGTGGTATCCTGGTGTGTATGTGTGTGATGGAGAAAGATGGTCGTCTGCATGTTTGTGTGTGTGTGCGCGTGTGTGTTAGGTTGGGGGGGTTTGGTTTTGGAGGATGGAACTCTGTATGTGTATGTGGTATCCTGGTGTGTGTGTGTGTGTGTGTGTGTGTGTGTGTGTGGCATAAGTTATGAGTTTGTGTGTGGGGGGTGGTTAGAAGGATGGGACCCTGGATATCTGTGTGTTTGGGGGATAGGAGAGAGATCCTGGAGACTCCTTGTTTGATTTGAAGTGGAGGTTGAATACCTTCAAGACTAGGTCCCTTTCCTCTATACCTAAGGCTGTTTGGGCGCAAGGATGCAAGTGTATATGAATCTAGGTCGTTCCTAGGCATCTTGAAATTTTAGAATATTTAAGGTTTATCTTTGTCCCAATGGGCAAGAGAACCTCATGGATGAAAAGATACCAGGTCCCGTGTTGAATTCAAAGGGATGGTTTTTGAGGATAGAAGAGCTCAAAGCCAGAATCCTGAGAGATTTTTCCCATGTTTTCAGTTGAGTTATCAGTAGTGAATTAGTTTTCACTTGTAGTTGATACTACCTCCTCTTGAGTACAGGAAGCTTTCCATAAATGTGGATGGAAGGCTTAGTTTCCAGGCACCTGTACTTGTCAACACGGTAGCCAGAACTGTATGGAATCTCCTCTAGCGGCATGGGTTCACAAGCTACCAGGGCCTGTGGATTACCTTCTGCCCACAAGGATTCCACGGAGTCATCATTAACATAAAAAGAAGGCATTTAGGTTGAAATTTAACTGAGTAAGGGGTTAATCACTGTTGAAATTGCTGCACTGTGAGAAACTTCATCTATTTGTTTTCGGGAAGTCAGCATGTTGGTATTATTGCATTTGTCAGATGAATGCATTGATAAATCATGTGTGTGAGTATAATAGCTCTATAATATGAGATGTTTCATTTGTAGGTCAGAATTGATGTCTGAGAACTGGCTCTTAGCCCAAATGAAGCCTGGCATTGAGACCCACTACTCATTTGTAATTTCTGTGCTTCTCTCTCATAGTTAAACCAAAACCATCTGAGCTTTACTACAAAATTTGGGGAGAAAACATTTGGACAGTTTTTGTCTTTTCCCCTTCCTTTGCTGCTTGCTGAGTCTACTTCCTTTGCTTCTTCTCTCCAAAACACCCAGTGAAGCCAGTCTTTTTTGGCTCAGCATTTTTTTTAAGCAGCTGCAGTGGTGTGGAAAAAGTATTGGTTTAGGAAGTCAGAGACTTGAGTTTTAACGCTAATTCTTAGGCTAAACTACATTGACCTTGGAAAAATTCAGTTGATCTTTTGGGCCGCTTTTCATTATCTTTAAAGTTAGGAAATTGAAAGACCTCTCGATTTCCTTCCAGCGCAAAACTTCTTCATTTCTGGGTGCTTTGAGTGCTGTCTTTGACAATAAAAGATGGGTGGTGTTTCTGAGTAAGTTCACTTGTGGATTCTCTAGCCTAATTTCTGCTTAGGCAGTGGTAAATTAGAATAGAAAATATAACAACATACTTAGCTTTCATTCATTCTTCTTCGTCATTTTTAGTCATGTATTTATTTCTGCGATAGTTTTTGTTCGACTTTAAGGTACTGTTATCAGAGATTATCTAACTTGACCTCTCATTCAAGGCTCAAATCCTTTCTTAATAGTGGTTCAGTCTCTGCTTAAATATGTCCAGTCAGAGGATACTGGATACCTTTAGAGTGATTTGTTTCATTGTTGGGTAGCTTTAGTCACTGAATTCTTTGAAAATGAACAGAAACTATTACTCTTTTAAAATGCTACAACATCAAATTCCAACGTTCTACTGACCCTGTTATTGAAGGGAACTGAAGTCCAAATATATTTAAAAGGTTTTTTAATAGACCCCCTCCTGCTTGTATTAAGAATTTGAGATTCTCTTAAGAAACTCTAGGTATTTTACTTAATGAGTTTAAGCCTTTTCATCTTGGTTAGAATCCAGTTCTCATTAGAAATACATTAAAGTAATTATTTTCTGGAGCCAGGTGTTTGAAAGATATTCAGTAATTTGGCCCATATTTCCAACCCATTTCCTCTGTGGCAAGCCTGACCAGTTTTTCTTTATTAAAACAAACAGACAAAAGAAACACTCAAAAACAAAACAAAACCCAAATCAAACAAACCCTGCAGAACTGCTAAATGAATGTAGAATAACTTACCTTGACTAAGGTTTTCTAATGTTAAATGTTAATACAAAATTTACTCTCTCTTACATAAGAAAAAGCTAAACACTGGTTTCAAAATATGAAAGTACCATGAAACTGAGATACTTCCTTTATAGCATAATCTAAAGTAGCTAATTTGTTAACTGTTAAAATTGTAGCTTGAAAAAGGGTACACAATTATTTTGGAAATCTGACACTGAGGAAAGTACTGTTAATATTAAGTATTCTGTTCTAAAGATTCCACCCTTATAAGCGGATCTTTCTTGGACTGGTATTAACAGATCAGAATCTAAACTGGATTTACCCAGATTAAAAAAAAAAATTACATTTGGGAACATCATACAAACTTTGAAATTATAGTTATACACATAGGTTACATACTATTGGCAACAGCATCTTTAAATGAGGATACTAAATATACATAACATGGTTATTTCTTCATATCCTTACAGATAGTTGGAATAGCTCTTCTTTCACTTTAGTGAACTCTTGTCTGTAGTGGAATATAAGGAAATTGAATAATGTTCAGATAGTGTCATTTTTCAAATAGGGGAAAAGAATAGATTCTGGGAAACATAGATAAAACTTTGATGAGAAAATAATAGTAACAATTAGCATTTATATAGTACTATAAGGTTTTCACGTGCTTTATATGTTATCTCACTTAATCCTTACAACAGCCTCTAAGGTAGATGGTGTAATTTTCTCCATTTTACAGATGAGGAGACTGAGCCTGAGAGAGGTGGAGTGACTTATCCAGGGTCATACAGAGAGTAAGTGTCTGAGACAGGATTCCCAACTCCAACATTCTATCATTGTGCCACCTAGCTGCCCAGAGAGTTCTAGAGTAATTATTAAACATGTTTTAAAAACAGAGTTGGACACTAGGAACCAATATGGGCTCAGTAAGGATGTTATGCCAAACCAACGTCAGTTTCCTTTTTGATAAGGTCACTAAATTAAAAGACCATGGGAATGCCCAATACCTGGTATTGGTTTTTTTTTTAATTTAATTTTTTTTGGCTACATTTTAAGTTCCAAACTTTCCCTCCACACACACCACAGAAGGCCACCATTTCACTCACATACGTACACACGTACGCACACACAAATTTGCATCCATGCAGCACAGTAGTTAAAGTATATACCACAACTTGTTTAGTGATTTTGCAGTTGATGTGCATCCCTTCAATTTCCAGTTCTTTACCACCACAAGGAGAGCTATACATATTTGAGAACATATGGATTATTTTTCTTTTTCCCTGATTACCTTGGGAAACAGACCTCATAATGGTATTGCTGGGTCAAAATCTGGTATTTTCTAAAACGTTTGACAAAGTCAGTATATCCTTTTAGACAAAATTGAGAAATGTGATTCAACTTTCAGTAAGGTAGATTAATAGCTGGCTAAGTATTCATATCCAAAAAGTGTTGATCAGAAAATTACTGTCAACTTATAGAGAAATTTCTGGTTTGGTTCAATAAGACCCTATCCCGGGGTGGGGAACCTGTGGCCTCTAGGCCACATGTGATCCTCTAAGTTCTTGGGTGTGGCCCTTTGACTGAGTCCAAATTTTATAGAACAAATGCTTTTATTAAAGGGATTTGTTATGTGAGGTTTGGATTCAGTCAGAGGGCCACACTTGAGGACCTAGAGGGCCACTTGTGTCCTTGAGGCCACAGGTTCCCTGCTTCTGCCCTATCCTGTTCGTTTTTATGAGCTAGATGAAGTTGTAGACAACACAGAAGTGTAGAAAATTTGCTTATCAAAATTGTGGATGACCTAAAGCTAAAAGGAATAGCTGATGTCAGGTTAGGTATGTTCTCTGGGTTTTCATGATACTGTTCCTGTCTCTTGACTCTACATGTCCAACTATTCCTTATTGTCCTTTGGCTCTAAAAACCCTTAAGGATGGGTGTACCATCCTGGGTGTACCATGGCCCCAGCCTGGGCCCTCCTGAGTTCCTGTGGGTTTAATTATATCACTGTGTAGCTTCACAGATTTATATATTCATTCCCAGACTGAGGTCCAGTCCTGTATGACCAGCTGTCTGTTGGGCATTTCAAACTAGGTAACTTACAGGCATCTAAAACTCACCATGTCCAAAACAGAACTCATCTTTCCCCCCAAATCCACCTCCTTCCAAATTTCCCAGTTTAGGGTACCACTATTCATTAACTCCAGTTTGAAGCCTTGGCTTTATCCTGGACTCATCACTCTTTTTTATCCTTAATATCCAGTGATTCACTAAATCTTGCCATCTCTATTTCCACATCATCTATCACATCCCTTTCTCATTACTTACATAGCCACCACTTTCGTTCCGGTCCTTATAACTTCTCCCCTGAGCTATTGCAATGGCCCCCCCATTGGTCTCCTCAGGTGCCTCCTCACTCTAGTCCACACTCCAGTGATTTTCCTTATGCACGAGGTTAGCCACCTCATCCCTCAGTGAATGAACTTCATAAACTCCCTGTTGCCTCTAGGATCAAACGTAAAGTACTATTTGGTTTTTAAAGCCTGTTACAACCTGGGCCCAACCTACCTTTCCAGCCTCACTGTACATCAGTCCTGTTCCCACTCTTGACAGTCTAGCCATGTGAACCTTCTTGACCTACTTTGCATACAACCTTCATTTTCAATTTCGATGGCTTTGCTCTGTCTTCATTCCTGTTATACTCTCCCTCCTCACCTCTGTCTTGGAGAATCCCTTCCTTTCTTTTTGACAACTCAGATTCAATCTTCTTCATAAAGCCTCTTCTGATCCCCTTGACAATGGCTAGTGCCTTCCTTCTCTGAACTGGCTTTTTAGAGGGTGTGCGCGCGCGCGCGTGTGTGTGTGTGTGTGCGTGCATGTGTGTACACACATATACATGTGTAGATGTTGTCTCCCCTAACAGAATGTAAGCTATTTGAGAGCAAGAATTATTTAATCTTTGTCTTTCTGTCATATGATGGATGCTTAATAAAATCTGTGTTGATTGATAGAATCAGGATTGAACAGGATATTCATAAATTAGAAAAATTGGCCAAACCAAAAAGTAAAATATAACAAAGATAGACGTATAGTCTGATATCAAGTTTAAATAATGTACGTGGATACATAATTGTGGAAACCTGACTTAATAGGGGTTTTTCTAGAAAAGACCTAAAAGTTTTTGTAGACTAAAGTTTCCCTAAGAGCTGTTGGTATCCCAATGTGTTATTTGGGCCACATCAGTAATATAGTGTGCATTTGTAGTTGTCACATTTTAAGAGGGACATTGTATGTCCAGAAGAAGGTTCCCAGGATGGTAAGGGGATTTGGAAAATGTTCTATAAAGACAGATGAGGGAATTAGGGATCGTTGGACAGGAGAAAAGAAGAGTAAGCAGCGGCATGATAGCTGTCTTTAGGTATCTGAAGAGTGGTAAAGAAAGTAGGTTTACTTTTTATTCTCACGTTCAGTGAGAGAACACTGAATTTAGAGATCAGAAAACCTGCCATCTAACTACGTTTTGCCATATTTTTAAAAAGGCAAACATAAGAAAACAGAAACTCCTTAAGGGTTTTTGTCTTTGTATCCCCTTTGCATAATGCAGTTCTTGGCATATAATAAATGCTGGTTGAATTGAATAGTATCGAAGGATCTCATATTCTCTGTGCCCCTCGGTCAGTTGTGTAGCATGAAAATGTAGTCTGCTGGAGAAAACTTTAGAAAGCTCATCTATTTCTGTCTCATAATAATGAAAACTGTAAGGATATTTTTAATGTCTGTGTATCATTCATATAAAGATTTCATAAAGATGAGTTAGGCCTCAGTAGTTACTTATGTGCTTTCAACCACTTTTAAAATATGGTGTAACTTTTCGCTCTAATCATAGATCTGTAGACTTAGAAATCAGAGGAACACACCTAGTTCATTCATTTTATTTTACAGATGAGGAAACAGGCAAAGAGACTTTAAATGCCTTGCCCAAAGTCACCCAGGTGGTAAGTATCTAAGACTGAACTGAGCTTGGGTCCTTAGCTTTTTGTACTGTACTGCATTAGCCACTTCCTCACTTTCTCAGCCAGTGGCTACAAAAGGGAGCAATGAGAATAAAAATAGAAGGCCAGAGAAGGAAAGAAAGCAAGAAAGCAAGGCTACATATAGCACTGGGTAGAGCATCAGTCCTGAGTATCCACAACTAGCTTTTTTTTCTTTGCCTTTTAGTAAAATGTTTTATTTTTCTGAAGGAAAACAAAGAAGCCACATTTACAGGACTATTAGAGGAGTAGGAAAGAAACTGGAAACCACTTTTTTGGCTACTTCTAACATCAGACAGTTGTTTTTTTTTTGCTGGCATCTCAAAGGGTAAATAAAGTTCATTTGTGGAATTTGTGGTGAATTTCTCTTAGAAATAATCCTTCTTATATAGTAGAAGCTTCTGGCAGTTATCTCCAAATGTGGTTTCTGATAAGCCCAAGATCTTTTTGTTTTGATTGCATGTGGACAGTAGGAAGCAAATGCCCCCAGCATGGGGAAAGTATGTAGCTGCTATGTCTATAGGAACTCAGGCTGTCCTTGTGCTATCTTGTGGAATCACATCTCACATCTGCTGATAGGTACCATCTAGGCATCTGCCGATTCACTGTGGGCCACCCCTACTCTCAGCTGATTTTCTGCAGTTGTCACCAGATAGTTGAACTGTGCATCATCTATGGGAAGTCACTTTAGCCTGCACCATGTCACTTGGGGAGAAACTCTTATATTATCTTAACCTTGTTTTTTTTTCAGTAGCCTGCACATCTTTCTTCCTGATACTGCCCCTAAAGGAGTTCTTGACTTGATATGTGTATCTCACATATAAGATAGGTTCTTTGTAAAGGTGAGAACTAATGCTGGAGGCCTTACAGGTTAAAATTGTTCCCACATTTGGCAGCAGATGGGATTCAGTCTCTCTTGTCACCGACACCACTGGAAATCTGCCATTGTTACTCAGCTAAACCAGGAAGTCAGAAACCAAGGAGAAGATAACAGGCATATCAGGTATAGGTGCTGGATTGGCCGCCTGCAGGTTACACAGTTGCTTGCCTGGGATACCATCATTGGCTTTTTAAAATACATTTTTATTTCTACCTTTTGTTTAACCTACATTTTCCAATGTATCCTTCCTTCCCCATCCTAGAGAACCTTCTTTTATAACAAAGAATAACAAAGATTGGGGTCAAAAACCAGTTCATCAAAAGTAACCAACATATCCAAAAAAGTCTTTTTATGCGTTCTCATACTTCTTCATAGCATCATTTCTTAAAGCACGGTAATAATCCGTTACACCTTTGACTTTTCTCTTGCCTTTTTCACTGTGGAACTTACAGGCATTATACTTAATAGTAGTACAGCATAGTTTATATAGAGTACTTGTCTTCTTTAAAATTAAGTAAGGCCCATGAGGAGTGAATATATTACTATTCTGAAGACAGCTGGTTTGAAAAATAACTTTGAACTCATTTTTGCCCAGACCAGAGATTTCACTGGTATAAGGAACTGTCTCTACTAATATAGATCAATGCTTATTTCACAACTTATATTCTGAGAGTTGGTTGGGACACTGAATCATCAAGTGACTTGACCTGAGTCACATAACCAGGATGTGTCATACATGGAATTTGAACACAGCTCTTCCTGACTTTGAGACTCCTATCCACGACCTCATTTACCTATGGACTCCATATCCTGCTTAAAGTGCTGTTAATAAACACTGGAAAAATAAAGGACAGTTTTACAGATATCATGATGGTTACTCAGTTTTTCATATCACTTATTACATACTTCCTGTTGTGTTCCTAGGAACTCCAAGTTAATTTACATTCAGCCCTATTTTACAATCTAAGCAGTCATTCAAATCTGCAAAAGTAACACAAAAAAATGAAGGCAGATTAAGTATAGAGTAGCAGGGTTGGGTTTAGAAGACAGAACCAAGTAAGGTAAGTACTTTTTGGGGGCAGAGAATAAGTTCTTAGAAAGAAAGTGCTGGAGAAGTAGAAATCTTCTAGCCTCTCTTCATGGAAGGTTTCCTTGTGAGGTGACACTACTGATGACAGAAATAGATTTGGCAAGAACCAAGTATGTATGTGATAGGAGGAGGGGAGGAGGAGGGTTGCTGAACTAAAACGATAAGTAATTTGCTTCCCAGCAAAGACTGATTTTTAGAATTTCATTGCATGTCTTTTTGAAGGAGGCGGGTCTTTCGATGTATTATGGAGGCAGTCTGGCGTCCTTGCTACAAGATTCTCAAAGATTTGACAATCTAGTTTCAAGTCCTACCTCTGACACACACTGACTTGGTGACCCTGGACAGTTCACTTAGCTTCTTAGTGACCCTAACACTGTAAATTGCAGAGAAGATACTGATCTGCTTTGGTAGAGGGCATTTTCTCACCAAGAGTTTTCTACACTGAGTACCAAAAAACCAAAAAAATCTGAGACACCTGCACTCTTCACAATTTTTTTGTACTAATTTAATTTTTTTCCCTTCTCTCTCTCTCTCTCTCTCTCTCTTTCTTTCTCTTTCTCTTTCGCTGTCTCTCTTTTTGCAGAAGGAAGTGGTCTGTTGCAAGAGGGTTGTATGTTGGCCAAAAGGAACCATGAAATTTTGAATTTTCAAGATGAATGAGATCTTAAAAGATGATCCAGTATAGCCCAACACCCTCACTTTACAGAAAAGGAAACTGAAGTCCAAAGAGGTTGCATTACCTAGTCAAACACCTGGTCTCTGGCAGCACCAGGACTAGAAGCCAGGTCTCCAAAATCCCAGCCAGGTATTCTTTCTACCACATACACTGATGTCCAATGGTAATGCTCAAGTTAAGTGGTGGATTTTCCAGTCCAGAACTTGTGTTCTGTAAGCCCCTCAACCTATCCTTCTTTGTTCTAAGACAAGATTTTGTCTTTAGCTAAAACAAGCCTTAGAATTTAAGTTCCTGGCCTGGGGCCCCTTAAAATGAGTCTTCAGAAGACTTCATAGCTCCTTTTTTACTGTTCTATGACAAAAATCGTAAGAACTTTCTAAACTGCTTTCTGACCTTCTATGTTCTCACAAAGGCCCATGGCAGGCCACTAAGTAGGCCTGCTAAGTAGAGCAGCCATTAGCCACTAAGTAGAGAATAAACCCACTTTCAGTTTATATAAACCTATACCCCTTTTGGGGAATCATTTCAAATAGCTATCTCGAGTACTTCATTCCATAGCCCAAGCCCTAAGGTAGTTTTGAAAATTACAGAACTTCTCTGCCAGACTAGTCAGGACCATAGCAGATCTATGACACTTCCCTGTGGGGTTTCTCTATTTAGGTTTAGGTGAATATGAGAATGTATTATGTTTCATGAAGCACAGAGAAAGCTGCTACTTAAAAGAATCACCAGTGCTTGGAGTTCACATGGAACGTGCTCTTAGAACATGAGGGACATAGGAGCAGATGCTTTGTAAGCTCCCTTATTTTCTCAAAATTTGTGAATGTGGACCTTACTGATTACTTAAAACTCTAACTCTAGAAAAGATACCTTAATCCTTTCTCCCCTGCCATACCTGGTATAAAGGTAAAATTCTGCATCAGCAATTTGTTCTCCAGACTTGGCATTTCAGCCTTCTTTTAAGATGCAGATATTCCTGGAAAGAGAAATACAGTAAGTCTTTATTACCTCAGTGTGAATTAATTTGTTACATGACTTCATTGATAAGAAAAACAAGGGCAACATGAGAACATTGGAAGCCTGGTTGGAAACTGGGATGCAGAGTGCTGAAAGGAAGGGGCAGTCAGAAATGGTAGATTGAGGCCACAGCCCTGCTGGACAGACTTGATTCACCAAACGTTTTATTAAGTGGTAGGTCTCTGCTAGGTAAGGTCTGTGAGACACTGTGCTAAGTGCTGAGAACATGAAGATGGGTCTCATGCCGTGTTCTCCAGGAGTTTTTAATCTAATTGAGAAGAACAAATACATATGTGATTAAGATATTGGGTAGAGAGGGTAGGGTTAAGTGCAAAGAAGAGGTCCAGACAGAATGTTATGTGAAAGATGAGCCAAAAAACTGCTTATTTTTTTCTGAGGAGTTGTTGAATACTAATAGCTGACAGTGCTTTTGGTTTTACAAAGCACTTTACATAGATTATCTCATTGGAACATCACAACTGCCTTATGAGGGAGCTATTATTGTCTCCCCTTTGCAGATGAGGAAACAGGCTCAGAGAGGTTAAGTGACTTGCCCACAGTCACACAGCAGGTAAGTAGTAGGTGGGATTCAAATCCAGGGCTTTCTGATTCCTGGTCCAGCACTGCCTTAGGGCTTCATGGACAAGGTAGCATCTGAGATCAGTCTTCATCAACTTCATGGATTTGTGTAGGACTGATCTCATATTGGATGATCAGGTTGGCTCATTCTGTAAGAATGGTCACAAAATATTTTAGCTTCAGAAGGAAAGTTGGAGGTTATCTTGTCCTAGTCCAAGTTTCTTAATTTACCACTAAGGAAACTGAGACTCAGAAAGGTGAGGTGACTTGTCTAAGGTCACACAGCTAGTAAGTGACAACATCACTTACTAGGAATCTAGGTCTCTTGATTCCTAGTTCAGTGTTGGGGTCCATCACACTCTCTGCACATGCCCTTACTCTGCACATGCTTGTTTCTGAAGCAGTCTGAGCTACCCTGATGAGATTCAACAATGCATCTGGGGGCTTGTGGTGTTCCTTTACAGTTTTGGGGGAAATAATTTAAGGACAGCTCTCTTCTTAAGTGACTTGTAGTCCAGCAAAGCATATTGAGTTCAGTTCCCTAGTGTGAAATTGATTGATCATTCATTCATCATTTATTACCTGAGCTTTGCTGCCTCACATGATGTTTGAAATATTGTATTATATTTATTTCCATATGTGATGTATGTCCCTTACTAGATTCTTAAATCTAGGAAATGCCTTATTCATGTATTTCTCAGGATGCCTTCCACATAGGCACTCTGTAAGTAATTGTTGAATGAATGGTTGAAATTAAGATAGAAAGCCTTATTTAACCAATCTGATTTAAGAATAGACAGTTAATAAGCCTAAAGGGTTTTAAAATTCTACCTATCCTTTGATCCAGCAATACTACTGCTAGGTCTATATCCCAAAGACATAAAAAAATGGGGAAAGGACCCATTTGTACAAAAATATTTATTTCAGCTTTTTTTGTGGTGGCTAAGAATTGGAAATCAAAGGGATGCCCATCAATTGGGAAATGACTAAACAAGCTGTGGTATATGATTGTAATGGAATTGTGCTCTAAGAAATGGCAAGCAGGCTGATTTGAGAAAAACCTGGAAAGACTTGTGTGAATTGATGCATAATGAAGTGAACAGAACCAGGAGAATATTGTATACTGTAATAACAGCATTGTTTGATGAAAAACTGTGAATGACTTAGCTATTCTCAGCAATGCAGTGATCCAAGAAATCCCAAAGAACTCATGATGAAGCGTACTGTCTACCTCTAGAGAAAGAACTGATTTTGATTGGATACAGATTGAGTCATGCTATTCTTCACCTTCATTCATGTTTTCTTTTATTTGAGTCTTATACAGAATGAATAATGTGGAAATGTTTTTCATAATTTCATAATTCTCATAATTGCACATGTGTAACCTTTTTCCAATTGATTCTGTCTCAGGAAAGGGAGAGGGAAGGAATAGAATTTGGAACTCAGAATTTCAAATAAAAACCTGTAAAAAATTTAAAAAGAAGAATAGACAGTTAAGAAGAAATAATTTTGTAGATCTGGAACTAGAAGGAATCTCAGGGGCCTTTGACCCATCCCTTTCATTTAACAGATTGAAAAAACTCTGGAACAAAGATGTTAAGTGATTTGCCCATGGGCACATTCAGGATTTGAATCCAAGTCCTCTTCCTTCCAAGGAAATGTTTTTTCCACAGTACTTCATTGTCTCTGTTTCAGGATTATCATACTGTTAGCCATGGTATATTGTCTCCGTGTGTGTGTGTGTGTGTGTGTGTGTGTGTGTGTGTGTGTGTGTGTGTGTGTGTGTGTGTTTGGTCAGATTAGATGCCTAAGAATTGTAATGTTTTTCTCTGCATATTTTAAAATGATACCTGAGTGTTATCTCTCCAGAGATAACTTTACTACCGGCATATTTTGGTAGTAAATGTTCATGTTGAATTGAACTGGAGTAGAAAGAACCCCGGGTTTAGTCATAAAACTTAGGTTCAAACTCCCCTGACCCTTTACTAGCCATGTGTTCTTAGGCAAGCATCTTAACTTGTCTCCTTTCCTCATCTGTAAGATGGGGCTATTAATACTTACAGCTATCTTACTTCACAAGATTATTGGGTGGGCCAAATGAAAGTAACTAGAAAATGCTCCATAAATTTGTTGAGCTGTTATTGATTGTATATTGATATATATTAAACATTTAAGTAACTGCTGAAGGGAGAGGAAGGAAGCTAAGTCGTCTGATGAAAGTTCTTATTATTCGGCCTGATCAGTCTTAGAGATTTTTACTAGACATACTCAAAGTCCACTGAAGCCTTTGGGACCTTTGGGAGCTAAGAGGGATCTTAGAGATCATCCAGGCCAGTGCTTGTTAACCTGGGCTTCATGATCAGTTATTGTTTTTATATTTTTGATAGGTGTTTTTCAAAATAATTTATTTTCTTTATGATAATCCTCTGCATTTCATTTTATGCTTTTAAAAACACTATTACAGGAAACCATAAATTTAAAAAAACACTTAGAATTCCTAACCTGGGAATTCCTGATTGCTTCATTTTATAGGAAAGGAAGCAAAAGCTTTGAGAAATTAAGTGACCTCTCCAAGCCACATTGATAGTGTATAGCAGAATTGTGATTTGAACTCAGGGCTTCTGACTACAAATCCTTGCCTGTTTAAACTAGAATATATCGCCCTTCAGGTTTCCTGTTCCCTGTCAGTTCTAGGCCATTGCTCTGCTAGTTTTCCTCCATGTTAGAAAAGGAGCGGTTTAGTTGTTCTCTTCGGTTCCCATACCATAATTTCATTCTAATTGATTATTGTTGAGGTTCATCACGCTTTTTCCACTTGCCCTTTCTCTGAGGTTGGTTCAGACTTTTTTCTGGAGCAACAGGAGCAACATTAATGAGCTTCATTTTAGTTCTGTGCTTTTTTTGCTACACTCAAGAAAGTTATTGATGGTGGCAGAGGCACCATCATGCCATTCTCCTTCCCTCTGCTCTGAGTAGGCTTCAGTGGTATCAATATTTTCATGTTTCCCATTTCCCATTGCATTTCTGTATTATTTCCACATAACTTCAGCCCCCAAGTGACACACTATATATTACCTTGAGGACTTCAGTTAGATTTTTCTGATAAGTGAGCAGCATGTTTAAAAAAAATGCAGAACTTCTTTCCATAATCTAAATAAACTTACACATTTTTCATTAAAAACCCAACGCCATGGCAGCAACTGCTGAACTTTTAAGAAATACTTAACTTTAGCTCATACTTAGATTAGATACCAGGAAAAATCACATTTCTTTTTTTCAAGGCTTTGAGACTACATAGATGCAACTAAATTAATTACACAATTCACTGCCCACCCCCAGCCCCCTTCTAAATTATTGCTAGTCAGCAGATTACAGTATTTTGTGTAGCAGGGTAGGCACTTTTGTATTCATTTAGTACATTATTCAAGTATTTTGTGTAGGTTTTGAAGGTAGGTAATTCATAAAAAATCCACCACACTGCCCCATATTGATCAAGGTTTCAGAAATCTCCGAATAGCTGGGTAGGATACGTACTCCAAGCTCAATGGTCCATTTCATGTAGTAACTAAAGTTACAGGCTGTCGATAATTGTTAAAAGCTTAATAGAAATATAAACTGTGATTGCCTATTTTTAGTTCCTTTTTGTGAGGCAATTGATTACAAACTTAGGTATTTAGCTTTTGTGTTAGTATAAAGAGCTTGACAGTGATCTGTTTTTATTTTTGTTCAAGACAAAGAATTCCAAGTAGTTAGTCAATAAACATTCACTGTGTGCCAGGCACTGTGCTAAGTGCTGGGCATACAAAAACAGGCTTTAAGGAGTTCATGATATAATGGAGGAGACATCAAGCAAGCAAATACATACAGACAACTAAATACAGGATAAGTAGACACTTAAGAGAGAGAAAGACACTAAAATGAAGGGAGGTTGGGGAAAGTTTCCTGTAAGAAGGTTAGGTTTTAGTTGTGCTTTGAAGGAAACTTGAGAAGGCAGTAGGCAGAGATAAGGAAGAACATTCCAGACATAGGAGACAGCCAGAGAAGATGCGCAGAGTTGCAAGTATCTTCCTTGTGGAATAGCAAGGAAGCCAGTGGCAGTGGATTGAAGAGGACAGGGTGTAAGAAGACTGGAAAGGTAGCAAGGGGCTGGGTTATGAAGGACTTTGAACATCAAATAGAGGATTTGGGATGTGATCTTGGAGGTGATAGGGAGCCATTGGAATTTAATGACTAGAGGGGTGACATGGTTGAACCTGCGCTTTAGAAAAATTACTTTGGTGGCCGAAAGATGGATTGGGGGGGGGAGAGATTTGAGGTAGGCAGACCTACCAGTAGGCTGTTAGAGTAATCCGGGTGTAAGGTGATGGGGGCCTACACCAGGGTGGTGGCAATGTTAGAGGAGAGAAGAGGGCATATTGCAAAGGTGAAATGGACAGGTCTTGGCAATAGATTGGCCTGGGAATGAGAGATAATGAGGAGTCAACACTGACGTTAGGTTTTGAGCCTGAGGGTTTGGGAGAGTGGTATTGTCCTCTACAGTCATAGGGAAAATAGGAGGGGAGGGATAGCCTAGGGCTTTTGTTCAGCATGACTGTTTGATAAACTTTTTGCTGTCATGAGTTTGAGTTTGAATCTCAGCTATGCCATTAACTACCTACGTCATGTTAGGCAAGTCACTGAAACTTTCTGGGCCTCTCTTTATCTGTAAAAAAAAAAAAAAAAGGCATAGTACTATATGACCTCTGAAACCCTTCCTGGCTCCAGGTCTAGGATCTTAATATTCTGTGCCTAGGTTACCTCCGAGGTCTCAGCCAACTCCAGTTCTCTGGTTTTGTAATTGTTAATATAACATATCGTCACATGTTCCCTGGCAGTGAGGCAGCCTCTAAGATTCTGTCCTTGGCCCTCTTTTCCCTTTCTACATTTTCTTCCTTGATAATCTTATCTATTCCTGTAGTTTCAGTTGCCACCTTTATTCAAATGTCTTCCACATCTTTCCATCCCCCAAGAGTTCCAGTTCCTTATTTCAGTCTCATACATCTCCACCTAGGTTTCCCATAGATACCTCAAACTCAACCATGTCCAAAATTGAATTTGTCATCACCTAAGACTCCTCCTCCATAAAAGCACTTGATCCTCTTCTAATTTCTTTTTTTCTCTTTTAAGTCTCATGGGCTCAAAAGTAGTGAGAAAAACATGGGATTTGGAGTTAGGCCCTAGATTAAAATCCCCAGCTTTGCTACTTGGTGTGTGTGACCTTAGGCAAGTCACTTAAGTTCAGAGTTTAAATGATATCTCAGGTTTTTTCCAGCTCTCAGAATCTTCTTTGATTCTCCTTTCTCCTTCACCCCTACATGTCCATTCATTTGTCAGGTCCTGTTGCTTCTGTCTTGGACAGTATTGCTAATATCCTTCCCCATTCACAATTGCAGCCACCCTGTCTCCAGCCCTTCAGTCTGCTTTCCTAGATTATGATAATAACCTCTCCCCTAAGCTGTGCCTGTGGAAGCTATCCAAACTCTCTCCCTTCGAATTTTTCTTTTAATCTTGTAACCTTTAATAATCCAAATTTCGAGCTCTTTATGGTATATAGTGTAATAAGGTGTTGTTCTAAATCTGACTTCTGCCAAATCGTTTCCATTCATTTTTCTGATCACTTATCAAATGAGGAATTCTCTCCAAAGTAATTTGTACTTTCAGATTTATTCAACATTGAGTTCAGCTTTTTCTGCTGCTTTTTTATATTCTGTTCTACTGATCTATGAGATTGTGTTTATTTATAGGCTGGTCTAAAACATTTTTGGTTAACTCTTTGTTACTGCAGATTAAAATGCCTGTCTTCATTCTTTTCCAGTAGATCATCTGAGAGAAATGATGAACATCAAGGCTTTCAGACTGGTGTCCGCCATTGAGCGGGAGCTCCTGATGGGTGACAAAGATCACATCAATATTGAATGCATTGAGTGCTGTGGCAAGAACCTTTATGTTGGTACCAATGAATGTTTCATCTACCACTTCCTGTTGGAGGAAAGTATGTCACCAACTGGAAAGGTCACTTTCTGTGCCACAAAGCAGCGGCACAAGTATCTGGGTTTCAAGAAGCCAGTGAACGAATTGAAAGCAGCATCAGCCCTCAACAGGCTCCTGGTGCTTTGTGACAATACCATTGCATTGGTTAACATGATGAACCTCGAACCCATCCCTTCAGGTGCTCGGATAAAAGGGGCAGTGACTTTTGCTTTAAACGAGAATCCTGTGAGTGGGGACCCCTTTTGTGTGGAAGTTTGCATCATTTCCGTCAAACGTAGGACCATTCAGATGTTTATGGTCTATGAAGACCGAGTCCAAATTGTAAAAGAAGTATCAACCCCAGAGCAACCATTTGCTGTGGCTGTGGATGGCCACTTTTTGTGCTTGGCACTTACTACGCAGTACATCATATTGAATTATAACACAGGGACCTCCCAGGATCTGTTCCCATATTGCAGTGAGGAAAGACAGCCAATCGTAAAGAGGATAGGGAGGCAAGAATTTCTGCTGGCTGGGCCTGGAGGACTAGGTAAGAAAAATGCGATGGCATCTTCAGTAACTCTCACTTCCTACACCTGCCTGTTTTGTTTTCTGTTAATGCTGAAATGCAGGAGTGGTGCCTCTCGTTTCTTTTGAACAGAAAGTACCTGAATTCTGTCAGCATGATTTTTCTTCAAGAAAGGTGGCAATCTCTTCTCTTGTTATTAAGGAGGGTTGTAACATTTTGCAGTGGGGTTGGGTATAAGAAAATTAGTTTTATCTTTTGCTAACATAACTTAAAAATTCATATCTCTGAGGAAATTGTTTCATTATCAAAATGGTAATAAAAGCCTAAGTTCCACCTTAAAGACTGCTTTAAAAAACTGACTCAAGTCCAGGTCCATATTTTCTGTTCCTTTTCTAGTAATTTTTCCTTAAGTTTTTAGTAGCTAGTTTATTTTGAAAAAGGGAGGAGGTGTGTTTGTGTGTGATTTCCTCTTTTTATATATCCATGCCGTATTCCTAAAGACAGAACAGAGATTTTTGACTTTTTTGGTTTCATGGACTTATTTCATAGTCTGGTGAAGCCTATGGGCTCCTCACAATAATGTTTGTAAATGCATAAAATAAAGTACAAAGGATCTCAAAGGAAAGCAATGATCTTGAAATAATAGTTGTCAAAATGTTTTTTTTAATAAGTTCAGAGACCCCCAAGCTAAAAACCTCTGCTGTAAAACTAATTTAGTGAAAGTGAATTTGACCTCAGTGTTGATAGTAGTTAATATTGGTGGGTTTATTTGAATAGCAAGGTCAGCCAGTACTGAACTTCTTGCTTTTTTTTTTTCAACATCCAGACTGGTCACTGGCTCTCTTCTTTTTTTTAAGGGGCCCTTGGAGTATATTGAGTAGGGGACTGACATAGCCAGGCCTGCATTTAAGAAAAATGATTGGGATAGAATCAATAATTCTTAATACTGGATTAATTTTAATTGAATAAAGTTAGAAATAATTCTTAAACTTCCAAACTTGGCACTCTGTCTCCTACCTCTTTTCCTTTTCTCAGGCTGTCCCATATATTTGGTACGTGCAGCTTCCCCACCTCTGCATCCTAGTGACTTGAGCTCCATTGAAGACTCAGTTCAGGTGCTATCTCCTATTTACTAGAAATCTTCTCTGATTTTCTTACTTGCTAGTATACTCTCTGTCCTTAAATTATGTTGCATTTTATCAGTCTGTTAAGTTTGTAAAGCCCAACCCCAAGCACAGTGTCAGCTTCTTGAAAGCAGTACCTCTTTTAAAATTTGACCTTGTGCCTTAAGCATCTTGCACAGAACCTCCTTGCCTCCGCATACAGTGCTTTGTACATACTGGTTGAATTGAAATGAGAATATTTGTGTTAAGGGAAATAGAAATGATAAAGAGAAGTGTGAATGGGGACATCCAAAGCCTGTTTGACCATTCCTGGGGTTTTGAACAGCTTAGTGTCAAGCCAATGGGACAAAGACATTGAAAAATGAAGGCTGTGAAACCGTCACTATCTAGTTCTTTGTTATTTTTTTTTATTTTTTTTAAATTTATGGAATAAAACATTTCCATAACATAGTAAAATGAAAAAAGATGACTGCACGTGAAACTTCAGATCCACGGTGCGTAACTTGCTAATTCCTTTTAAATATTCAACAACATTATCATATCATTTTTTTAACTTCCCTTCTGCCCCCCATCCCCCACCCTAGAGATAGTTACCAAATATACATAGGTAGGTGTGTGTATGTAAAATTATTCTTTACATCTGTGTATCACTTCTTTCTCTGGATGCAGAGAGCATCTTTCTTCATCATGTCTTTTATAGTTAATTTGGGTATTTATAATATTCAAAATAACTTATTTGCTCAAGGTTGTTCTTAAAACAATATTGCTGTTACTGTGTATAATGTTTTTTTGTTCTGCTTATTTTGCTCTTTATTATTTCATGTAAGACCTTCTATGTTTTTCTAAAGTCATTGAATTCATTTCTTATAGCACAGTAGTATTCCATCACAACCATATATACCACAATTTGTTCAGCCATTCCCCAATTGATAGACAGTTCTTTGCTACCACAAAGAGAGCTGCTATAAACGTTTTAGAACATATAAGTTCTTTTCCTTTTTCTAAATTATCTTTGGAAATAAACCAAGCGGTGGTATTGTTGGGTCAAGGTAGTTTAATAACTCTTTGGGCATAATTCCAGATTGTTCTCCAAAGTCTCTGGATCATGTCACAATTCCACCATAATGAATTAGTGTTCCAGTTTTTCCATATCCCTTCCAACTTTTGTCACTTTCCGCTTCTATCATTTTAGCCAATCTGGTAGGTGTAAAATAATATCTCAAAGTTATTTAATTTGTGTTTCTCTAATCAGTAATGATATAGAGCATTTTTTTCATGTGACTATAACTTATTTTGATTTCTTCATCAGAAAACTGCCTGTTTATGTATCAGTTGGGGATAACTTGTATTCTTCTAGATTTAACGAAGTTCTTTATATATTTTCGATATGAGACTTTTATCTGTTAAATTGTCTATAAACGTTTTCCCCCAATTTTCTGCTTTCCTTGTGATCTTGGCTACTTTGGTTTAATTTGTACAAAACCTTTATAATTTCATGTAATCGACACCTGACTTTGCTCTCTATCTCTTGTTAATTCATAAATTGTTCACCTATCCATAAGTCTGATAAGTAATATATTCTGTGTTCTTTTAATTTTCTTGTGAAAATCTCTCTTTATATCTAGTTCATGTATCCATTTTGACCTTATCTTAGTAAAATGGTGTAAAGTATGGGCCTGTGCCCAGTTATTTTTCCTTCTCAGCTTGTCTGCTCACGCTTATCTTTTTTGCCTTACCTTCTTCCCTTACCCTCTTATTGCTTATTTTTTTACCCTTCCCTTTAAAAATCTCTCCCTTATCTATTATTATCTTACCTATTCACCCCGCCCTCCTAGTCTTAACCAATGTGCGGCTCGGCTCTAATAGTCCCTCTCTGTCTGGCACTGTCCCCTAATTTTCTCACCTCTTTAGAAGTTCAGAAGACTTCTAACCCTCTTCAGGTGTATACGTTGTTTCTCTTCAACCCAGATGCGACTAAGGTTCCAATACTGGAACATAATATTAAGGTTCCTTTGTTTTTAAGCAAATAAAGGCAACAGAACTTTAGCCCAGTCTCCAGCTCTGCCATTATGAATCCTCTGCCTTAATTTTAGTGATTGTAACATATATATAATTAATTTAAATTTTCTTTAAAAAAATTAAATGATGTTTTCAGGTACATTTACAGATTATTATACTCATTTATTTCTCCTCAAGCCATAATGCCCATACTTCTACCTGGACAAGAAAACTAACCAGGGTTCTCTGTACTATTGTTGTGGGCATGTTAGGAAATGACTGGGTTAAGATCCTTTTATATTTGCAGAGGTGCAGACCTTATCAGAATAGAGCATTGGCACTAGATAGCTTCTCTTTTCATAAACTAATTGTTCAAATTAGTGAGAGGCAGCATAGTGTACATCAGTGGTACATCAGGAAGACTGTGGTTCAGGCCCCACCTCTGACACTTGCTAGTGGTATGATCATGGACAGAGCACTGAACCTCCCAGCATTCCACATAGCTCCCTAAGACTAAATTAGAGAGGCAGAATGAATTTCCACCATTAGGTATTTGCTGCACATGCAAAATCTTAGGTCACTTCATCACCACCTTCCCCCCATTCCCTCCCCCTGGCAATAAATTAATTTCTTATATGCCCATGAAAGCATTTGGAATAGTACCATCTACTCTGTGTCCTGGTTCGGTTACTTACTGGTTGTGGGACCCTAAGCAAGTCAAATAACTGCTGAGTCATGTTTAAAATAGGGTAATAACATATTAACTTAACAGGATTTTGTGAGGGAAATGCTTCAGAAACCCCAAATCATTATGTCAATGGGAGTAATTGATTATTGCTATTTTTTATTTCATCGCTGCCCTATTTGGTCATTTGTTTGGATTTCCTGTCTGTCTCAGGCAAAACTTTTCTTAACCCTTTTCCCAAGTCCCATAACTTTCCCTTTTAGCTCCATACTGTTCTGGATCTAATGTTACTCTTTTTTTTCTTAGCTGTATCACATTGATACTTTCTCTTACTGACCTCCCTCTTTGTTGATGGTTGAGGGGGCAGTCTTGCTTCCGAGAGAGATCTCTTCTTCTTTCCATAGTCAACCTCTGTGGTTCCCAAACAAGCAGCTAGTTCAGCAGTCCCCTCTCAGCACCAACAGTAAAGTGATTCTTTTAGTCTGGCAAAAGCTTGGTGCACTTTTGCATTTGTCTGTCCGCAGGCTTTGTTTTTGACCTCTGACTTCCACCCTTCCTCTCCTTCCCTGTATGGAAACACTATCAGCCGAGGAGGATTACTGTACTATCCGCTCTCTGTGTTTATCATGAGAATGTGCACTGCACGACAGTCTGACCATGGTGGGGGGGCAGATGTCGCTGACTTGAAGTAGAACTAAACCCAGATTTGGCTCTGTCTGTTTCCTCACCATTTCCCTCACTTTGCCTAACATTTGGGTGAAAGTTCTATGCCTAGATTGCTTTTGTTTCATTCTGCTTCCCCCATTTGATTGTTTCATTAACTCAGAATTTAGTTCTATATTTATTAAGCTTTTGTGTACAGGGAAATGTAGTTCTTGCTTTTCTGAAGTTTCCAGGATAGTAAGCAAGGCAGAACAGATACACAGATGATTATCATGCAAAATAGAAGTTGGTAGCTGGAAAACAAAGTGTTAAGTAAGGTGTGAAAGGGATCCCATGAATTACCAACTGGATCAGATGAGAGAAGTTTCCTGGAAGAGGGGGCATTGAGTTGGACTTTGAATGACAGATCAGAATTAAATAACAGAGGAGGGAAGACATGCCAGGTACAAGAAATTACTTGAGCCAAAGGCATGCAGGTTGGATGCTCCAAGTTTCTTTGATTGGACCCTAGAGTGTAACTAGGGGAGTTCATGAAGTAGCACCTGAAAAGGTAGCGTAGCAGCTGATTATGGAGGGCTTCATATGGCCAGTTGTCCTCAAGAGACAGAGGATGAGTGAAGCAGCGGGGATACCTGACCAGACCTGTGCAGGAGGAAGCCAAGTTTTGGCTGGAGTGGGAAGGGGAATGCAGAGTGCAGAAGACCAGGAGGGTAGTAGTGAACCTCTATACTGGAGTAATGGCAATGGGCAAAGAAGCGATGGATGGGAGAGAGACCATAGAAACTGGGACTGACATAAAATGGTCATCTGATCAGTTAGAGTGGGGGGAGACTGATAATGTATAACATGGAACATTGGGCGAACAGTGGCACCACTGACATCAGAAAGAGGAGCAGATTTGGAGAGGATAGTCGTCTCAGTATTGGACAATAGGTGATAAGGAAATTAATTATAGGATGCGCACAATTCTGAAAAAGAACAGTTGAGAGAGAACAGTATGTAGGATCAAGAAAATCTAAAGCCTTAGTGGCAAATCATATGCATAGTTAAAAAATATTTGGGACAAAGCAAACTTTAAAATGTGGAAGATTAAGCTACTTAAATTGGATAAAAGCCCCTTCCCTGCTCTTAGTTGCAATCATTACCTCTCAGCAGTGAATCTAGAATATAGAGCTTGAGGGGAAGATAGACATAATCCCTTCACAAAAGGCCTTCTCATTCCTTGGACTGTTCACCTTCTCTCCTTTCATTCAGTCTAGCCCAGTTTCCAAAAAACTGAACAATAAATGTATTGTATAGTCAACATATCTGCATAAAAACAGCACTAACAGTGTTCATCTTTGTCCCAGTTAATTTTCTCTCTCTTTTTTCACAGGCATGTTTGCCACAGTAGATGGGATATCCCAGCGTGCCCCTGTGCATTGGTCAGAGAAGGTGATTGGTGCGGCCATTTGCTTTCCATATGTGATAGCTCTCGATGATGAATTCATTACGGTGCATAGCATGTTGGATCAGCAGCAAAAACAGACACTGCCCTTTAAGGAAGGCCACATTTTACAGGACTTTGAAGGTACTAACTTAATTAACAACTACTATTAAAAAAAATCTAATCTTTTTGAATGGTATCATAAATTATCTTTCAGTTGGCAATGCAAGCACAGCTCTCTTTGTATAAAAAGGAAGTTGGTGAACAGAACTCTTTCGTAGACCTTTCCCAAGAATCAGCAGAGTATATTTGGGAGCTCCTGATAGCAGCAGCTAGAGCTAGATAGTGATCCTGCCTGCACCACTTACAGTCTGTAGGTAAAGCCTTAGGCCTCCCTGTATTTCAGTTTCCATCAGTGACATGAGAAGGGTTTTGCTCACCTACCTAATTAGCTCAGGATTTTTGAAAAAGATAACAGTGTAAAGATTTTATAGCTTTTCAGAAAGAAGGATATGTGCAGTACTTTGGTTCTGAATGTTGTACTCTAGTTTTTGGAACAATCAATTCAGCAAAACATCTTCTGATTCTCAAAAGGTCCTTTTTGTTTCTTTCTTATTTGAAAAGGAATTGCTTCTAAATGATGGACATGCAGTCTTACCAATAGCACTCTTTAATTGACTTCCAAAATAAGAGCCCTTGCTCTAGGTCATGTATTTACTCCAAATTTAGAGGCAACTTCTGGTTAAAAATGAGGGGAGGGAGAGAAGAACATTTTAAAGTTTAGGGTCTAAGGATTATATCCTCCACTAAGTCTTGAATATGATTCCTCCTTATGTTGTTGACCCTTGGTACTGAAATACTGTGTCACAGGAGCACAGGCTTTGACAGGTCATGCCCATCTGGTCCTTAGGCTCAGCACTGAAAGGTTTGTCACCAGATAAATGACTCGGTATTTTTGAGGACAATTTATGAAACTGTGAACCAAAGCATGGAGGAGTTATTAATGAAGTCATAGATCTTTTGAAATACGGAATTAATAATTATACATGGAAAACAATGTATTAAGCTGCATGGGAGGTGGAGGTTGGGGAGGGGGTGGAGGAGTAGAATTATTAATGTCATTGAGATGGTGAGAAAAATGATGATTAGTATTTTTTATGCAAGGCATTATGCTAGATGCTTTTGAGGATATGGAGAAATATGACACAAGGGCCTAGGATTGAGATGGAGAGAATATACATTGTGTGTGTGTGTGTGTGTGTGTGTGTGCGCGCGCGCACATTTATATATATATTGTATATACATACACGTTTTAAAAACAGATGCACACACATTCACACTCCTGAAAAGAGAACTAGCATGTGGGAACTGTACATGGCCAAGTAGTGCCATGCTGTACTAGAAAGAGCAGAGAGAATTTGACATGAAGTCACAGAGAACAGAGATAGAAGCCTGCCTCTGATACTGTGACAATAAGCAATTCAACCTTTCTGAAATAGCTTTTCCCACTTATGTAAAATGTAGATCATAAAACTCACACCTGTGGTTATTGAAGCCCAAATGAGATAATATATGTAAACTGCTTTGCAAAAGTTAATGACATATGTGAGGTATTATTGTCTTGTTAAGTGGTACAGACAGTATATAAATAGTGTAGTAGGTCCAGGGTAAGGAGAAATCATATTGGGCTAGGATAATCACTCATTAATTATGTTAAGATTATCAAATTTTAATTGAACCAAAAGTAGAATGGAGTATATTTGGGTATTTTAAAAGTACATATTTAAATTAAATAAATCATATCCCTGCATGAAGAGGACTTTCTCTTTCTTTATCTTTCTCTTTATCTCTCTGTCTGTCTCTCTCCTGGATTTAACTCAGTGCTTTGCACAAAATATAAGTTTAGTAAGTATTTGGATTGAATTAAAAGTTGTTTGAAATCCACCATGCATCAGAAACCTGGTTTATTAAAAATTATGTTTATGTTCTTATACAACAACTTTATATTTCTGCACAGGAAGAGTGATTGTAGCTACCAGTAAAGGAGTGTATATCTTGGTTCCATTACCCCTCGAAAGACAAATTCAGGATCTCCTTGCAAGTCGAAGAGTGGAAGAAGCTTTAGTTTTGGCAAAAGGAGCACGAAGGAACATTCCAAAAGAAAAATTTCAGGTCTGTAGTTTCTGATCATGTAAGAAATTAACCTTCCAAACAGTGAATCCTTGATCCAGTTGAAAAACATTCCAAATCATTCTTATTCATGGGACTCACATAGATGAATCAAGGTCACAATTCATATTTGTCACTTAAAATTTGTGATTATTGGAATCAAGTTGGGCTGAAGTTTACCTCTTTGTAGTCTATAGGGAAAAAAAGTTTAGTAAGCAAGTAAATAAGTTAAATGGGCTGAGTTAGTTGTTTTTGAAGGGAAAGTGGAATTTTCAGTCTGTTTAAGAGAACAAATGTCTTAGAGCCTTAAGGACACACCTGAATATAATAACAAATATGTTAATTATGAATCTTTTTTTCTCCCTTTGTTAAATTAGACCCTAAGAACTCTATCTTACTAATGCTTTGTTAGCTTAGTACAAATTATTCTCTGTGTTTGACAGAAACTACATGCAGAGATATAGATAGATATATTACATTAATATATTAATAGATCGTATATGTATATATGTACATATGAACACACGTATATATAGCTTTGATGGGGCAGTGCAAGAGCAGTGTTATTAATGCCATTGAAGATAGAGGGGAAAATTCATCAGTAAATATTATTTTTGTACAAGGCATAATGCCAAGTGCTTTTGAGTATACAAAGAAAGAGAAGACACAAAGGCTTAAGATCCAGATGGAAAGAGAAAATATATACATGCCTGAAAAGAGATCCAGCATGTAGGAGTTGTACATGGCCAAGTGGTGGCATGCTGTACTAGAAGGAGCGGAGAGAGCTTGACCTGATATCTTTGAGAACTGAGATGGAATTACGTGTGTGTGTGTGTGTGGGTACACACAGATACAGATACATATATATGTTTACGTGTGTTTGTATATTATTATATGATGTCTATATAATCACATATATTGTATGTGTATGCATATATAAATATATATTTATAAACAATAACTAAGATTTCCTACTGTTGTTTAATGGGCATAATAAATAAGGGGTCATTGATGTGGCGTTGGGGAGAAATAAGGCATATGGGTATTCTTTGAGGTTGTATACCAGAGTATGAAGAATTAAAGTGAAGAAAAAATAAGAAAAAGAAACTGTTTGGTTTATTTTTACATCGAAAAACTCTACTTTTCTGATTCTTATTCTGAGATATGGGAAAGTAGAAGAAAAGGAATTTCTCTTTTAAAGTAATGATTTCTCTATATCAGTTTTAGATTTAAATCACTGGAATCTAAACTTTCTTGAACAAGATTCATGTTAAAATTGTTGAAGAGCCTTTTTGCATAAACTTTAAGTGTGTAACATTTTTCAAGGCTACAATTAGTTTTTCTTCATGCAGTTTTTTTCTGTGTATCCTCTCCTATTTACATTTAAAGATAGAACTGTAATGAGGAGATGGAAGATTTTGTTTTTCCCCATGGTGCCTAAATTTTAAGTTCCCAAATAATCCCATAATCCTTGAAGAATGCTTTGGGGTGGAGGTAAGAGGGCACCAGCAGCAGAAGAGAGCCACAGTGTTTGAGAATGCACCTTTCTGCTATCATCCCCCAACTCACCCTCGTACACATGGTGGGGGTAAAACCATTCATCATACATCTACGTTTATGTTTACAGGTAAGATGCTCTTCTACCACCTTCAAAAATTGGAAAAGGGTTCTGGACTTTTGCCACCACCCCCTTATTGAAGAAGGGAAAATGAGTGGCCAGGATCATGCCTGCCTGAAAACAGGAATAGTAGTGGCCTAGGGAAGAAGCAAGTAGTTGGACAAGGGAGTCCTTCAGTGTTGTCTTTGGTGTCTAGATGATTATCCCTTGGAGCCCAAGGGTTCGGACAAACAGTTCTTTTATTAAAATCATTTTTAAAATCTCTCAGGAGATGGAGGTAGTTAATAAGTATTTTAGGAAGGTAAAAAGAGAAGCTACTGGCAGGAAGGTTGATGGTGTTTCATGAAATCCTCACCCTGATCCTAAGAACAGCTGTCACCTTCTTGTGGCTCAGAGCTGCCCACAGCTTGGTCCTAGATCAGTCCACTGGCATCAAGGTTAATCCAAACTACCCCAGTTACTTTCAGCAGTTTTGGCTAGTGTTGTGGTAGTGTGGAAATTAACTCATCTCTCCCCTGGCTTCTGAACCAACCATACATTTTCCAATTTAAACCTGGTTAGCAAGGAAAATTAGTTAAACTAGGAAGCTGTTATTTTATAGCTCTTTCATTTCATAACCAGCCTCCTAAAAAAATTGTCTGTACATGGTCTCTACTTTTTCATCTCTCATTTATTTTCTAGTCCTTTGCAGCCTGGCTTCAAAGCTTAGCACACAACTGAAGCATTTTCTCAGAGATGATCAGTGATCTGTTAATTGCTAAGTCCAATTAACTTTTCTCAATCCTCAGCCTTCTTTGAACTTCCTTTTCAGTTTTTGATATACTGTTCACCATCCATTTTGGATGTCCTCTCCATGCTTAACTTTTAGAATACTGCTTTGTCCTGTTTATTCTCAGTCTCCTTTGTTGGGTCATCATTCACATTTCTCTAAGAGTGTATCTGTCCTGGACCCCCTTCTTTTCTCTCTCGGTGCCCTTCACTTGGTAATCTGCTCCCATTAGTTCAGTTATCTCTTCAGATGACTTCCAGATCTAGCCTTAATGTCTCTTCCCTTTATCGTCTCCACCTCATTATCCCATAGCATCTCAGACTCAGAATGTTCAAAATTTGAAGTCCTTATCTTCCAGCCTAAACTTGCTCCTAGCAAACTTCCGTCTTTCTATCAAAGGTACGTACCACTCTCCCTCTGGTGACGTAGCTCCACAGACTCAGCGTCATCCTCCACTTCTCCCTTTTTCCTGGTCCTCTGTGTACAGTCAGTTGCTCTGTCTTGTTGATTCTGCCCTCTTCCCACTCACTTCAATCCCACTCACCCTATTTGAGGTTCTTATCACCTCTTGCCTGAACTATTACAAAAGCCTCCTAATGGGACCCTCTTCTTCTATCCTCTCCTGTCTCAAACCCATCTTCCATGCAGCTGCCAAGATAATATTCCTAAACTATGTCTGGCTTTAATTCCTCTGCCTGCAAGTGACTTCCTATTGCCTGGACAATAAAATACAAACTCCTTAGCACAACCATTCGAGACTTTCATAAGTGCACTCCAGTTTACATTTCTAGGCTTAATGCATCTTACTTCTCTTCACAAACTTTTATATGCCCTAAACCAGCCTATTAACTGTTTTTTGATCTTGGCATTCCAGCTGTTTCCTATGCCTGGAATGCACTCCCCTTTTACCTCTGCCCCTTAAAATCCTTAGTTTTCTTTAAAGCTCAGATTACGTTTCACCTTCTACAGGAAGCCTTTCTTGATTCCTCCAGTTTTTAGTTGTTGTCTCCCTCATAAAATAATTATATACTTATCTGATTACATATGTCTCCCCATAGTAGAATTTGAGGAAAGAGATGATTTGGGTTTTTTTCCCGGAGGCTAGCCCAGTGAAGCTAGCCCAGTGCCTGGCACAAATTGTGTGTCTAATAAGTGCTTGCTGTATTGTACTGGAAGCTATTAGATCTCTAGGGGTTGAACTCCTTCCCAAATCTTTGTACCAGTAGCTTGGGGTTTCTATTCTCACTCTACCCCATTAAAAAAAAGTAATTATTGTGACCCAAGTGCAAAAATTCCTAGGTGTAGCTCTGACTTAAGACTTTCAATAACACTAATGGCTTGATCTGATACCTTAAACTATTACACTTTTTTTATGTGATATCCAAGTTGAATTTAAATCCATGAATGGACTTTTGAACACAACAGTAAAAGACTAGGTTGGATAGAAATAGGCTTCTTGATGGGATAAATTTATTTCATCCAACATTTATCAAAGTGTCTCTACTTTGTCATAGCCTAAAGAGGATGAGGTGACACCACATTTAGCTAGGAGACAGCCCCTTCCTCCATGGAATTTACTGAAGAGGGATAAAATACAAACATAAAATGTGTGTAAATATATGAAGTATAAATATATAAAAAGAAAATAGCAACAAATTAGGAGATAAAATTCCCTTAGTCATTTGTGCATTTCTTTAGTATCTCTGGGTTCTAAATGTTTGTAATAATACTTAAATACTTCAAAGGAGGATGATTAAGTAATTTAAATAACTGTGTCTCCAGGCAAATCTTAGGTGGGGAGTAGCTGAAGAGAAAGAAAAGGGAAAACAGGCAGTGATGGACACTAGAGTATCAGCCTCCTTGACCCCTTCCTGTTTTCTTTGTCATACCTTTTCCTCTTCTCTGACATTAAGGAAAGAGGAAGTTCTTGCTCAGTTTCTGGGCTTGAAAGGACCATTTGGGATTTTTTCCTCCCCCCTCATTTGGTAGGAGAGGCATGAAGAAGTGATTTGTAACGAAATTGTGCTACTAAGTATTCTCAAGTTTCAGAAAGGTTTTTCCTAAGATTTGCCTGAGATACCCTGTTATTTAAGAGTCACAAATTGCCACTTGATGAGTAAAGTAACATATTTACCTACAGAAATAGGAATGATACAGCCAGGAATGTAAGCATGAAACCATTGTCTCAAGACTGTTTAGTTGAGTCTTGGAAGGTTGCTTAGAGTTCCTAAGAAGCCAAAACAGAAGGAAGTACCCAAGATGTTGGGGGAAAAGAGCAGTATTTATTCCCCATTAAGCATAACACAAAATTATAAAATAACAAGCTTCAGGAGTCAGATGACCCGAATTCAGAAACCCATTCGGTCACATTGTACCTTTGTAAACTGTGGGTAGTCCTTTCTTCTCTCTGGGCCTGAAAGTGAGTGTTTTCTACTCAAAGGTCCATTCCAGCTCTAAATCTATGAGCCTGTGGTTTTCATTTTGGCTCTTAAAATATTTTTGTTTCCGTGTCCATTTTGTTCTGAAGGCATTTGACTAGGAGTTTCTATTTTTCTCCTTTTAAAAACTGGCCATTCTTTCTGTTCAGTGAGCTCTATGTATGTGTATATGTATATTATAAGGAGAAATAATTTTGTGTAATAACTCAGTGGGAGAAGGCGTTTTTTCAAATAAAGGAAGAAAAACTTTTGATACAGAAGGTAAGGTGAAAGGTCATGGGACTCAGAGCCAGAAGGAACCTTAGAGATCATCTTGCCTAATCTCCTCGTTTTAGGAAATAAGGCAGAACTGGCCCATCTTCTCCTCCCCGCAGTGGAACGACCCTCTTAAGGTTACATAGGAGAGCAGAAACCCCAGAGGTCACCTTCTCACTAGATCACAGTTCTAGAACCAAAAGGGATCTCAGAGACTGTCTAGGACAAATGAGGAAACAGGTCCAGCAAGTGGAAGTGATTTGCCCAGGGTCACACAGGTAGTAAGTGCCAGAGGTATGGTTTGATTCAAAATCCAGTCTTCTTTATATGATGCCAGATCATTTCAAAACAGAACATTCATACACAGAATCAGAATTGGAAGGGACCTCAGGGACCATCTAGTCTGATTCAAAACTGAACAAGAATCTTGATAATATATCTGCCTGGTGGTCACCAGCCTTTATTGCAGCACAAACAGGAGGCATCCTGAGGCAGTCCTTTCAATTTTGTATCACTTTAATTATGTGAAATTTTTTTTCTCACATCAGTCCTTGCAGTCATGCCAGTTAATATTTAGATTCTTGTCTACATTTGACTTTCAATAATTTATTTTTAAAATAGCATGATACAATAGAAATAGCAGCAGTAGCTCTGGAGTCAGAAGATATAAATTCAAATTTTACCTCTGGTCCTTACAACCCAACCTGTGTGACCTTGAGTCTACTAAATTAACCTTCCTGGGACACAGTTTACTCATTTAAAATAAGGTGCTTGGACTAAATGTCCTCTTTTGAAATTCTTTTTATTAGATTGATGTTGTCTCTAAAATAGAATATTTTAATCAAGAAATGGTCATACGGTATATGAGCCTCATTTGACCTATACCAATATATTATCTGTAATGATATGGTAAATTTCTGTTTCCTTACTTTAATGTTAATGTTGATAGCATAGTTCTCTTATACTTCTTATCTTTATCATTTAATGGTTATGTGTGGGGTGATAGAAAATGTCCCCAAGTTTTGATATCTCTCTCCCTCCCCCCCAACTTCTTTTAGCAACTATGATTGCATCTAGATCAGGGATTTCTTAACCTGGAATTCCTGAACTTTTTAAAAAATTTTAGTAATTGCATTTTAATATAATTGGTTTTCTTTGTAATAATTTCTTTAATGCATTTACAAATATTAATCTGAGGTGCCCACAGGCTTCATTGGCCTGCCAAAGGGATCTGTGATTCAGAAAGGTCCCTAACTCCTGGTCTAGAACCTCGCCCCATCTCAAACATAATATACAAATGTTACAGCAAGCACCCTGGCATACCCAGGGGATGACCTGCTAGTGCAGGTTCTTGAATCTGCTTTTCTTTTTTTTTAATTAATTTATTTGTTTTCAGTTTTCAACAATCAAATTTTCAACAAGTTTTAGATTTTCCCCCCTCCCTCTCCCCTTCCTCCCCAAGGCGGTGTGCAATCTTGGGTTCTACATGTACATTCTCATTTAACACGTCTTCACATTAGGCATGTTGCACAGAAGAATTAAAATGAATGGGAGAAACCGTGAGAAAAACCAAACCAAAATAAAACATGACACAAGAGAAAATAGTCTGCTTCATTCTGCCTTCTGATTCCATAGTGCTTTCTCTGAATGTAGACAGCATTTTGCCTCAAGAGTCCTTTGGAATGTTTTAGGTCCTTGCATTGCTGTGAAGGACTAAGTCTGTCAGAAACGGTGCCCACACACTGTGGCTGTTACTCTGCATAATGTTCTCCTGGTTCCGCTCATTTCAATGTACATCAATTCATATAAGTCTTTCCAAGTTTTTCTGAAGTCTGACTGTTCGTCATTTCTTATAACATAATAGTATTCCATTACATTCATATACCATAACTTGTTCAGTCATTCTCCAGTTGATGGGTGTTCCCTTGATTTCCAGTTCTTGACCACCACAAAGAGAGCTGCCATAAATATTTTTGTACAAGTGAGACTTTTTTCCCATTTTTATGACCTCTTTGGAACACAGTCCTAGAAGCGATATTGCTGGATCAAAGGGTATGCACATTTTTGTAGCCCTTTGGGCATAGTTCCAAATTGCTCTCCAGAATGGTTGGATCAGCTCACAGCTCCACCAACAATGAATTAGTGTTCCAACTCTCCCACATTTTCTCCAACATTTATCATCTTCCTGTTCTGTCATGTTAGCCACTCTGACAGGTGTGACGTGGTGCCTCAGAGTTGTTTTGATGTGCATCTCTCTAATCAATAGTGATTTAGAGCATTTTTTCATATTACAATAGATAACTTTAATTTCTTTCTCTGAAAACTGCCTGTTCATATCCTTTGACCATTTATCAATTGGGGAATGACTTACATTCTTGTAAATTTCACTCAACTCTCTCTGTATTTTAGAAATGAGGCCAGTATCACAGACACTAGTTGTAAAAATTCCTTCCCAGTTTTCAGCTTCCCTCCTGATCTTGGTTGCATTGAGTTTGTACAAAAGTTTTTCAATTTTCTGTAGTCAGAATTTTCCATTTTGTGCTTCATAATGTTCTCTATCTCTTGTTTGGTCATAAATTTCTCCATTCTCTATAAATCTGACAAACATCCTATTCCTTGCTCCCTTAATTTTTTAATAATATCAGCCTTTATACCTAGATCATGTACTCATTTGGACTTTATTCTTGTGTATGGTGTCAGGCATTGGTCTATCCCCAATTTCCTTCACACTATTATCCAGTTTTCCCAGCAGCTTTTGTCACACACTGAGTTCTTAACACAGAAGCTGGGGTCCTTGGGTTTATCAAACAGTAGACTGCTATATTCATTGACTACTGTGTCTTGAGTATCTCGCCTATTCTACTGATCTATCCTCTGTTTCCTAGTGGTTTTAATGATTGCTGCTTTATAATCCAATTTGAGATCTGCTGTGGCTAGGCTACCTTCCCTAGCATTTGAATCTGCTTTTCTTAAAGGAAAGCAACTTTTAAGGGTCAACCATCTTACTTTAATCAAACACACATATCATTCCCTTAGTTCAGGGGAAAAAGCACCCTGAACTTCAGAGAAAATACAAACAGAAAGTACAAACAGAGAAAATAGCATGAAGACCAACAGACAGGGCTTCTTTCTGACCATCAGCAATACATACATCACAGGTCAACAGACAGATCCAGTCGTCTGACCGTTACATACATATGTAGTTACCAGAGAGAGAAGCACCAACATCTGGGCTTTCAAAGTGCAGTGGGGGCCTTCTTAATGGCTACCCAGAGTCTCATCTGCCAAGTCACATGGACCTTCTTCCAGTGAGTGAGCCCCAAAGCAAAACCTCACCTCAGTCCATATAGAGCCAGAAGGTATCACAGCTCACATGCTTTAATGCCTAATTACCAAAGTTGTGAAAACCTTCAAACAAGCCTCCCCTAAGCAAACTTCCCTTAATGCCCCTCCAGAGAGGCCTATTAAATGGTGGAGGAAGTTCTTAAATCCCTTTAACATTACAGCCTATCATTATAGGCATACCTAGAAGATACTGTGGGTTTGGTTCTAGACCACAGTAATGAAGCAAGTCTCACAATAGAGTCACACTAATTTTGGTTTTCCACTACATATAAAAGTTATATTTACACTAGTCTGCAGTCTGTTAAGTGTGTAATAGTATTATGTCTTTAAAAATGTATATATCTTAATTTAATAATATTTTATTACTAAAAAAATGCTAATCAGCATCTGAACCTTTTTTGCCAGTGGAGACTTGCCCTCAGTATTGAAGTATTGCCTGAGCATGATGATGGTTACTGGAGGCTGGATTGGCTATGGCAATTTCTTAAAGGAAGACAGTGATGAAATTGGCCACATCAATGGATTCTTCTTTTTGCAGGAATACTTAGAGGCCATTGTAGGATTATTAACTGGCCTAATTTCAGTACTGTATCTTAGGGAGTAGGAAGGCTGAAGAGACACAGGAGCAGCGGGTCAGTGGAACATGACATTTACCAATTAAATCCACGCCCCCAAAAACCCCACCATTATAACAGTAATATCAGAAATTCCTGATCGTACATCACCATAACAGATAAAATAAGAGTGAAAAAGTTTGAAATATTATGAGAATTACCAGATTTGTGACAATGAGACATGATGTGAGCACATGCTATTGGAAAAAATGGTGGCGGTTGACTTGACTTACTTGCCACAAATCTTCAGTTTGTAAAAAATCAAAACCAGGTCTGTGATACCTAACCCCCTAGCTGTGACCTGTACTGGCCTTGGATCAGACGCTCCAGCCTTTATCTTCTAACACCTTAACCGTCAGTTAACACCTTACATGGGATTAAATGATTTGGCAGTCTGAGCCAGCCATTGACTAATCGGGGAACAAGAGGCTCCAAACAAATTTTGTCTGAAAAACTTCTGTTTAAGATGAAATTTGCTTCCCAGGCCACTGACAGTATTTTCATTTTACCATAACTGGCTCAGTCTAATTGCCTTCTGACCATTCTTTTACTTGAACATTCATGTCTTTATAATAGAATTTGATGTACTAGACTCAATGCATTGCATCTTCAAGAAAATTTTTCTTAATCTGCAGTAATGTTACTTCCATTTTATTTAGTCTAGAGATAGAATGTTTATATTCTCATGGGCAGCCTAACTAGTCATCACTTAAAATGATTATCTTACCCCTTTGCTATAATATTAACTCTTATTTATAAGCTTAGCCCATGAGTAATTTTTAAAGCTTTCTCTATATAATCTTTCTTTTATAGCCAAATTTATCTAATTACAAAAGGTAAAATGTAAACTCCTTAAGAGCAAGGTCTGTTTACAAGGTTTGTGGTTTGTATACCCAGTCTATCAAAATACTTTGTACATCAGCACCGAATGTTTCTTAAATTGAATATTATGAAATAGGAATGATCAGTGAACGTGTAAAATTCCCAAAAGAGGGGTGGAATTATCACAAGTGCAAGGGGCCACTTCCCCTTCTGAGCTTGCGCCACAAGAGGGAAGTGGAGGAAACTCAGGCTGGCCTTTTGTTTTTTGATTTCTGTTTCTATCCAACTTCTCCCAAACCTGTTAATTATGTACACTTGACAGCATCCCGTTCTTATTTTCTTATCCTTTGCTGCCATCATGTGGTTGTTGACTGAAGCCACCCTTCTAAAGCTATATCATCTTTAGTTCTTTATGGGTCGTTGGAAGAGTGCTTTTAAAGTTTTCTCTCTTGATTTATTCTAACACCTTTGTTGGAAGAGGATGTCTTTTCTCTGAAAGTGAAGTAGAATCAAGCAGGAAATAGGAGTCCAGTGTGTAATATACATACCCAAATGCAATATCCAAAAGTTTTAGTAAAGGTTAAAATTTCACTAAGAGTTTTGGGACATCCTAATGCGTGTATACACATATGACACGTGTATGTGTATACACAAACATATATTCTCCAACTAAAGGGTTTAAAAGAGTAGTGAAAGCAGTTAAATGAACTGAGGATGTTATAAATAGATTCCAAAATCTTCACATTATAAATTTCTCTTTTTTACCACAAAATTTTTATTTTTTAATATCAGTCATATTTTTAGATCTGAAAGGAATATTAGCCTATGAGATTTAGGTGCCAGTTCTACCTCTCTTGAGAACATGTGGCTCTTCTGGGCATCACTTTTCTCATCTATTAAGATAAAGGGCTATTCTAAATGATCTCTAACATCCCTTTATAAGCACTCATTCTGTGATTTTTATAATCCTTTGTTTGGATAAGGGATTCCAAAAGGGAGTAATGGCAGAGTGGAAAGAACACTGAATTTTGAGTCAGAAGACCTAATTATATGACTTTAGGGAAGTTTCTGGGCTTTGTTTTTCTTTTCTATAAAATAAGGAGGTTGACCCTCCTCCACCAAGGACTCCTACCAAGTCTAAATTTTTGAGTCTGTGAAATACTACATTTAGAGTAAGACCTGGATTTCCGAAGATGGCCAATGTAGGAATTTGTTTTGCTTCCCTATATTTGTTATAAGGATTTTGTTTTTCTTCCTTGACCTGTGTTGGAGGTTTGAAATGGGGAAATGGAGAAGGGGAAGTAGGAAAGAAATAAAATAAATGCTAATTAGTTGAAAAAATTTTTTTAAAGAAATACTGTATCTAATGGCAGAAATAAACTAGCCGTATGGGTCATTGCTTCAATTTTTATTTTCCCTACCTGCAATACAATTATTGTTAAACTTAGCTCAAGGTATTAGGCCTCTAAAGCTGAGTTCAAATCAAATGACAGAGTTGTATTAAGATTAATCATTAAGCTGATTCATACCTATATCCCCTGAAATTAGGAAGGCTGAGATTGGTGGTTTGCATGAGCTGAGAAATTCGGAGATACAGTGGGTTAAAGCTAATAAGATGTTTGCAATAAGTCTTCACCAATATGGAGAGCCTCTGGAAATAGAAAGGAGGGCATGGGGATGCCTAAAGAGGAAGCTAGGGGGAAGGAAGTAAGGAAGGAACCAAGGAAAACATTAAGTATGATTACTTAACATCTCTTGATAATTTTGATCATATCTATATCCTTATATAGATAATCATTGAGTTATATTTTACTTCTTGCTATGAATTACTAACTGATTATAAGTAAGAAAATAGTTGAAAATCCCTTTGTAGATTAGGGGCCATTCAAATTTCCTCAGCCTCTAGACTCTGTGCCGATTGCAGCAGGATATGCAGTAATAAGAAGTGGTTCTTACTTTAAGAGGGCTTACAATCTAATTGGACAGATAAGAAATATGTGTGTGTGTGTGTGTGTTTGTATGTGTGTAAGCACACGCATATGTTACGCATGTGTATATACACACAGACACATACATAGACACATATATACTACATGTATATATGCAAAACAATTAGAAAATAATTTAAGACATCATATACACAGGTTCAAGATATTCTGTTAAATAGAATTCAGAGAGTTAAGAGAATGATGATTTTGCGTAGAAGATAGGTAGCCTGTTTCCTTTGGGCACCTGAGCTGGGCTTGGATCTGGCATGGAATGAGCATGGCACATGGGGGATGTGGGATGACAAGGAGGTAGTAGGAGAGAAGTCTAGACAAGCAGCAGTGTCAGTGCTGTTGGGGAAGGTACTGAGGAGTGAAATCTTGATTTGATAAGCAATAAGGAGTTGTTATAGGCTCTCAAATGAGGAAATGATGTGCTAAAAGTGATCCTTTAGGAAAATTAATCTGGATGGATTGGAAGGAGGGCCTGAAATCAAAGAGAGCCAACCCATTTCAGAAGTTATCTTAGTTATGATCTTAATCCAAAAAGCACTAAAGGTCAAATACCAGTGCCACCTCACATTGTGCCAATAGCCTTGAGTCCTTGACTGGGATGTTGGCAGTGGAGCAGAAATCCCTGCAGGCCTTCCCACCCAAGAAAACCGTTGAATATTGTCCCAGGAACAGGCTGTGTGTTCGTCATTTGAAGACTAGCCTATCTAACTCTGGGGTGGCTTTTCACCCAAAGGTTTGCCAGTAGGGTGATTTGTTTTAACCACAGCAACTTATAAGATTATCTACCAAAGTACGGAGGAATTTCTGATGTATGTTGGTAGAAGGAGTTTCTCACACTGATGAAATCCTAAATCTTTTGAAGTATTGAAGAAGTGAGGATTTGTTCTCTCTTAGAAATGCAAATCGTCTCTTTCCTTGCAGGTAATGTACAGAAGAATCCTGCAGCAGGCGGGGTTTATACAGTTTGCACAGCTTCAGTTCCTAGAAGCTAAAGAACTCTTCAGGTAAATTGGAATGTTGGTGTTAAGGCTATCATCACCTTGATCCTCCTGAAAAAAAAAGTAGGTTATGCTCTTCAAGGTCCAGAGATCTTTCTAGAATATAGTGCTGTAGGACAAATAATAACAGAATTAAAAATAGGAATTCTAGCCCCTAAGGCAAATACAGCTGAGAGGAGAGCAAGATCCTGACCCTATACTGGAGAAGTCAGCACATGCCTGCTATCACTGCTAACTCTGGGCGTATGTAGCATGGGTCTCCAGGCCTCGCACTTCACGACAGGCAGTCCAGTCAGGAAAGGTGAGGGAGAGTATAGAACATGGCTGATAAAGGGCCACAAGACTCAGAACTGCCAGAGGGGACAGCCTGTCCTCCCCCATTTTGAGGTGCGGGCCCCTCAGGACTCTTCCCACTGCCCCTGTACTAGTTATGGCTCTGATAATACCCTCATATCTTGTACATCACATAGAAATGTAAATTATTGCTTCTGAATTAATGTTGATTATTTGATTTACTTCTCACTCTCCAGCTATTTGCAGCTTTAATTAAAGTGAAATTACAGGCGCAAGCTATGGTAGTTTCTGTGAAGGAAAGGTTATTAAGGGTTTGGAGATTGTTTAACCTGTCAAAAAAAATCAAAAGAATGACCTTCATAGCTCTTACTAATAGATGAAAAGTTCCTGGGAGGACACTGACCACACACTCTCTGAAGTGGAGAATGTTCTGGATTTGGAATCAAATGTTCTAGATTTTGGACTTTGTGTTCTAATTCTGGTTCTGTTAATTATTCATGTGGTTACATATGTTGTCACTTAACCTCCCTACGTCTTACTTTCCTCATCTGTACGATGAATCTGAGATCCTTTCTGGCTCTAAGTATACATTCCTGTGTACTGATACTTACAGAGAACTTCACATTTAGTCAAGTTCATGCATCGCAATGACCCTCTGAATAGGGAATACAGGGGTTATTATCATCTTATTTTAGTTATCCTCATTTTACAGATGAGGAAAAAGGCTCAGTGAAATACAGAATAGGCAGGAGCAGGGCTTGAACCTGGGTCTTCCAGATCTGGAGCACTCTCTCTTAATGTTACTTTTATTTTTTCCATGGAAAATTGAACAAGAAGAAGTTGGTTGGCTAAATGTAAGTACTGGGACAGCCCACCAAGAAGGATTTTGGAATTGCCTTCTCTAATGACTTTATAGGATCATGGGATCCTAGTTTTAGAGATGAAAAGGACCTTAGGAATCAGAGACCAATCCCTTCTGTTTTTACAGACAAGGAAACTGAGGCACAGAAAAGTTAAATGATTTTCCCAAGGTGACATAGCTAGTAATTGTCTGAGGCAGGATTCAAAGCCAGAGTTTTTTGACTCCCACATCTATGCAGTCTCTAACATGTTACCTTTCTTATCCCATTAAAAAAAATGGGAAAGACTGTTTATCTTAAATTCTTGTCCTATTATATTAGAGATACACTCCATCTTTATAATTAATCCCTCTTCAAAGGTGTACATTCTTTTCCTCCTACTCTGCCTCCCTTCTTTTCTTCCTAGTATCCTGAAGCTCCCCTTGGTTCCATGTGTATTACTTCATGGCAGGCACTTTTCGCTTTCCCTGTCCTCTAAGCTCAATGGGACAGTAGTAGCTTTGCATACTTTCTTTTCACATAGTTTACAAAGAGACAAAAAGGAGACTTACTACATTTTTTTTAAAGTGCTAAAAGACGGTTGCCTATAGAAGAGGTTTGTTATTGGCCTTCTAATACTGGTGTGTGTTGTGGCTGCTGCTGCTACTAACAGTAACTTACAGAAAGCATTGTAAAGTTGGCAAAGCTCTCTATGTTTGACACTGTGAGGTTAGCACTACAATATCATCATCTCCATTTTTCAGATAGGGAAATTAGGACTCAGAGAAATTCAGTAACTTGTGCATGTTCCCATAGCTAGTAGGTGTCAGTCAGCATTCAGACCTAGTTCTTTCTCTGAGTCCTGCACTGTCACTGTTACCCTATCGAAAGTTAATCTTACTCATTCCTGCTTGAGATTTCTGCACTATTATATGGCCAGAAAGAAAGCTGCTTGTGAAATATTGACAGGGATTAATTTCAATTCACCATTCATTAAATGCCTCCTCTCTTCAGCATGCTATCCTAGAACCTGAAAATACTAAGATGAAATAAGACGTAGTTCTTACCCCAGTCTAACAGGAGAGATCAGACAAATACATAGCTAATCAAAATACAAGTATTAATAAAGATACATAGAAGTGCAAAGAAAGTAGTATGAGAAATTCAAGGAGGAAGACATGATTTTCCACTTGGGGCAATCAGGTACAGAATAGCTTCCTGGGACAAAATAGCAACCAAGCTGCCTGTAAAAGAAGGGAGGTGTTTTGACAGGTAAGGATGTGGAAGATCACCATTCTAGGAATCAGGATGACAGGTGTAAAGGCACACAAGCAGTAAAGGCATGCGTGACAAAAGCCGTGAATGGTCAATACTCCACTTAGTCTGGACCACTGATGTGTGAGGGAAATTTGTTTGGAGTAAGATTGAAAAGGTATTGTGGAGGGCCTGGAATGCCAAGTTATAGAGTTTGTATTTTCTTTAGTTAGCGATTATAAACCAAAATTGGAAGTAAAAGTCATGCTACTTCATAAATCTGGGCCCACATATATCTCTTTATATAAAATGTAGTTTATAATTGTTACTCTCCTCTTGCATTTACTTGCTCTCTTTAAGAAAATTGGTTCCACACAAAATAGCTAGCCTTTTGAGAAAATATTTGTGAAAATTTTGAGGATAGATCAAATGAGATAAAGTGCTTTGTAAACCTTAAAGTTGTATATAAATCCTAGCTATTATAGAGGTTTGCATTTAGTTAGATTAAGGGTTGAAGTAAATACCCCTTGAAAGGTACTGCCTTTATGAATACCATCTATAACTATCAGGTGTTCTAAAGATTTCCATGTCCTCCTGGCTTAAACAAGTTGCTCATCCTTGAGTTGATTTAGTCTTTTTTTTCTTCCCTGGGAAACCTTTATTCTTATAAGGTTTCCCAGCTTCCTTACCCAGGAAGTATATGACTCATTATCCCTTTCTTTCATCTTATATCAGTTTTAGGTTCTGAATATATAAGTATGTGTACAGAAACAAACCCTAATAAGTTTTGGTCTGTAGCAAGTTATGCTTACAAATAAATGAGGCTTTTTTTTAAAAAGAATGTTCCTGAGACCAGAAATGTGTGTATGTTTGCACACAACCTCAGAGTTGTTTGTGTGTGCCTATGTGTACTCTTTCTTTCTTTTTTGCTTCATTTAGTTTGACACTGTAATTGCAGAAGCGGCCAGCTTGATGTCCGGGAGCTGATATCTCTGTATCCCTTCCTGTTGCCTACTACTTCTTCATTCACACGGTCTCACCCCCCTCTGCATGAGTATGCAGACCTGAACCAGCTGACCCAAGGGGACCAGGAGAAGATGACCAAGTGCAAAAGATTTCTCATGAGCTATTTAAACGAGGTCCGTAGCACAGAAGTGGCCAATGGCTACAAAGAAGATATTGACACTGCTCTGCTCAAGCTGTATGCAGAAGCGGATCACGAAAGCTTACTGGACCTTCTCGTCACAGAGAACTCCTGCCTTTTAACAGACAGTGTGGCATGGCTTGAGAAACATAAAAAGTGAGTCGTTCTTTCCAAGATGGGGTAGTGGTGATGCATGTACTAGCCACCCTCCATTGAGAACCGAATCCCAAATCCTTCATTCCTGAAAGATGCAGTTGGTAAGGGCTACTGTCTAGACCATTGGTTTGTAGTCTGAGGTCCATGAGCTTTTTTGGTATATATTTTGGTATCTGTATTTCAGTCTCATTAGTTTGTTTTGAAATCCTGTGTACTTCAAAAACATTTTGAAAAGGTCTGTGTTCTTCATCATCGGATTGCCAAATGGGTTCATGTTACATACACAAAAATAATCAAAAACCCTTGGTCTAGAAGTTAAAACTGGATGGCCTAATCCTAAAATGGAAGATTTCCAAGGAATATACATTAAGCGAATGATTCTTCTAAGCCAGGGTGGTGGCAGAAATATGCATAATCATTCAGTCCCTAGGTCAGACTCTATTCCTGTGGTCTTCGTTTTCAGATTCAGCTCTAATTATTAAAGAGTCTCTGAGTAGTACAATTAGTATTGCTAGTGTGTTAAAGTTAGTTAATATCAGTCACCATCAAACAGTAAAGTAACTCTAACATTTCTCCTTTACTTGGGGAGGGTTTCATCCTTGAATCTATAAATTTATACAAATGAGAAAAGCTATATTGGCATTTTATTAAAAACCAATATCCTGCAATGAATGATAATTAAACTTAGTGCTGGTAGGGAAAAGGAAAAGCTTCTAAAAACTTCTTACAAATCCAATTCTCATTGGTTGAGTGTTTCAGCTTTAGAAGAAGTTACCTTCTTCATTTCTGTAGGAACTACAGGATTAAAGTAGTATTATTTATTTTTTCCATTTTCCCTGGAACCAGTTTAGCACATTCTGCTATATAGAGTGGGCACTTATATAGAGCATCAGAATTTTTAGTTACTTATTAATGAAATTCAAGTAGATCTTAAAGTATTGTTGGTAGCATAATTACGTTAAGAAAATACGCTGGAACCTATGTAATTATATTAAGAAAATGCACTTTAGTGTTTAATAGCACCAAAACCCAAAATACTACTGAAAGATGCCCAGGGAGTTTCTCCCTTCAGGGAAAGAGCCGGACATTTCCTTTGCATGTCATGGCTTCCTCAGGGGCAGAGTGGCATAAGATTGGGACCTTTCCCTGGCCCTTATATTGACGGTTTGAAGAAGAGACTTCACGTGACTCTGTTCAGTAGCACATTAATGAGTCCTGTGCTTATCATTCATATTTTAAAGAAATGCTTGAGCCTCAGATCAGAGTGGCAAACACTATATTACATTCAAACATATGTCATGGCACACAGTAAGCATTTGGTAAATGCTTTATCCATCTATTGTAGGCTTATGCAGTCTTTTAAATTTAGATGGAACCTTAGGCTTCCATTATGTTAGGCTTCCATTCTAAAGCTGCACAGCTGGCAGGGCTGGCACCGGAACCCAGGTGTCTGAGCCTTTGGTCCTGTCCAGGGTCACACAGCTAGGATGTGTCCAAGGTAGGACTTAAATGCAGGTCTTCCTGGCTTTTCTGTCCACTGTGCTACATTTTGTCTTGTGTCATGGCTAGTTAAAACTAGAAGTTGTCGAGGAGAGAAACTGTTTATGAAGTGGTGAGTGATATATACATGTGTTTTAATAATTATTTGAAACACTGAACTCCAGGACCAGCAGGAACACACTTTGTGCTGAAAGAGATTTTGCATTTAAAACCAAAATTTCATCAGGATACGTTTTCATTTCAACGCCTCAGATTTGAACCATACATTAATCCTCCTTGCCTTTTCTCATTGGCCGTCGTGGACTATGTACATTTCCCATAGGAAACTGAACACATAAGGGGTGTGTGTATGTGGGGGGGGTCTGTGTGGATATGTGTGTGTGTGTGTCTGTGTCTGTGTGTGTAAGAGAGAGACTTCAGTTTTCCGTTAGCAAGATGGAGAAGGTCATCCACTGACCACTTTTACTTTTTCTTTCAGATACTTTGCACTTGGACTCCTTTATCACTATAATGGCCAGGATGCCACCGCAGTGCAGGTTTGTTTGACCTCTCTAGAGTAGCGTGTCCTTACTGCTTTACTCACATGTATATTTTAATTCACACAAAGTCCATGAGTATAAACACTGATCTTACTTTGATTTACAATATGTTTCTAGGACCACAAAAAAATGCAGTTTTTGTGATGTTTAAAAAGGTTCAAGAGACATGATTTCTGGGTAATTTAAGCATTTTATTAATAACGCCAGCATTTTAGTAAAAGGATGGTCATTTGGCTTAGTCTTAGACCAAAGAATTTCATGGCAGGTTCCCAGCTTACATGCTCTTTTGGAAAAAGAGTATTCCTGAGGGTGGCTTTCAGCTCTTATTGGTTAACAGTAAGAAGTGGGCTTTAGCAAGAGAAGTGAGCTTACCCCTGTGATGGCCTAGAGTGACATCACGTCACTTTTGGAGGGACTGCCCCTATACCCAGAGCACCCCTAGCCTTGGGCAATCTAGACGAAAGGATCTATCTCCCAAGTTTGATTGAATGGAATTCTCTGTTGACTTGTAAGGTTGGTTGGGGTCAGGTTGAAGAGAAGGTTAGCTTGACTTTCAGACTGTCTTAAAATGAGGATAATAGAAAAAGGGGAAATCTAAATCTCCCCAAATCGTTAGTTATTCATAATTACTTTTCTCATTTTTTGGTAGGAAGACCATTCCTACGGAAATGTTACCAAAAGCTTTCTTATCCTCACACATCTGTACAAATTTCATAGTAATTGGGCTAATGAACATTGAAATAGAAAACAAAACTATTCTATGGTTTGATATATGGTAGCATTACCTCAGCAAAAAGTGGTGAAGGCGGTGATTGTTACTTAAGTCACATACTTCCAGAGGGTCCAGTCATAATTTTTTTTCACCTCCTTGGTGTTTTTGGGTTGTTTTGTTTTTCCACAAGCTACGTACACAGTGCTATTCATAGAATAATGTCAAGGTAAAAAAATATGTAGTGCCTGCTTCCTTTAGAGAAGTGGTGGCCTCAGAGTGCAGAATACAGCATATACCACTATGTTTTATTGAATTGCACTTCTTCGTTACATTGATTCTCCTGTTGAGGAGGGCAAGAATTGTTTCAATGAAACCAAAAAGAAAAAAGTGCCTCACCCTTATTGAAGCTGATTCTGGGAGATGTATAATTAATGAACCTATTTCTTTTCCTTTTTACAGTTATGGGTGAACATTGTGAATGGAGAAATCCACGACTCTACGCGTTCAGACCTTTATGAATATATTGTGGATTTCCTCACCTACTGCTTAGACCAAGAGCTAGTGTGGAAATATGCTGAGTGGGTACTGCAGAAAAGTGAGGAGGTTCGTGCTACACAGATGTCCTCTTTCTTTGGTTGAGGAAAAAAATGTTCTTTTTGGAGAAAATCTACTTTCTAACTTGTATTTGACTTTTTTTTATTCCCCCTTAACACCCATCTTAACTTGAGCATTTAGGTAAGTACCCTGTTTCAGAGCCACTGGGGCAGGCTTTTCTAATTTATCTCTTGAGGCAAGTACTTCCTTGCCAGGTCATGCTTTCCCTATAAAATGTCCTCTTTTGGGGACAACTTCACCTGACAGATTAAAGTCTGTCGTTTCCTTTCCTGTGGGCTAGAGTAAAGTTGGAGCGAATGATAGTGTTCCATTGTTTGGCTCCCCAAAGGAGCGGGGAAATGTGTTAGTGCTGCCTCCAGGTGCACTGCCACACGAGAATCCATTGTCCATGCTACCCCCCATTCCTACCGCTGTGGCTAAGTTCTGCCGATCTGAGCTTACGTTCTAATGGAGGAGACAGTGGAAGATAGTAGAAGGAAGGCAGTCCTGGGAGATGTAAGCAGCAAGGGGACTGAAGAAGGCCTCCTGTAGAAGGTTTGATTGGAAAAATTCTGGCAGGTGGAGGTGAGGGAGCAGAGCGTTTCTAGCAGGGGCATGTTCAGGGAAAGCAGGTAGTCTAGTGAAGCTGGGTTCCTGGCAGAGAGTGAAGTGTAAGGGGATGGAAAAGGCGAAATGGGGCCAGGTTGTGACCAAGGAGACCTGCAGGAGATTATCGAAGAATGGGTTAACATGGTGAACCCTCCACTTTAAGAAAAGTGCTCTGACAGCTATGAGGATAGATAATCAGACTGGGGAGACACTTGAGACAGAGAGACCAGTAGTCCCAAAGCAGAACAGATGCAGATTCAAAGAAATGGGAGAAATGTCTGTTCCTCTCCTGAAAAGAGCTGAACTACCTGACTTCACCTTGGACTGTAGAGATGAAGCTTGAAGTCCACTGGGGCACCTTGGCTTAAACCAACTTTTTTTCTGGGACAAGTTGTCCTGGATTTCAAGTCCTTGGGGGCTTTAGTGCAGAATTTGCAACAGTTGTGCCACATGCCATAGAAGTTCTGCCTCTGTTCTTCATAGAGCTGTTTTCAAAGAGGACACCGAAGTTGCTGATGGCCAGTGAGGCAGTGGGAACATTGTACATCATACTCTGGGAACAGTTTTACAACTCTTGATCTTGTGGTACAAAAGCAATTTAGTCAGTGGGTGAGGAAGCCTACTTGTACTGTGAATGAGCTCTGCTAGAAACTCGTCAATTTTGCTTTGAACAATACCCACACATTTCTTAGGCTATTTTCCTGTGTTTGACTACTATTTTCTCACATCCAAAAGCTCATTTTCTCATCTTTCCATAATGTTGTGTAGCAGTTCTAGACAGGTGGTCAGCTCTTAGTTACCTGGCAAAGGAAGATAGTGAGATAAAAAAATTCCAAAATAGTGAATGATTCAAAAATCCTTTCTATGAGATTTTCTATTTTTGCCCCTCATTTGCCCCTCTTTCCTGCATGTTTCCTTTGTCATTAATTTTCCCTTGAAATAATTTTTCAATTCTTTGAGTGTACATCGGGGAACAGGAACATGTAAGGTGGTGGGCAGCAACCAACTGTTTAAGCATTTGACACTTAAAACAGTTCACAGATCTGTATGGACAATCTTTGTTCAGATAATGGAGAGTTAATTCTATGGGATCAACTACTGAATGGTCAGTTTTTAAAAATTTGAATTTTGTGGTTACATTTTTAAGTTCTGAGCTGTCTCCCTTCCCCCTCTCCCCACTCCCACACTGTAGAAGACCATTTGACATGACCATTTGAGATATATATTATATATATATGTGATATGTGTGTGTATGTATGTAAAACTGTACTATGCCTAGTTCTGTTTATCTGTTCTTTCTCTGGAGATGGTTAGCATCCTCACAGGTTCTTTGTAGTTTATTTGAGTATTTATCCTACCCGGAATAATTTAGTCATTCACAGTTATTCTTTGAGCAACATTTTTGTTACTGTATACAACGTTTCTGCTCATTTCATTCTCCATCATTTCATGGAAGCCTTTCCATGTGTTTCTCAAATCAGTTGGCTCGTGATTCCTCACTGCACAGTAACATTCCACCGGGTTATTTTTTTTCTGATGATCTTTCAGTTGTTCATCAGCAAGAGGACATTGTCATTCTTAGGCCATCTGTGAACTGATCCAAGTTTCTACTCTTCATATTGTCAAAATCCATGATAAAGTAAACTCTTCATTTTCTCTGCCCAACTTTTACTGGGTTGCGATCGCAGGCAAGTTATGTAACCAGTGGGGATGTTAATACTATTGATAAGATCTACCTCCCAGGGCTGTTGTGAGGATCAAGGGGGAAGTATTTGTAAAAAGAGATTAGCACAAAGCCTGGCACAGAGTAGGTGTAGAGAGAGAGTGTGTGTGTGTATGTGTATGTGTGTGTGTGTGTGTGTATTTGTGTCTCTGTGTGTCTGTGTCTGTGTGTGTGTGTATGCAAGCACATGTATGTTTATCCCCTTCTTTTCACAGCAATATCTTTTCCATCAGAACTTTAACAAAGAAATTTCAACATTTAATCTGACCTTGGGTTCCACCTCTGATCCCATGTTGTTTAATCTTTGCAGCATAAATTCCTTTGTGCTCGAGTCCTTTCTATTGTTCATCGTTATTAATGATTAATTCCTTACCTGAAGTATGAAGTGGGCATTCACTAGAACAGGAAAAGAATAAGGTGACTTTGAAAAGCCTGGTATCTAAAATGTCACTTTATTTCAGGTTGGAGTTCAGATTTTTACCAAGAGACCTTTAGAAGAGCACCAGAAAGATATCTTTAACCCAGATGACATCATTAACTGCCTTAAAAAATATCCTAAGTCTATTGTTAAGTACTTGGAACATCTAGTTGTGGACAGGAGAGTACAAGTAAGTGCTTCAAAAGTTCCTAGTCCCTCTACAGTGTTGTTGATGTTTTGGGTAAGAAGTTGGATTGGGTGACCTTAGGCATCCCTTCCAAGTCCAAGATTCCATGAAGAAGTCCAAGCTCTACTTTCACAGTAAGTGTGGGAAGAGGCTGAATTAGATTACAGACTTTATTACAGAGCACATTGAGTAAAACTGTACCAAATTACCTTGTGTACCGCAGAGGTGCTCAATAAATACTTCATAGACTGGGCGATTTCAAGAGGCTTAGGGACATGAAGACCTTGAGACACATGTTCTAATGGTCTCGGTCTCCCAGCTCACGCCTCATCTCCCCTACTTTGTCCCCATTCCATTTTTTCTTTCCCATCTTCTTTTTTTTACTTTCTTGAAAGAAGTGACCTAAGTTTCAAGTCTGAATAATTTGATTTTCTTGTTTTTCCACAACAATTTCTGTGTTGATGATTTTATTTAAATTCCTTCCTTCTATTGAGTCTAAGATCAGGGTGTGGAACCTGCAGGAGACCTTAAGGCCACATGTGTTCCTCTAGGTCCTCAAGCTTCAGTGAAGCTTGGATTGAGTCAAAGGGCCGCCCTTTAGGACCTAGAGGGCCACATGTGGCCTTGAGGCAGCAGGTTCCTCACCCCTCGGGGGCAGCTAGGTGGTGCAGTGGATAGAGCACCAGTTCAGGAGTCAGGAGGACCTGAGTTCAAATCTCACCTCAGACACTTGACACTCCCTAGCTGGGTGACCTTGGGCAAGTCACTTAACCCCAATTGCCCCATCCTGGGTCATCTCCAGTCATCCTGATGAATATCTGGTCACTGGATTCAGATGACTCTGGAGGAGAAGTGAGGCTGGTGACCTGCACAGCCCTCCCTCACTCAAAACTAAGTCAAGTGCAAGTCATGTCATCATGTCTCTGATGGCATGGTCTTTTTCGGCAATGAAGGACAAACACACACACATATCCTCACCCCTGAAAGTGAATCATTATTAAATCCTTATTAAAAAATGTTCCATTGCCAGAGACAGATTTCTTCCCCTAAGATTTCTAATTTGCCTTATTTATGTTGTGGTTTCTAAAATAGTTTTGAATTTCCGGAGGAGCTTTGAATTCACAAGTTTTCCTGTGGCTTACTCTTTATGGGTAACTCCCTAAAGGGGTTGGAGGTGGGGGAAATGTTTTGTAAATCTTAAAGTGGTATGGCAATGTTGGTTCATTGGTGTTAGTAATTTCAGTTAAAAGGGGTTGGTTTTGGTTCCTGTGGCAAGGTATTTTTTTACCATTTGTATGTGCAGTGATGTGTATGTATATATCATTTACTCCTTTTCTGCAGAAGGAAGAATACCATACCCACTTAGCCGTCCTGTATCTAGAGAAAGTGCTTCAGCAGAAGCCCAGTGCAAATGGTAACTGTGCCGAAGTGACCGAAACTCAGGCAAAGCTACGAAGTCTGCTTCAAAAATCTGATCTGTACAAAGTTCACTGTCTGATAGGTACGATCCACTTCAGCTCACATCTGCAGGGTGCTCTCCATTTACTAACCACTGTCTCCCTAGGTGCCCTTTGAGGCAGGTCATGAGGGTTCTCTTATTTACACTTTACAACTGAGGAAACTAGCACTTAGGTAAAAGTCTTGCTCAGGGTCATACAGTTCCTTAAGTCTCTGAGCCCAGGCTTGAATCCAGGGCTTCAGAGTCCAGCATTCTTCCCACCATTTCACAGCATCGTCCCCCCAACACACACCCAGTTGCCTCTCTGAAGTTTCTGATGGTAGTCATGTCTAACTTTGCACAAAGAATATTGAATTGCTTTAAATTTACAAGAAGCAGAAATGTGGATATCTTAAGGCTCTGCCCTCCTCAGTATCTGTTTTCTGGGCTAAAGCATTGGCATGGCATGGTCACCAGTACTTCCATGGACCTTGGCACGAGATTCTGGGTGGAATGTGTTTGGAAGCTTTGTTGTTTGCCATGCTTTTTCCTTCAGAATATGACCTAGGAAAATAGATTATAATAAACTTCCCCTGACCCAGAAAAGAAAGGTCATGGGGAGGGGAAGCCTGGCTCTTTAACAGTACTCTGGCACTGATAGTTTTGTTTTTACATTTAAAGGCACCAGTAAAGCACACCGACACCTCTGACATCAGTCATTTCCCAAGCTGCTGAGTGCTTTTGGAGAACATCACAAAACCACTGACTAGGCATGCTACAAATTCATGCCAACCGCAGCTGTGACTTTTCATAAATCCTTTAATTAATCTCAGATTAGCTTAATTGCATTTTTCATGGCAACTGTTCCAAGTCTTCTCAAGCCACCAACTCCATTCCCTTCTCCTTGAGCCAGTGATTTGCCTCCTGGTTTTTTTGGAAATACAATTTAAAAATCTCTCTAATTTTTTTAACCAGTAACTTTACCATGTATCTCAGCCCAACAGTAGCATGGTCCCCTGGGATACTAAATGGCAATATTCTAGGGCTACAAACCAGTAGGCAGGTACTAGTGGATGGTTTGGTGGTAATTATTTTACTTTATGAACATGCCATATTGAATTCTGTAATTTCTTGCTTCATTGAGTTAAAATATTGGTAGTTGTTAATAAGTAAATTAATATGAATCATAGTTTTACAGTGATTTTTCTTCGAAGGCCCTCAGAACATCTCATATATGATAAAAATTGTCCTAAAACTCCTTGTTACATGTAAATGTCTTTATATGGAGAGATGACTGTATTGTAGTAGAAACTGACCTGGACTTCAGTTTAGGAGACCTGAGTTGTAGTTTTCAGCTTCCTTACTGTGTTATCCTGGGAGAATCACTTAACCTCTCAGGTTTAGAGGAGAATAGTAATTGCCTTGTCTTTCTCACAGACATGTTGTAAGGATCCAGTGAGATGTGTTTGAGAGTCCTTTGTAAACTGTAAGGCTCCATGCAAATGTAAATTGTAATGTTATTGGCTAATATTATTAAAGTTACTGGAGAGGCAGCATATCGTAATGGATAGAGGATTGGTCGCAGGTTCAGGAAAAATCATGGGTCTGAGCTCTGCCTCTGATGCTGGGCAAGTCATTGCCCTAGGAGGTTTTCTAAGGCTCTAAAGTTGAAGTAAAGATGCCATTTTGCATTGGTGAAGGAAGTTTCCTCCTCTTGGAGTTCCCTATACCATTGAAATCACAGTTCTGTCCAAAAGAAAATTGAACATATCTACTTGTTAATTAAGACTTTTTTTTTTAAAAAAACCTTTTAGGTAAGTATAGCACCAATGTGATATTCACAGCGACTACTGCAACTATGAATATGCCAGCACAGTTCTGAATTGCAAAATATAACAGATTGTCCACATGGAAGGCAGAGCCAGAGTATTTATTCAAACACCAGAAAGCCAAATCCCAACACCATCACAGCAACAAAGAAGTCTACACACAATTACAGTGCAGGGGGTGCTGCCATCCCCAGGCCTTCCCTCTGCTAGGGCTTCCCCCAAACCACTCCCTTCAACAAATCACAAACAAGCTCTCCCACTCCCCTAGTTGATGCTTGATGCCTGCTCTCTCTTTCCCGGCTCTGCTTGCTCTGACTCACTTTCTGCTCCACCTGTTCAGCACACTTCTCCCACCACAGGCTCCATGTGACCCAGGCAGGTCATGTGGGCATATTAATGGATGGAAAAGATCTTCCCATTTTAATTATCATCATAGTAAGCAAAAATAGGAATAAGTACTCAATGGAGCATTTTGTAGAAGACATTATTAAAAACATTTGTTTCTAAAATGTGCAGGAAAACGTCCGCCTGTCTCTTGATATTCCATACCTTCCACACTGTTGGCCCCAAGGTCTCTTTCTAGTTTGATCTCACGCTGCTATTCCACTTGATGGATTCAATGCCACAGCAATCAGACCGGACCAGTGATGCCTACCCCCTTCTCCTCCTGTTTAGATGCTTCCCTTCCTTCCAGCTCCAGGTCAGGTAGTGCATCTTCTGTGAAGCCATTCCTGCCTCCCACCAGCTGGGATAACGTTGTCTTCCAACTTAACGTAACACTTTGTTTGGATCGTTCCTTTGTAGGCTCTTAGCACATTTAGCCATGTTGTAGTAACTGTAGATGGTGGCTGTGGCCTTTTTCATCTTTATATCTGTCCCTTGAGCCAGTATGGTGTAGTGGAAAGGGTGCCAGGTTTGGTGTCAGGAGACCAAGATTCAAATCTTGTCTATATCTTGGATAAATCACTGATTCTCTACCTCAGTTTCCTCATCTGTAAAATGAGGAGGTTGGGCTAAATTTCTTCCTAGGTCCCTTTTAGCTACTCTGGCCTTACATAGAATGGCCGTTTGGTTAATTCTTACTGAATGGAATCATCATTAGGTTGTGGACCATATGAATATATGTAATGTTGTAGAATTAGAAATTCAAAGCAAATATTTATTAAGCATCCACTATGTGCAGGGTGTTATACTAGGTGCTGAAGATACAAAGATAAGCCAGTGCTTGTTGTTAAATGTCTTCCATTCTGCCAGAATGGAAACTCTAACATGAAAATAAGAGGTAATTTACAATGGGAGAGAGCACTAACAGCTAGGGAAATTAAGAGCTTCACCAAGGTGGTGTTACATTGGCTGACCCTTGCAGGAGGCTTACCCGTCTAAGAGGAAGGGATGAGGAAGGAGTACATTTCAGTTTGGGTTTGGAAAGTCTCTGTAAGTGCACAGAGAAAGGAGATGGAGTATCAAGTCAGGAAGCAATTAGTAAGCCAGTTTGGCCAGAGAATAGAGTGTGTACAGAGCAGTAATACAAAATAAATCTGGAAGGTAGACTGTGGAGGGTTTTAAATGCCAGTGTGAGAACTGTGTATTTTACCCTGGAGGTCGTAGGGAGCCACCAGAGATTTCTGAGTAGGCTAATGACATGGTCAGATACCTTAAGATGATGTTGGCAGCTGTAGGGAGGATGAATTCAGGAGGAAAAAACGTGAAAGGAAGCAGCCTGGGAACCATGAGGATGCCATTGCAAATCCAGTCAAGAAATAAGGTGGAAGAAGCTGGATGTAAGATGCCAAGGTCCAGTTGACAAGGCTTGGAAACTTCAGAAGGTGATTTGGGTTTGGGAGGTGAAAGAAAGGGACGAGTTAATTCTTGAGGTAGAGGACCTTGGTGACTAGAAGCATGAGAATGCTTTCAGCAGAAATAGAGAAATTGGAACTGGAGTGTGTTTAGTGGGGAAGAGAACAAGTTCCATTGTGAATAGGTTGAGCTGGAGATGCCACTGGGCAAACTAGATGGACTTATCTAGCAGACAATTGACAATATAGGACTAGAGTTCAGAAGAGACTTAGGGGTAAATATAAAAATTTGCATGTCATTGGAATAGAAATCATAAATAATAGCTCTCATCTATATAGGTCTTTAAAGACTTTGAGCTTCAAAATGAGCCTGTGTGGTAAGTACTACAAATATTGTTATCCCCATTTTACTGATGAGGAAACTGAGCCTCTAGATAGAATTACCAGTGATCACACGGGTACTAAGTGTCTAAGGTGTGGGATTCAAACTTGGGTCTTCTTGACTTCAGGTCTAACATTTTATGAGACAGTCAGAGAGATAGACACACGCACCAAGGGAGACTGAGCAGAAACAGATGTATAGAAGAAACAAGGAAACAATATCTAGCATATGGAGAGTTGGTTTAACAGTGTCAGAAATCAGGTGGGAGGATGGTCCATAGTGTGATCAGAAGCCATATTACCAAGGGTTTAGATGTGGGTAGAGGTTCTTTGTCTCTGTTTTTAGCTGGGCGGACTCCTAAAGAAAAGAGAGCCTTGGAGACATTGTCGGAAATGTACTAAAGAGAAAGAGATCCCTTGAAGGTCTGGTAGAGTCAGCGGGTTTTTTGTGTTGTTTTGTTTTTGATGATGAGGGTACCTGAGCCTGTTAACAGGCAGCAGGGAAGGAGTCAGTGTATGGAGAGTCATTGAAGAAGAGTGAGGAAATGATTGAAGGGGAAAGCTTATGGAAAGGAAGGATGAGGTAGAGGGGCTGGGTTTGTCCATGAGAAGGGCCAGCTCTGCTCCAGAGAGTAAAGCCGATGACAGAGCAGATTGTGAAATAGGACGAAGAGAGAGATCATGGCCAATAGCCTTGATTTCCTCAATAAATTAAGAAGTGAAATCCTCTACCAGTAAGGAATGGGAAAGGGGTCTTAAGACACTTGAGACCAGTAGGGGACAGCATCTGAGGGAGGTATGAGGGGGTGTCAGGGGAGAATACAAGTGGTACTGTATAGTTCTCCGCGTCCTTTTGAAGTTATGTTGCCTAAACTTGTTGTGGTCCCAGTCAACACAATTCTGCAGCTTCCTCAGATTCACTGTCTCAGTCATGATGGTCTTTTCCAGATCTTTCCATCCTTCCTCAAAGCTCCCATGCCTTCTCTACCCCCCACTATCTGAGCTGAGAATTTTGTCTATTATTTCCCTGTCCTCTCCCCTTTCATCCTTGAGCTGTCTCTGCCACTATTTTCTCTTTAACCTCTGTTTCACATGAAGAGATGGTTCTTCTCCTTACCACACCCCTTCATATACACAAATGGTCGCATTCCTTCCCCTCATCTCCAAAAGATTGGCCCACTACATTAATCTTCAACCTCTCCCTGTATGCTGGATGTTTCTCTGCACATCTCTCTCATACTTAAAAAGCCGTCCTCATTTTATCTAACCCCACTAGCTATTGCCCTGTATCTCTCCTTCCTTTCATGGCTAAACTCGTTGAGAAAATCATCCATGCTTACACCTCTCACTTTTTTTCTAAGCTCACTGCAGTCTGGCTTCTGATATCAGAGAAACTGTTTTCATTAAAATTACCGATGGTCTCTTAGTCATCAAATCTAAGTCTTTTCTTAATGCTGATCCTTCCAGCTGTTGTTGATCCCCTCCTACTCTTTAATAGTCTCTTCTCTAAGTCGTGCTACCTGAATACTCAGTCCCGTTTCATGGATCTTCAACCACGTCACACCTACTAACCATGAGCCCTTCAAAGGTCTGCCTTGGGTCCTTCCGTCCTATGCTGTTTCACTTGGTGACCTCGTCAGCTCCCCTGGATTCAGTCCTCATCTCTGTGCAGATGATTCTCACATCCATTCGTCCAGTCCTAACCTTTCTCCTGACCTCTGCTGTACATCTGTAACTGCCTGTTAGACATTTCAAACTAAATGTCTCTTAGACACTTCAAATTAAATCTGTCCAAAACTGAACTCCTCTTCTCCCCCAAGCTCTTCCCCATTACTGTCTGTACTGTACCACTATCTTTCCCATCACCCAGGCTCACAACCTTGACTCTTCACCCTCTCTCAACCTCATCTGTTTAGTCAGTTGACAAGTTCTATCATTTATACCTTCAGTAACATCTCTTCTTTGACACTGTCACCACCCTGCTGCACGCCCTTGTCACTTCACATCTGTATTACTGCAGTAGCCTTCTTGTTAGTCTCACAGCCTCAAGTCTCCACTCATTTCTCAAACTGATCTTCCCAAAACATAGGTCTAACCATGTCAGCCCCTTCCTCAGTAAACTCCAGTGGCTCCCATTAACCACAAGGATAGACTATGAAATCTTTTCTTTGGCTTTTAGAGGCCTTCATGACCTGGCCCCCTGCTTTCCAACTACTCTATGATCCAGTGACGCTGGCCTCCTTACTGTTCATCACAAGAGATAGGTTGTCTTCAGCTCCATGGGTTCTGATGGCTCTCCGCCATGTCTGTAATTCTCCACTTCATCCTTCTCTGGCTTCCCTCAATCTAAGCTAAAATCTTTCCTACCTTCTGCAAGAAATCTTTCCCAATCTCTGTTAATGCTACTGCCTTTCCTTTAAGATTATCTCAGTTTATCCTGTGTGTGTATATGGGTATGATATAGAGTATATATATGCATATATGCATGTATATTTATACGCACAATACACATATACATACACACATAAGAAATATATATGACTTCATATACATGTATAAATATAATGGGAAAGAAATAGCACGCACAACTATGTAGTTGTGACACACAGTATATATACGTATATATACTATATATGTAGATACACAGATATGTATAATATATTTTGTGTGTGTGAGACTTATCTGTGCATGCATGTTGTCTCTCTCCAGTTAGACTGAGCTTGAGAACAGGGACTTTTTGTGCCTTCCTTTGTATCCCTGTTGCTTAACAGTGACTGGCACATAGTAGGCACTTAATAAATGTTGGCTTGACCTAAATCGAGAAGGGCAGAGAATTCGGGGTTGGAATGTAGCCAGGTATGTTCAGGGAGAGGACGGGGGGACGCCAGGCTGTCAGGGCTGGAGGACAGTGTGGACTTGAACTGGTGAAGTCTCCAAAGGGAAGAAAGTGAGGTCGGAGGAGCTGTGATAGACCACAGTGAGAACAGAGTGCATCGGAGCTCCATGAAACTGCACACCACAGCTCTGCTCCCTTTTCCCATCCGTCCTCACACTCCCCTTTGTGTTGTGAAGGCCCCTGTGCTGCTGGGAAGTAACTGACACAGCTTACATAGGGTCAGAATGAGGTTAGAGCTCACGGTTTTCTCTTTCCATCCGTTTATGTTGTTCCTTCTAATTTGAAAGATTAGAAATAATTTAAATATGTAGATTTGCTCAACTCAGGTAACTTTCTATCAGGGCAACTATAAGTAGGTATAGGATTAGGAGTCAGGGTCTTCTGTGGGCCTGCTCTTCTTCCAGTATGTGATAAAGATGGGGAATGGGGTGGGGAATAAGCACTTCTATAGTGCTTTCTGTGTTCCAGGCACTGTGCTAGGCCCTTACAGATACCTCCTTTGAGATAGCTTTTGTATGTGACTGTGGTCAGTGCCCACTTGAAGTAAATAAGAGGCTTTCTTTTAGAATTGGAGGTTAGTGGTGAACCTGTAAGTCTGAGTTCTCCCCAGGGCCTTTTCTCCACTGAAACATTTGATGTCTCTGCTTCCAAAATATTTAAAAATATCCATTCCAAGATCATTTATAATTTTAATAAAGAGTCTGTGTTATGCCTGATTTTCCAGGGCCTAAATACTGAGTATGAAGGTACCTGAAAACGCTGACTTAGTCATCTAGATGGCAGCATTTAGCAACATCTGTTGTCTTCCCAATTAGATGTGTTTTCTGTAATGAATTTTACTTTCATATGTTCCTGAAGTAAAAGACAGATTGAGTGGGATTGGAACTTAGGGAGAAGTGATATATTGCCCAGGTGCTCCTTTGGGTTACATTTTTAAACAACTTGTCCCCTTTGACAGATAAAATCCAGGGGACTAGTCTTCACATGGAAAGTGCAATATTACATGGAAAACTGGAGGAGCATGACAGGGCCTTGCACATCCTGGTGCATGAGCTGAAAGACTTCTCTGCAGCTAAGGATTACTGCCTGTGGAGTTCTCAGAGTAAAGACCCTCAGTACCGGCAGCGGCTCTTCCACATGCTGCTCTCCGTTTACCTAAAGCCAGGACCCTCTGAGTGTGACCTGGTCCTAGCTGCTGTGGACCTCTTGAATCACCACGCCACCGAGTTTGATGCAGCTCAGGTTTTACAGCTGGTGCCCGACACCTGGTCAGTTCAACTTCTGGCCCCTTTCCTTACCAGGGCCATGCGGGAAAGCCTTCACACCAAGAGGATGACTCAAGTTGCACTGGGCTTGGCCAAAGCTGAAAACCTACTCTACAAACATGATAAGGTGAGGGGGTGTTTTTGGCAGGTCACATTTGACCTGTTTACAAAAGACAATTGGGGTGAGGTCAGGATGGGGCAGGGTGGTTGTGGAGCTGTTCTTGTTTTGTCTTTTTGTCCCTCATTCGTAGGATCATGAGTTTAGAGCTGGAAGGGGCCTTAGAAATCATCAGATCCAACCTTCTCATTTTACAGATGAGGAAACTGAGAGGCAGAGAGTTCACACAGTGGTAGCTAGGTGGTTCAGTGGATAGTGCCTGGGCTTGGAGTCAGGAAGACTCAGTTCAAATCTGGCCTCAGACACTGACTGGATGTGTGACCCTGGGTAAGTCACTTACCCCTGTTTACCTCACTTCCTTACCTGTAAAATGAGCTGGAAAAGGAAATGGCAAACCACTCCAGTATATTTGTCAAGAAAACCCCAAATGGGGTCGCAGAGACTTGGACACGATTAAAATGATTAAACAAAGGGTCACACAGCTAGACCCAGATCTTCCTGGCTTCGGGTTCAGCATGATGAACCCATACTGTGGTTGTTGTTGTAATTTTTGTTAACTTTATTAATGCTAGTGTTTATTAACAACACTGTCACTCCCTTTGCTATTTTTCCTCTCTGTAGTCATGATAAATCAAAAGTAAGTCCCCATTCAAACATGGTGTTAGTGGGGTGACAAGTAGAAACTGGGGAAGGCAGCAGCGTAATGTCATTGGCCCCACTTCTTCCCTCTTGTGAATGATCAGAAAGGAAAATGTTAGGAAAGGATGCTTGATCCCTGGAGAACTCCTTGTGTTCTCTCTAGAGTGATGCGGGCTGCCTTGCTGTACCTCACACAAGACCTTCCATCTCCCAGCTCTGAGCTTTTCCCTGGCTATCTCCCATGATTGCAGTGCTTTCCTTCACCTCTGCCGCCTGACTTCCCCAGTTTTCTTTAAGACTCCACTGAAATCCCATCTTCTCCAGGCAGATTTCCAGTCCTCTTTAACTTCCTTCCCTCTGAGGTTATCTCCAGTTTTTTTCCTGTTTGTACACAGTTCTTTGCATGATGTCTTTCCCATTAGATCATGAGCATCTTGAAAGCAGAAACCATCTTTTGCTTTTTTTTGTATCTACAGTGCTTAGCACAATGTCTGGCACATAGAAGGCACTTAATAAATGTTTAGTGACTAACTGGCTGACAGTCAACATTAGATGGACAGTGCCAGTCCACTTGACTGTGCTTACCTGTGTGGGTTGTACAGTAACTTTGCATTTTAGGAAACACAAGGCTCAGACAGGGAATGAGTGAGACTGTGCCAACAGCAGAAATGTCTCAGAATCTTTTCTGAATTTGCGCCTCTGTCACACTAGTTGTGTGATCTTGGGGAAATTATTTCACTTTTTGGGGGCCTCAGTTTCCTTACCTTGAAGGTGACCCCTATGACCCCTTGTAGCTTTGATTAAAATGACAGAAGCTTCAGAGTGGTATTGAGATACTTTAGCTAACTGGAGCTATAAACTTGGCTTTTTCTTGGCTTGGTTTTATAAAATTAGGTGTTTCATTTACTAATACCTAGCATTTATTCAGCACCTACTGTGTGCTAGGCACTGTACTAAGTCCTTTACAAGTATTATCTGTAACTTGTAGTTATGGTAAGTGGTCTTATTTATGTAGTATTTTGTACCAGAGTCCCATTTTATCTTAACCTTTTCAAGAACTGATGATAAATCACTCATAGTAACCAATGGATTGATATATCTCTCCAGAAAACCGAAAAAACAGTATTTTGAAATGTTATTAGAAGACACTTAAAATTCATGATCTTTACTTCCTTTTTGCAGATAAAATTAAAAGGAAGTCCAGTTCGACTGTCAGACAAAAAGCTTTGCCAGATGTGCCAAAAACCCTTTTGTGAGCCTGTGTTTGTTAGGAATCCGAATGGTGGTGTGGTCCACACTCATTGTGCTGCAAATAGACACACGAACCCTCACTCATCTAGCCCTGGTAATCGGACTTGAAAAAGACACATTTGCACTTGCAAACACTTATTCCTTTACAAAATGTGCTGGATAAAAGACCAGAGTATGGCTGCTCTTGACATCAAGATGAAAGGATCATAGCCTGGGTGCTGGGAAGGTTTCGGTCAATGTGAAACATGAACATTTAATTGCTAATCTTTTTTTATGAATGTAAATGAAAAATACCTTATCATAAATAGAGACATTCAAGAGTGAACTTCTCCTTGTACATAGTAATTGAAAACAAATGTCTACTTTCTTCTGAAAGAAAAAACAAGCCTTTCCTTTGTCATCAAGGCACATCGTGGGGGAAGCCAGGACTGACAAATTCCTTTCTTTCTTTTAAGGAACATAAATTTGCACTGAAGATACTTTGCTATAATGTGACATGGTGGTGAGGATGTCTCTTTTTTTTTTTTTGTAAATCCAAGGAAGTGGTCAGTGTTTAGAGATCTTGTTAAATATAGGGGCTCACATTGTGTCTCTCATTCTCAAGATCTTGCATTAATCACAGTACAGCACATCCATGTTGGGGGTCTACATCCATTTTTTCAGGAATAGATCATGAACTATACTTCTGCTTTGAAATTGCTGGCTTTGGGGAGCCACCTCTGTGTTGTTACGGTCCTCCGTTTCTCAACCCATTATTTTGGTTGACCAGATTTCCACTCGCCTTTTGGGGTTTTTTTGTTTTTCTGCTCAGTGGAATGTGATCATCTCCATTGGAGATGGATAGTCTGTTATGGCTTAAGAAACAAAAAACAACCTACCTTTAGGACTTAAAAGACAGTGGCAATAATCAAGTCAGTCTGCCGGCTTAGTGGCGAAGTTTCCATTCCTACGTCCTATAAAAATGTCTCCTCACTTGCCTGTATGGAATTCTACAACTAACATATTGGATTAGAAAATTTTATTTTTAACCTAAATCAAATTCACAGTGACTTATTTTTGTTTGTCCCTAAATCTTTTTGATTTATTTAGGGTTTTTTTTTTCTTCAGTAACAATTTACCTCTTATCCAGAATTCAGATCATTAAAAGGGAATCACTCATTGGGGACAAACGGAATGTTGTCTTCATGAGATGCCTGTTCTGACCTCATGTACTTGGACAAGCGGTTCAGGAAAGCTGCCTTTGCACAGATGATGGAGAAATACTTTCCCTGATGAGTGCTTTGTCTACTACTACAAGGAAAAAAAACCATAAGGCAGTCTTGCCTCCTGATATCTTCCTACTTTTTTAACATTTATTAATAAAGCGTGAAAATGCTTCTCATTCTCAAAAGATTTGGAATTCATGTTGTGTTTTTGGTATGAGGTTAATGATCATCTAAAGCCACTATTATTTCATTGTCCTCTTTTTAGATTTGTGCTAGGACAAAGATTCTAGTCAGAACTGGCGTTCGAGAAAACCACCTGTGCAGCTGTTTTTGCTACCTGTGATAACTCAGTGATACCAAATGGTGCCCTCCACTACCGTTCGTCCACCACAGACTTGTGAAGGCTTGTGGTTCACCCACTCCCAGCTCCATTACAAACGTTTCCTGTCCTAATTGTAATGTGCTGCTCCTTTCCCCTTTTCTAATTCCAGGTGGGTCCAGAATTCAAGTATCACTACATTATTTGGGGGCAAGGGGAATGGTATCATTCTCTCGACTCACTGTGGCTCTGTTACCTGAAGAATAAATTATTAAGAAATTATGCTCTGTAGCTGGACTATATCAGATGTAAATTGACTTGTGATTAATTCAGAACCCGCTCATGAATTTTGCACAGCCGATGACTCTACTGCTTTACAGAATGATTATATTATTGCACATGTTGTAATTACAACTTGTGAGTTTGAATTTATGCTCCTTGGAGAATGGACACAAGGATGTGGAACACCGCACTTTTTAAAGTACTCCATCCACAGGATGCACAGAAATTTCGAAAAGTCTTGGTGATGCTGTCATCTTCTCTTTTTACTGAACAAACAGTAGTCCTGTGAAACTTACTTAAAGCATACACGAGACAGATGGGAACCAAATTTGAACAGTTCTCCATTTCTAGCCTCTTGGGGTTTGCCTCGTTGTGCAGAATTATCTCATACTTTGGAAGTTAACCCTTTCCTCTGTCTCTTTGAAGCTCTTTTTCTTATTTAATAAATGAAGTCCCTCCCAGTAGGACATCTACTGTTTTGTGATCATGCTACTGTGTAGAACAATTAAAATGTTTGTTCTGTCATTCTTGCCACTGGATTTTGCATAATTCTTTGGTTCATTCAGCATGATCTAAACTGTTTACATTCATACTTTATGGGCAATAATGTGCTATTTTAATGAACTACTTATTGCTATTGCCTGTAAAGTATTAATGTGTATTAAAGGTGTTGGGTTTGCAGTAGAGAATGTCATCTGAACTTCAAGCTAAAAAATTGATGTCCATGAGAATAAATAAACACGCTGCTACTTAAAAAGGGGCTTTGGGACAGGCACAGTTTGTTAGCTGTGGTTTGCAATCAAGTTTATGCCTGTAATCCAACAAAGAGAACCCCTACTTTCTGCTTGCGCTCCGCAGGAAACTTTTATCCTTGCTACTCTGTTTTTTGACTTCTGATTATGTCAATGCACAGGGCCAGAAATACACAGAATGTACAAATGTAAACATGTGGATTTTATTAAAATTCTTCTAATTCTTGGTTTTTCTCTTAAGATTTTTTCTTTTTAATCTTAAAGTAATATTTTTTCCTGTTACTTGATGTATTCCAAAGAACTTTTGTGGTTTTCATTGTTTTTAAAGCTTCAGTGATTCTTCCCAGCATTTATAAAACAGGTGGATCTATTTAAGAATTATACTGCAGACTTAGAACTCTGTTAAATTCACATAGATCCTTGTACTGCTCGCTGCCGTTCACTCCCTTCGGGTTAGTTATTCAGTAAAAGGGTCACTTTAAGAAAGGATGTTTGATCTTTCTTGCAGTGACCTCTTCTGCCTTTTGACTCTTAACTCTGCCCAGTTAAGCAAGTTAATGCAATCCCTGGGTTTCAGTAGTGATCATTTTTCAAAGAGCACAGTAATAATCTCCCACTTGTAGTAGGGTTCTTTTCTTTTCTTTACTAAGACCTTAAATGAAAACATAGCACAAGGACTTGAATGAATTTTTACAACTTTTCAAAATGCTTTCAACCACGTTGGTACTCAGAACAATCAAGGGACACATGATGAGGCAAAAGATGCTTCAGCTGACAAGTAAAGAGCCTTTTCTCACCCAATTCTTGTAGCAGGCGCAAGTGGTAGTGTTCCGGTTTGACAGATGAGGAAACTGATTGTGACCGTCTTCTTGTGCTGTATTGTCCCCATTTTGCAGGTGGAGAATTCTCCTCCACTAAATTCCTCCTGTGCTACTTATGTGTGGAGGTGGTCTTGGAAACTTAAGAGCAAGGCCAGCAGCCTGCATTCTTCAGCAAAATCTTAAGTGTGCTGGCCAGGGAAATTGACTGTCATTCGTGTACCAGCCTCTTTGTCACTAGGTTAGTTGCAAAGTGATGAAATTTTTGGCAGTAGCAATCCTCCAAAAGGATTTTCTAAGTCTTAAAAGGATGATATCTGTGAAAGTGAGGACAGAGAGGTTGCACAGTGGATAAAAGCACTGGATGTGGAGTCAGGAAGACTCATCTTCATGAGATCAAATCTGGCTTCAGACACTAGCTGTGTGATCCAGGGCAAGTCACTCAACCCTGTTTGTCTCAGTCTCCTCATCTATAAAATGAGCTGGAGAAGGAAATGACAAAACCACTCCAGTATCTTTGCCAGGAAAACTCCAAATGAAGTTGTGGAGAATTAGACATAACTGAAATGATGGAACAACAATATGTGAAATTAGTGCCTACTCCAACACAATCACAGATTCTTTTTTCATATACACATATAAACTTTTGAAAAGGCATTTCTATGTCACTAATATCTAGAAGCTCAGTAACATTATTAGTAATATTAATGCTAATGAAATTAGTGATCATAAATATCACAAAAAGAACATTGGAAGACCTGGGTTCCAGCTTTTGTTCTTTAGTTTATTTCTCTGTGACCTAAAACTCTGCCAGGTACTACCTTGGGGGAAGACCAGAAGGATAGCAACCTATCAGCTTTTAAAAATAGCTTTTGGAGGAGGAAAATAGCAATGTGAGAAGTCTAGTTCAACTTTGTCATTTTGTAGATGAAGATAACTGAGGGAGGCCCAGAGATATTAAGTGATTTGCCTAAGGATATATAGATAGTAAGACCTCCTCCTCCTTCCACTCCAAAGTTCACAGGCTCATGAAATGCTGTGAATTTTCAGAAGAGCACAGAAATCCAGAGTGATAAGAGCAAGCGTGTCAATTGAAGTTTTAAATGTGTCTAGTTGTAGAGGGAAGGGCTCGTATGTGAATCAGTTAAATGGTCTGTGACTGGTGTATAAAGTAATTAGATATTAACTAACACCTCATTTACTCTGAGCAAATCTGTCAACCTTAGCATTTAAAATGAAAATGTATGTCAGTAAAGACTATATGGACCAGAAGGCCTTTCACCTTTTTAAAAAACTTAAATGTCTTCAGCATCATCTAAAAGCTTGTTAACACATTGTTGGGAGACAGACCACTTGAATTAATGAAGCCTGGTTTTCTATAGATTGCATTCTGAGAAGTGAAATAAACAGCTGTCATTCAGTGCACAGAGTAGGAAATGCCTAAGATGAATTTCCATAGCAATAAGGAATGGAGGTACCCTGCACAGCCTGATGTAATAAGGTTCCTGGTCATAGGAGATCGGGCTAGCAAGGCAAAAGGTATTCTGCCTGGATCTCATTCTATAATCTTTTGCAAAGCTTTCGAGGCATCAGGTGCTAACATTTCCCTAGAGTGTGAGCTTTCTGGAAGGACAAAGAACATTCTCTGCTTTTTGAAATAACATGCCATTAGGGAGACATTTTATTGTCATTTAGTATTAATAGTGACTCACCCCTCAGACTTGGTCTTTCTGGTGGTAAGTAGACACGAACAAAACCAGAAAGAAAAAAATCTACAGCGATCTACAGTAGAAATATATTGAGGTGATCATATAAGCAACAAGATGGTGGACTGGACATTATCTCTGATCTCCACATTCTCAAACTTCTCTAAAACAAAAATTATGTACCATAGATAAAACAACTTCAGCTATTTCCATGGGCTTGGGCACCCAGAATCCAAAACAAAGAAAAACAGCCAAACCCAGCAACTGATGGTGAGCTCAGCACCATTTCCCAACACACACCTCCTGTGCTACCGGCATCAAAGCAGACCCAAAGACACAACACTGGCTAACATCAAACTCACCCCTGTACCCCCATTCCTCCCTCCCTCTCTCAGTACAATAGAGACCCTGGCTCCAGACTGAGAGTTTGCTCAGATCTTGATAGCCAGCTTGACCATAGCCCTTCAGGAGCAAAAGCCTGGCAAGGGATGCAACCCAGAAGCACCAACACTACAAAGCTCTGAACTGCTGGTGTTGGGCTAGAGAACAAAGGGAGTGGGACAGGACAGGACCCTGTGCATGTGGGTAGCTGTGCAGCATGCCACTAAGCCAGAGGAAAGGCACAAAGCACCTAGCTGGGGCCAGTTTAAACCACCCAAAAGTCAATTGGGGCAGAGACCTAGGCTGGTGATCTGTGAACTGCCTAATGTGAGAGGAAATGCTTTGAGATCCAGCCCCAAGGAAACCACAGTTGGAAGGTGAAGGAGTAAGGGAGTGATAAGGAAAATAAGGGGAAAAGTATATTGATGCAAATGATAGCTATATATAAATATATGCTCCCAACTCCCATTTACTATTCTCCTTTTTACTTCAAATGAATCCCACCTTTTAATGAAAGTCTTTCCCTCTCTCCCTAACCTTGTCTTCATTGCTAGTGCCTTCCCTCTGAGATTCCCTTTCCTTTACACTGTACGTATATGTACAATTTTTGCATATTGTCTCCCTCATTAGAACGTGAGCCCCTCGAGGGCAGGAAGTGTGTTTTGGGGGGGGGGGTTGTTTTGTTTTGCCTTTTTTTTGTATCTCTAGAACTTCACACTAGTAACTAATGGGCTTGGTAATTAATAAATGTTTAATAGATGCTTCTTTTTAAAATTCCTTTTTAAAATCTTACTTAATATTTTATTTTTTTCCCAATTACATGTTGAAACAATTTAAATATTTTTTTTCAAGTTTTGGTTTCCAAATTTTCTCCCTCTTTCCCCCCAGCCCTTTGAGAAGTCAAGCAATTTGACATAAGTTTTGTATGTGTAGTCATCAAAACACATTACCATGTAAGTTATTCTGTGAAAGAAAACACAAAAAAAATAAAGAAAAAGTATCTCCAATATGTGTTCAGGCTCTACAAGTGCTTTCTCTGGAGATGAACAGCACCTTTTCATAAGTCCTGCAGAAATTGTCTTGGATCATTGTATTGCGGAGAACAGCTAAGTTATTCGTAGTAGATCATAAAAAATTGGTGTTAGTGTGTACGGTAGTCTCCTGGTTCTGCTCATTTCACTTTGCATCAGTTCATGTAAGTCAGTGTTTTTCTGAGAGCATCCTGCTCATCGTTTCTTAAAGCACTGTAGTATTCCATCACAATCATATACAGCAACTTGTTCAGCCATTTCCCAATTGACGGACATCCTCTCAATTTGCAATTTTCTGCCATCATTAAAAGAGCTGCTATAAATACTTTTTGTACACGTGTCCTTTTCCTTTTTTTTTTAATCTCTGGGATACAGACCCAGTCATGGCTCTGTCAAAGGGTATGCCTGGTTTTATAGCCCTTTGGGCATAGTTGCAAATTGCCCTCCAGAATGGTTGAGTCAGTGTACCAACTTCACCAATAGTACATTAGTGTTTTAATTTTCTCACATTACCTCCATTATTTGTCATTTTCTTTTCCTCTCATATTAACCAATCTAATAGGTGTGAGCTGTTTCAATTTGCATTTCTCTCATCAACAGTTATTTGGAGCATTTTTCCATATGACTATAGATGGTTTTGATTACTTCATCCGAAAACTGCCTGTTCATGTTCCTTGACCCATTTATCATTTGAGGAATGACTCTTACTTGTATAAATTTGACTCAGTTTTCTATAAGTTTGAGAAATGAAGTCTTTATTTGGTAATGATTGCCAACTCTGTATTTCTTTCCACCCTATTTCCCCCGTTTACCCTACTCTCACTCTCCTTTTACCCTTGTCCATTCTCAAAAGTGTTTTGTTTCTAACTTTTACCTCCTCCAAAATGCCTACTTTCTATCAGCTCCCCCCACTTTCCCTTATCCCCTTCCCTTCCTACTTTACTGTATGGTATGATAGATTTCTACACCCAACTGAATGCATATATTATTCCCTCCTTGAGCCAATTCCACTGAGAGTAAGTTTGGTGTACTTCCCTCCCCACGTCTCCCATTTTCCCCTCCACTGGAAAACCTTTTATGTCAGATAATTTATCCCATTCCACCTGTCTCCCTTTCTGCCAGTGCATTCTTTCTTATTCCTGAATTTTGTTTTTTTAGATGATCATACATTCAACACACAACTCTGCTTTTTATGTATATTCCTCCTAACTGCCCTAATAATGAGAAAGTTTTTGAGAGTTATAAATATCATTTTCTCATGTAGGAATATAAACAGTTTAAGCTTATTAAATCCCTTGTGATTTCTCTTTCCTGTTTACCTTTTTATGTTTGAATTGAGTCTTGTATTTGATAGTCAAATGTTCTATTCACCTCTGGTCTTTTCAGCAGGAATGCTTGAAAGTCCTCTGTTTCATTGAATGTCCATTATTCCCCCTGAAGGATTATACTCAGTTTTGTTCAATTGTAATTCTGGCTCTTTTGTCTTCTGGAATATCATATTCCAAGCCCTCTGATCCTTGAAGGTAGAATCAGCTAAATTTACTGTTATCATGACTGTGGCTCCATGATATTTGAATTATTTCTTTTTGGCTGCTTGCAGTATTTTCTCCTTGATCTGGAATTTGGCCTTAATATTCCTGACAGTTTTCATTTTGAGATCTCTTTCAGAGAGGACCAGTGAATTCTTTCCATTTCTATTTTGCCCTCTGGTTCTAGAATATCAGGGCAGTTTTCCTTGATAATTTCTTAAAAGATGATGTCTAGGCTCTTATTTTGATCATGCCTTTCACATAGTTCAATAATTCTTAATATCTATCCTGGATCTGTTTTCTCAATCAGTTGTTTTTCCAGTAAGAGATTTCATATTTTCTTCTATTTTTTTCAATCTTTTGATTTTGTTTCTTGATGTCTCATAAAGTCATTCACTTCTACTTGCCCAATTTTTAACTTTTAAGGAATTCTTTTCTTCAGTGAGCTTTTGTGCCTCTTTTTCCATTTGGCTAATTCTACTTTTTAGGGAATTTTTTAATGTCTTTTTCTATTTGACCAATTCTGCTTTTCAAAATATTCTTCTCTTCATTGGATTTTTGTCCTTCTTTTACCATTTGACCTATTCTGTTTTTAAGGTGTTATTTTCTTCAATATTTTTGTGCCTCCTATACCAAGCTATTGACTCTTTTCTCATGACTTTTTTGCATCACTCTCATTTCTCTTCCCACTTTTTTCTTTTACCTCTCTTACCTGATTTTTAAAATTCTTTTTGAGCTCTTCCAGGCCTGAGACCAATCCATATTTTTCTTTGAAGCTTTGGATTCAGGAATTTTGATTTTATTGTCTTCTGAGTGTGCATTTTGATCTTCCTTGTCTCCATAGTAATTTTCTATGGTCAGAACTTTTGCTGTTTGCTCACTTTCCAACCTATTTCTTGCCTTTTAACTCTGTGCTAAAGTGGGGCTCTGCTTCCCAAGTGGAGGAGGCACTGCCCCAACCTTCAGGTTTTTTGTGCAGCTGTTTTCTGGGGCCTGTAAGTTTTTGGTTCTTCCAAGGTGGTATGATCTAGGGAGAGGTGTGTTTACTACTTTCCTATACTGTGCACTGGTTTGAGAGTGAGCACAAGTGACCAAGGTTCTGCTCCCCTGCTGCTGCAAACTCTGCTGTGCTAGTGCTCCTCCGCATACTAGGACCAATACTCAGCACTGTGACCCAAATCCAGTTGTAGGCAATACACCAGATTCCTGCCCCTGGTGCCAGCAAAGGGATTTGTTGTCGGATCCCCTTACTGTCTGTGAGCTTGAGAGGTCTGGAAACCACCACCATTGCTATTGATTCGGTCACCCAAGGCCCTCTTCTGGTTTGCTGAGGTCTGGTCTGTGCTGCCACAGCCTCACCGGACTGTGTTCCTCTCTCACCTGGTACAATAGACCTTTCCCATAGGCCTTCTCAGCTGTCTTGGGTTGGAAAGTTGTTTCATTCCATCTTCTTGTGGATTCTGCCAATCTAGAATTTGTTTAGAGTCATAATTCACAAGTATTTGGAGGGGTTTGGGGGAGCTTAGGCGAGCTCCTGCCTTTGCTCCACCTCCTAGCTGCTTCTTGGCTAACAAAAATAAAGGCAAACCAAGACTTTTTGTTATCATTTAGTCATGTCCCACTCTTTATTACCCTATTTAGGGTTTTCTTGGCAAAGGTACTAGAGCAGTTTGCCATTTCCTTTTCCAACTCATTTGGCAGATGAGGAAACTGAGGCAAACAGGGCTAAGTGACTTGCCCAAGGTCACACAGCCAGTAACTGTCTGATTTGAACTCAGGAAGAGGAGTCTTCCTGATTCCAGGCCTGGCCCTCTTTCCACCGCACCACCTGGCTGCCATCTCCTTACCAAATGCCCCAGACTACAGTGTTTCCTGGGAGGGAAAAGTGGCACACCCAGAAGTCCTGGAGTCTCTGCTGTCCGTCTTTCTGACTTGTACCTCTTCCTTCTTGCATCCCATTCATATCTACAAAGAACAACTGTGCATACAAAATAAAACTTTCTACCTCATCTTGCCCTTGTCTGCCTCTAAGGAAGCACATTCTGGGAAGAACCAGAAGGGGAGCTCTCAATTACTGCATGATATGTGGTACCAGCTTCCTTTAAGTCTGTAGGAAGCTTTCCAGAGCGCTCATCTGGTAATTGCTTCCTGCTTAGCCTGTCTGTAGTTTGCTTTGCATATATTTATTTGCATGTTATCGCACCCTTAGTATGTAAGATCCTTGGGGGCCCAGCCTAGGTTTTTGCCTCTTTTTACCTTAGTTCCTGACACAAAGTAAGTGCTTCTCAATGTTGACAGATTGCTTGATGGATGCACTAGCCATAAGCTAACATTAACTTAGAGCCACTCTCAGATGACTCCAGGGCAGCCTTTTACTTTCCTTTCCTATGAAATGAGCCAATATAAAGGACTTGGTTTTCTCAGCCTCTGGTGTCGTAAATATGCCCTGGGTGCCCTTGCCATTCTGCTACTTAGTCAGTTTTCCAGCTGCCTGGAATACAGAAGTATCTGTATTATTGGAAAGCCCATAAGATGTAGTGATAAGCGCTCCAGAGAGGCTGGGGTTCATCTCAGAACTCCAAGGCCTCTTAGGATCTGGTTGGCAATAGGTAAGTCACTTAGCCTCTTGGACCACCTAGTTCTTAGTTTTCTTAATAACTCTTGGACCACAGGGGCATTGTGCAGATTAAATGAGATTATTTAAAGTGATTTGCAACTCTTAAACTGCTTTATGGATATCAGCTGTTATTGTTACAAAAACCCTTATCTAGGCAACCCTTTTTTTCCCTATCTGGTGAAAATGAGCTTCGAACACATGTTAAAGGTCAAAATTTGTTAATGGCAGAGGTAGACCTGGAACCCAGATTTTCTCACACATACTTTCCATGAAGCCACAGTGCTTTGCTTTCTGCAGGTGATAGAGACACTGATGAGGAGAAGAAAAGGCATTTCTCAGTTCCTCCAGGGATGAATAATGTTTCATCAAATTATGAGGGTCCCAAGTCTTCCACAGAATGCACCTGCTTACATTGCTGTGGAACAACCTTGCTGCTGGTGAATTGACTGATGCATTTCTGCACCTGCACAGTAGGGCTATGTCCTTGGGTAATCTCATCTGGAGCAGACATTAAGGGTTCTCTAATTATACTTGGAGGTGTTGATATACCAACATGGTATATAAGATGTAGCAAACATACTGTAAACCCATTATCATATCTGACATCATAACTGTAATTTCATGCAATTTGATATTGGAGATGAGTGGGGACAGTGCCAATTTTCCATTCATGTTCAGTGCTTTCCTAATGGTGCAATTTTCAGATATTTTATGTTTATATAAATACTAGAAAAAATACTGCTTGCTCTGAAGCAGCTGACACAGAGTGGAGGCCCTTTCAAACTTGAAACGAGTGTCCAGAATGTGTCTAATGGAATAGAATCTACCGCAACCTGCGGGTGGTGAAAGGTTCTCTCTCTGTCAGTAAATATTTTGCCTTGAGGAAGAAAATTCACTCTTCTTGGGATGCTGAGTAAATTAGAGAATTATTCAATTGGTGAATTACTCCAGTTCATCTCTGAGTACAGCTCAAAATGGTTAACGATTTACTTCAAATTTACTGCCCCAGATTCTCACTGACTAAAAATATCCCCTTAGGCCAAAAAGTGGATCTAAATTGCCTCTAGTCCATGTCAGCCAGATTAGGGATGTGTCATTGTTCATTTGGAACAATCATGTTTAGGGTTCATGTGGCAACTTGCTTCCTTTCCTGAAACTCTGGGGTCAGCTCTCAAAGACATTTATAACTATCCTAAGTTTTCAGGTAAAGAAACTGAGAGAGACAGAGACAAAGAGATACAGAGAAAGAGACAGGAGGGAGGGAGGAAAGGGGAGAGAGACAGACAGACAGAAGCAGAGAGAGAGATGTCAGAAATCTCAGGAAGTTGGTAACAGGTTTTGAAAAGAAAGGAATAATTTTATTCTCTTTCATTAGGGCTGAACTTAAAAACAGACAAGGATATTTATAGTAAAGCAGATGGGTATGTGGCTATTCAATGAAAACAATCAAAACTTCAATTTACCAGTAATCTCACCCTTAGCATTCTACTTTTAGAAGACTAGGGATAGGGAATGACTGATTTCACTGGTTTTGAAAATTCCCAGGTAAGGAAACTCCCTCCACCAATGCAGATCCTTTCCAACTTAGAGTTTTAGGGTTCACTAGAATATTGAGTGGTCAAGTGATTATCCAAACAAGGATTTGTCAGAGGTGGAGCTAGAATCCAAGTCCTTTCGATTTGAAGGACTGCTGCCCTTTTCCCCCCTTCTCCCCCTCCTACTCTCCCCTCTAAATTTGGGGAGCAATCAAAAGACAGTAAGTTCATATGAGAGAACTATTAACATTTTCCAAATTGAAATATAAGGGAATTTGGGTTAGATGGTTAGAGCTGTCCAAGTTCTAAATTCTATGGTCTTCTAATAGATAGGTCCTGGTTTTACTGGGCACTTCCTCCAAACTTATACAGCTCTTGTACCTGCAACTCTTGTATCTTACAAAATGATAATCAGTGATGGTTGGCATATTAACTAAGAGACATTATAAAATTCTTTTCATAAAGATGATAGAATTGCATATTTCCTCATCTCTACCACTCTCTCTTGCTTTCTTCAAATCCCAACTTCTATAAGAAACCTTTCCTGATTCCCCTTTAATGTTAATACCTTCCCTCTCTGATTACCCTAACTTATCCTGTATATAGCATGTTTACATATAGTCGCTTACATGTTGTCTTCACTATTAGACAATGAGCCCCTTGAAAGCAGAGACTGTCTTTTGCCATTCCTTGTATCACCAGTGCTCAATACAGTGCCTGGCAGCTTTTTGACTAACAATGGAAAAGCAGCTTAGAGTCACTTAGATTAAAATATGCTTATCTCATTATACTTTCTAGGGAAAAAAAGACTAATATATTTTTGAAGATTTTCAATGGCAAAGGAAGTTAGGTTCTAGTCCAAATTTTACCTCTATCTGCATAACCTTGGGCATTTCACTTTATTTAGGCCTCAGGGAGTTAAAGAAGGTGATTCAATTGAATTAGGGCATCTTAATTTTTTTGTCATGGACCTTTGGCAATCTGTGCCCCTTCTCAAACTAGTGTTTTTAATTTGTTTTGAATTTTTAATAATATATGTACTACAAAAATATATATATAATAAAATTAATGATAAATTTTGACTGCATTAAATAGGATCACAGAAAAACACCAATTATATTGAAATATAGTAATTAGTGTTTTAAAATTCATGGGCCCCAGGTTAAGAGTAGCTGGACAAAATTATTTCTAAGATCTCTTTCAGCTTCCAAATTCTGAGATTCTATAGGAAATATAAGCAAAAATTTGATTTAACCAGAATACCTCATACTCTAAGCATTCTATTTAATCAAGGTTTTAATATTCTATTAAAGGCATTTTGGCATGGTGGATAGAGAGCTGCCCTTGGTGTCAAGGAAATCTGAAGTCAAAGACTGTCTCTGCCACATCTTGCCTAAGTAGCCACAGGTGAGTTACTTACTTTCCAAGTCTATAAGTTACAGATACATTGTTGACCTGCGTCAATGAAGGAGTTTCTGTACTGAGAATTAAGTCACAACAAGCAAACACACTCTATATTAATGAACTATTAAACTGACATGGGCTTAATCAAGGCAGCTATTCTTAAAATTAGGTAGTGGCTCCCAACTGCCTTTTTCCTTGGGGTGGGATGGGGAGAGGAAGGCAACTGGGGTTAAGTGACTTGCCCAGGGTCACAACAGCTAGTAGGTGTCTGAGGTCAAATTTGAACTCAAATCCTTCTGACTTTAGGGCTAGTGCTCTCTCCACTGTATCACCTACCTCACCCCACAATTAACTTTTGAATCAAAACTGACTCTGGGGTCTAAGATCCTCTGTTAATCAGTCAATCACTTAACACTTATCACTCACCTACTATATGCCAGGCACCGTGCTGAGCACTTAGTAAAAGACCTCAAGGAGGTCCCAATCCAATGAGAAAGTCAACATGCAAACAACTGTGTACAAACATGCTCTATACAGGATAAGTTATAACTCATCTTAGAGAGAAAGTGCTAAGCCTTAACGGGGCTGGGGAAAGACTTCTTGTAGGAGCCGGGCTTTTAGCTGGTCCTTGCTATCTCCTCTGACTTAGCCCCTGCCTCTTTTCACTCTCTTGTTCTTGTTGCTCTCTAAGCAAACATATGCCCATAGAATTTGCATCATATTCACTGTTCTGACTACCTAGAATTCCTCCTCTCCCTCATGGCCCACTAAATGATGGTTTTCCCCCATTCTTTAGAATTGTTCTTTCATGAAACCTTTCTGAACTATCATCATCTGGCTTTGGCAACTTGTTAGGTAGATTTTAAAAAGCAATCTAGCAGCTCAGGACAGTCATTTTTCTCCCTAGACATTTGGCATTTAATTACAATATTTCTTATTAGTCTCCGCCATTTCCACTGCAACCACTCTGAGTCAGGTTCCATCTTCTTTTCTTACCTAAATGACTACAGTATTTCTTTAATTGGTCTTTCCAATTCCAGACTATCTCTTCTCCAAGATAAACTTTGTAAGATCATAGGATCACAGATTTAGAGCAGGGAGGGATTTTAGAGGCTATAAAGTTCACCCCTCACCGCTTGTTTTACAGGTGAGGAAATCAAGGCACACAGAGATTAAGTGACTTGACCAGCTCTTAAGTTTCTGAGGCAGAATTTGAATTTGGATATTCTTAACTTCAACTAAGTGTCCCATCCACTATATGACTGCCCAAGTAAATTTCCTAATGTGACCCTGGGTCACGTGCTCTGGGTAGCATGGTCAGAGTGAATGAACACTGGTCTGAGAGTCAGAAGACCTGGGTTTTCCTAGCTTTCATATTTACTAGCTTGTCTACTGGCTTTGTGACCCTGGGCAAGTCACTTAGCCTATCCGAGCCTTAGTTTCTTCATCTGTAAAAATAAGATAATAGTGCTTATACTGTTCATCTCACAAATTTTTTATGAGGAAAGTTCACTGTAAACCTCTAAGTGCTGTAGAAATGACTTACTATTAGTGTTATGTCACTTTTCTACTTAAAAACAAGCCTTCAGTGGCTTTCCATTGCCATTAAGGTCTAAGTTCTCAATCTTTTTCTTCAAGGTTCTCTAGACTGTGGCTCCAATCTACCTTGCCAGTCTTGTTTTTTCTTTAAAGTTGTGCATGCTCCAGCCAAATGAGGCTGCTTTCTACTCTTTATTCTTGTCCTGCCCTCTCCTATCTCCATGCTGTTGTTTATTCCATCATCCTAGAAGGAACTTTCTTTCATCTCCATCTGCTGAAATTTCTGCCACCCTTCAGGAAGCCATTTCAGGTACTATATTTTCTGTGAGATCTTCTGTCTCCTTTCACCCCAGCTGGAAATTTCTTATAGCCCTTTGCCTGGGCTGTTGTCATCTAGCTATTTTTGTGAATGTAACTAGGGTCAGTTTTCACATGTCATAAGTGGCATGGATACATTTGAGGGATTTCTCCTATCTCTGACTCATGGTCCAAACCCAGAAAATATCATTATATGACAGTACATATTTTGTCACCAACTCCCCTTGTGATTGATCGATATGGTTCACGAAGCTCCAGAAAGAAGAAAAATAGGTTGATGAACTAAATATGGCTTTTATCAGAGCTGAAGAGTAATACTGACCCTAGTCAACAAGCATCCTTTTTTCAGCGATCTGCCTAGCCTTAGTCACTTAAAATTAGCACCCAGTGCTCCCAGCAGTTCTCCACAACTCCCAGCAGGTGGCATTACTAGTCCTTTTTTACCCCCCAGAGAAAAAGTCTGTCTTGTGGTTATCCCATCTCAGTACCACCGAAGTGGGTATTTCAGAGTTCCCTTGGCACTTTGACTTGTCAGTCCTGCAGCTCAAACACTACCAGACTGAGATGCCATCACTCCAAAGTCTCTTCCTTGCACAGGGATCCCACTGACCTCTGACTTCATACAAAAGTTTGCCCATCAGTGAAGAACCCAGCTCACCTGTGACACCCGCCTCAGAGCTGGGCTTCACCAGGGAATTGAGATGAGGACGAGGTGGAATCAAAATTGACTGCTCTCTTCTCCTCAGTACTCAGGTGCAGGGCCTGCCCGTATCAGCACTTTCTATGGTCTAGAAACTTGACAAAACAACCCAATTGCCTTCAAAGTTATTCCACCAGCTGCACGAGTGCCTTTGGGGTGAACTTATCAGTTATTGAAAATATCCAAGGCTATTTTCCATGACATGTAGTCCAGGAAGAGCCAAACACTCTTCAACATTATCACATGCTGAGGATAGTAGGGAAAATGAATAGTCCTTTCTGCATGTACTTGTCCCTCTCCTTATTGGGTTACAAATATCTTGAGGGAAGGGTCTGTCATTTTCATCTTTACATCACCAATTGCTGGCATCATTCCTGGTACATTGTGAATTCTGTCAAAATGAAAATAAAAGTAGTTGGTGTGCTTTGTATGACTTCTGGGAAGTATTCTCATTATTTGTAGTCGTATAATCTCTAGCCATCTGTAACCAGATGAATAAATGAATCAGAGAAAGGGAAAAGGAGGGCAAAGCACTTACTATATGACAGATCTTGTACCTAAGCACTTTTATAAATATTATTTCATTTGATTCTTGCAACAGCCCTGGAAGGTGTTATGATCCTTGTTTTGACCATTGGGGAAACTGAGGCAGATAGAGGGTTTTTTTTTTTCAGTCACTTGCTCATTTAATAAGTGTTTGAGATTTTGCAGTCATGGACTGGATTTTGAACTCATGTATTCCTTGCTATAAGCCCAGCATTCTATCCACTACATTACTTAGCTGTCCAGCAGAGATGAACTAATAATTAATTAGCTATTAATTATTTAATAAATAAATAAATGATTAAAGAGTAAATTCATAATTAAATGAATTAATGAATGGAAAAGTATTTATTAAGCACTTATTGTGTACAAAGCTCTCAAGCAATAATGAGAAAAGCAAGACTGGCCCTGTTCTCAAGAAGCTCACACGCTGCTGGGAGAGAGAACACATACTGGAAGTTTCAGCAGGAAGTCAGATGGGAAGGTGCTGTGGTGCCTGCACCATAGGGTGCAGAGCTGAAGCAGAAGGGATCGCTGTATGTTGTGGGAGGGTGCTTGTGCTCCCAGCTTGTGCTTTTACTACTTACTCTTAATCCAGAAAACAGGGGGCGATGATTTAAATGACCTCCAGGGTCTAAGACTGTTGGTCAAGCCCATTTGGTTAGAATAAAAACAGCGTCCCTGGCAGCGTTCCTTCAATGCCCTATATAAGGAGGTGCTGAATAAATAGTTTAATAAATACTTGTCAGATTTACGTAAATTAATAAATAGCCTTTTAATGTCTTGTGCTGCTTGGGGAAGGGAGGAGAGAAGCAATAGAATAACACAGAAACAGGTAGAAAAAAGAGGGAGAATTTGTGAACCACTGCGAAGCAGCTTGGCATGGAGTTGGCCTTGGATTCAGAAAGGCCAGGGTTCATATTCTGCCTGTGACATATTGTTGTGTTACCCCTCAGGGCCCCAGGTGATGGTACCTCTCCTTTCAGTTTACCTTCTACCTACCCTCTACATACCTTCTAGGTGTTGAGCTTTGGGATACTGAGGACCCCAAAATACCGACATGCCAGGTCCTGCTCGAATGAATTCAACCCAAGCCTTCTTTGAGACAAAGTAATACAAAATTTATTGAAGATTCGCCATATTGGGTTGACTCTCAAGAAGCCTCCCCATTTGTGACACTTGTCTTAACAAGTGAGCCAGATGCAATCTTAGCTAGATTGAGTCTGAGCTAGATTAAATCTTGGAGTCTTCATGGGGACAAGAAGGATCTTATATAGAGAAAGACTGAGGGAAGAATCCAAGTGTCCCCAAGTAGTCTGGGGCTCAAGGGATGGTCTTGATAGGGGAAGTCAGCCTAGAATGTAGATCCAATCTAGGAGGATCCTGATGGGAGTGGCCAGTAGCCTGGACAATATAATTTTGATAGAACCAGGGTGGGGAATATCGGGGCTTGGTGATATGGATCTCCAGAGAACCGCAGGTCAAATAAGGGGAATCCAAGAAGCCTTCAAGGAAAGGTTTTCCAGGGCCCTGCAGACAAATGGGACCAAAACTCTCTTGGACCAAGAGACAAGGGCTGGACTTGGGCTCGTACCCTGTCATAGGTACCTAGTTATTCCCATGTTGTCTCCCTCACTATAATATAATCTCCCTTGAGGACAATGACTGCTTTTGCCTTTCTTTGTATCTCTAGCATTTAGTACAATTGTTGACATACAGTAAATACTTAAACACTTGTTGACTGAGAAGCAACGCTCTAAAATGCTCTCTTATTGACAGAACACTGGCAAATTAGCATTGGCAGAGGGCTGATGAGCTTCTTGCACAAAGGTCATAGGTCCTAATGAGGTTACAGGTCCAGACAAGAAAAAAATTGCACGGGGGAAGGATGGTCAAAGTGAGGGTGTTCAAGCAATATTATCCTCCCAAGATCACAAGAGCACCAAAGTAGATTTAGCTGAATTGGAAAAGGGAAGAAGCCTGTAACAGCTGCTACTGAGCCAAAAGTACAGCTCAGGTCACTCTCTCCCCAGTATTTAGGGACAGGTTCTCTTTCAGATCCCTAGGGGATCTCAGGGTATAGGGGATAGAATGCTGGCCTGGAGTCAAGATGACATCTTCCCTAGTGATTCCTTCAAATTTGGCCTGAGACACTTACTAGCTGTGTGGCTCTGGGCAGGTCACTTCTTGTTTGCCTCAGTTTCCTCATCTGATGGAGAAGGAAATAGCAAACCACTTCAATATCTTTGCCAAGGAAATGCCAAATGGGGTCAAGCAGAGTCCAACACCACAAACTGAACAACGGTAAAAGGGGATTTCCAGACACAGACTTCCTTCAAGAGGAAAACACTTTAATGATATAATTGTATTTAGAGTAGAGAGGGGCCTTACAGAGCATATAGACTCCTGGCTGTTCTTCACAACTTGTTTCATTTTTATCTCTATGCTCCCAGGATGCCTGAACAAAGTGTCTGGAACATAGTAGGCTCTTAATAAACGTTCGCTGTTTAAGTAAAGCTGTACATGGAAGGGAGGGGGAGTTCCACTGAGGCAAATTTATTAAGCCTCAATATAACTGCCTAACAATTAGCTGTCTCAAAGGTAGAATAGGTAACCCTAAGAAGTTGGGGGCTCCCCTCAGTGGAGGATAAGCACACAGATTGTCCACTTGCCAGGAACATTCTAGAGAATCCCTGTTTGTGTACAGTTGGATTAGGTGACCTTGAAGGTCCCTTCCAGCTCCAAGGTTCTGGGATGCTATAGTCCTCACTCTTCCTGTTGAGACCAGAGTTGGGAGAGCAAGTACAGATGTGAAAGAATTCACTTCGACCTTCTCTGTAGCCATTGGGAGCTTTATTTTACTTGAGAAAGCAGCATAGGTCTCCTAGCAAAAAAGCTAAGTGAGACTCTGATATTTGGGGGAGTTATGCTTACATAGACATTTCAGAATGATGATGTAGTTCTAGAGGATAAAGATTCAGGACAGGATTGATGAGGTTGGAATGGGAGAGAGGGATGGAGGATTCTGGGACCCCCCACCTAAAGACCAGAGTACAGGGTCAGGTCACCTGGAATGAATTCAAGGACTCAAGCATTTTTGAAGTCAAGGTGGTAAAGGTTTATTGTTATACTTTTCAGGGGAAAAGAGTTCTTAGGGAACTGGTGATCTGAAAGGGGTACAGCTGAAGTTTATATAGGATATTCTGTAGTGAAACACATGCCAAATACGTTAAGTAGGTGATTCAGGGTGGAACTAGGGAGTGGTTAAGGAGTGGTTAGTTCTTAAAGGAACATGCACTCTACTCTTAGTATCTACAATGCAGGTATTTTTACCCAGAGTTCATTGGGAAATAGCCCAAGGAGGGCTACAGGGAGGTGTGATTTTAGGCCTGAAACATCACTAAGTCAACTAATGGTCAGAGTTGGCAGACATACCTAGGCTGCTTCCATCAATGTCTTCTTAGGCAAAATAAATGTAAGGGAGCATACGTATGTCTAAGTCTAGGATACATATGATTGGTCGGTGAGTATCCAGTACACAGCCAATTCAACCAGTACATAGATGGTTCAAACTAATAAATTCTATAGGTGCAATTGGCTACTGTAGCAGGAAGGGAGATCTAGGGCAGGCCATCTTTGGGCTAGGGAGAAACTGCCTGGGATAGTGTTTTGAGGCTAGAGAAAAATGTGATTTTTATAGAGAAATGGGATTTTAGAATTAGGGTCCAAGCACAGGCACCCAAGCAACTCATCAGGATGAGGAAAATGGATGACAGAATAGGAAACACAAGATAAGGGAGATGAGAAATTTTATGACCCAGGATCGGGGGAGATAAGGCCAGGATAAGGGGGAAGTTTGATGGTTTAAAGATTTCAGGACAGGGCAGAAGGACACAGGTTAAAGATTAAAGGACTCAGGGATCACAGCATAAGGGAGACGAAAGCAATTCTTTTGGTACAGGTTCTGATGTGGGGGAGAAGAACTTCAGGGCACCTTCAGGTTACAGAATAAACTAGGGGCTTCACAAAGTCAACCCTTAATGTTATTTTTAACTCTTAGGGCACTGTCTGTATCTTCCTCATTACCACTACAGACCACCCTGCGTGATCGAGAGACCCAGTCTGAAATAAGAACTTACCTCACCAGAAGCCCAACTTGCTGACCACAGTTCACTGGGGTGCTAGGGAAATTAAAACTGTTGTTACTGCATTTGTGGGCATTGGGGTGGGGGGGTTAGGGTTAGGGAAATGAAATCAAGAACCTTTTTTAGCTGGCCATTTTCTTGGGCAATGACCCCAATGATCCAGAACCAAGTGTTTTGATTGTTCAGTAGAGGGGTTTTTTTTTAAGTATTTTATCTCAGAAAAATGCAGCAAAAAGGAAGATGGCATGGAGGTGTCATAGAGACTGAGAAGGTGAGACAGGAATGCAGGGGGTGGGAGGGTGTCAGGGAAGGCGAAATAAGCAGACAAAACATCCTTGGTAACAATTGTGCAGCATGTTCTTTGGAAAACGCTTAGAAATGCGCACACACACACACACACACACACACACACACACACACCATCTATTACATTCTTTCCCCTCCAGAGATAAATATCAGAGAGGAGAAGGAAGGAGCCAATGTCCAGACAGTAAGGGGGAGTTTGGGTGTAGGAACAGAACACCCAGCCTCTTGCTCAGTCATGCTGTTCAGGGTCTAGAGACATTGCCCAAAGCACCTTAGAGAAAGGAGCCTGTCAGCAGGACTCTCAGTTGGGAAAACACAGTATGTAAGATTCCCAGGCACATCTGAAATGCCATTTATACAGATAACTTAGTTCTTCCTGTTCCTAACAGGCTAATTAGGAAAAATCTCACTGTGCCCTGGCCACATCTGGCACATTCTGAGGGACTGGCATCATCTGATGTCACTGTTCTCGGGAACATCTTGTTCTCTTTGGTCCTGTGAAGGGAAGAGGTAGGAGGGCAGGAGGAAAGGATTGCTCAGCTGAGGTAATTATGGATATTGGTAAGCAGGAAATGTGTTTGGTTTTCCTTCAGAAGTAGCTTTTCTTAAGAAAATCCACATCCATGTTCAGGCTACAGGTTTTCTTCTGCTAAGGGACCTGGGCTTTGTTGGTAGGAGAGGTGTATTGGGGGGTGCATTTTGTGTGGAAAGCAGGTTATGGAGAACCTCCAGTACTTAATCCACAGACAGAAATTTTACATTTTACAGTTGAGGGACCTGGGGGCAAGGGAGTGATTTATCCAAGGTCACACTGGTATAATTAGTAGCAGAGTTAACATCTAAACCCAGGTACTCTGACTTGAAATCTTTCCACTATACCACTACAGTGCCACTGTAGTGAAGCTATAGGAATTGAATCTATATTTAACAGAATCACAAAATTTGCGAATTAAAAGGAACCTCCACGGACAACCATCTAGTCTAACTAGTGCACGAAAGGAATCCTCTCGGTAATCATCTGACAAATGCTGTTATTCCTTGATACAGTCATCTAATCTCCCAGTTAGCATCTTATGGAGGACAGGGGATGGCATGGAAAGGGAACAAGCAATAATTAAGCACCAGCAGTATGCCAAGTGCTGTACTAAGGACTTTGCAAGTATTATCTCATTTGATCAAAACCCTGGGAAGTAGGTGCTATTATGAGCTCCCCTTTACAGTTGAGGAAGACAGAGATTAAGTAACTTGCCAGAGTCAGTGTTTGATGCTGGACTTGAACTCAGGTCTTCCTCATTCCTGGCCCAGGGCTCCATCCATTATGCCATCTACCTGCCTCATATTATCACAGAACCAGGTTTTAGATCTGGAAGGGATTTTAGAGACCGTCTATATCCACTTTTCTTATTTTACAGTTGCACAAACTATGAAGCAACTTGTCCAAGGTCCCACAAGTTGGCAGCAGTAAATCAGGGTTTGAACCTAGGTCCTCTGACTCCAAATTCAGTGCTTTCCCACTATTCATTCCCTCCCATTTTTCCAGCTTCACTATCATCTGTTGCTTATCTGTATTCTAAAACTACGATTTGTTGTTTTGTGGGAAATGAGTTGTTCAGTCATTTCCATCCCATCTGACTCTTTCTTTGTGACCCTGTTTGGGGTTTTCTTGGCAGAGATACGAGAGAGGTTTGTCATTTTCTTCTGCAACTCATTTTACAGATGAGGAAACTAAGGCAAACATGCCAAAGGTTACACAGCTAGTAAGTGTCTAAGGCCAGATTTAACCTCAAGAAGCTAAGTCTTCCCGATTCCAAGCCCAGTGCTCTATCCATTGTGCCACCTAGCTGTCCTGTGGGGATGTTTGGCATCTGATATAACATGCAGCATCATTTGGATTGGACTTGCATACCAGGGTTAAATTTGGGGAATGGTTTGGTTTTGATGTTTATTTGGAGGCAACAATAATCTTAGAAATGGCTGTAGGACAATAACACTTTATTTAAGACATGTACAAGAGTATTCTCTTGAGACAGACACATTATATTTAATAATATTTAACCACAAACCATACAATGCTGTTGGATATAAACTAGGGAACCAAAACCTTCTTTCCAAACATACATATTTTATCCAAGGCTACCACCAGAAGTGCTCCTTTCAAGGACACAAAGAAGAAGGGAAAGCCCTCACTTCTATGTCCCAGATGCTATGTGTTATGTACTATCATTTAGCTCTTGGGGACAGGCAGGGACTCAAATGTGCACCCACTCCGTCTTCTATCACTTTTCCTGAACAACTAGTCCGAATTCTTAAGTCCCCATCAAAAGGAAGACACAATATATGAATGTAATAGAATACTATTGTGCTATAAGAAATGACGAACAGGCTGACTTCAGAAAAATCTGGAAAGAGTTATAAGGAAATGAGTAGAAGAACCAGGAGAACATTATAAACAGTAACAGCTACAGTGTGTGAGGATTGTTTCTGATAGACTAAGCCCTTCATAGCAATGCAAGGACCTAAAACATCCCCAAAGGACTCTTGAAACAAAATGCAATCCACATCCAGAGAAAGAACTATGGAATCAGGACACAGAATGAAGCTTGTGTGTTTCTTTTCTCTTGTGTTATGTTTTGTTTTTTTCTCATGGCTTCTCCCATTCCTTATAATTCTTCTATGCAACATGACTAATGTGAAAATGTGTTTAATAAGAATGTATGTGTAGAACCCATGTAAGATTGCATGCCATCTCGGGGAGGGAGAGGAGAGAGAGGGAAGAGAGAAAGAGGGGGAGAAAATTTAAAACTTATGGAAGTGATTGTTGAAAACTGAAAACAAATAAATAATTTTTTTAAAGGAAGCCACAAGGAAAAACTGTTAAATATTATGTTGGCATTCTGGACAGAAATAGAGTTGAATAGATTTGAATACTTTATAGGACAATACTCCAAAGCGAAGACAACCAGCCTTTCCTTTTTGTTAATGCAATTGGTGAAAAAAAATCTCAGCTCATTTTCATGATGAATCCTATTTAAATAGATGAGACTAAATGAAATATCCAACCACCTTTTTATGGAAAATAATAATATATAGAATGAGGCAATGTAATAATATAATAGTAATATTAGAATGCTTCTCTGTAGGTTTTTCTTTATTCACAGGATGATAAAAAAGGTTTGGTTTATGTTCCTTGGCAAGACTTTAGGATAGAAACTGAAACAGAAGCCCGGGTTTAGCTTCTTTAGTTGTAGGACTAAATCTCCAAGACCTATCTAAATCACAAACCATGCAAGATTTGGACCTATTGTATCATGGAATTTTGGCACTTGAAGAGATCATCTCGTTGATTTAACAAATGAGAAAACCAATGACCTTATATGACTGCCCCAAGGTCACATAGTAAGTTAGTACCGTAGCTGATAGGGAACTTTGTTCTTCTGGAGCTTTACTTTTAATGCTGTTTAGCCTAACCAGCAACCTGAACCTGAACCTATAAATAAAACCAAAGAGCATATGCTCCTATAACCCAAACAAAGAAAAGTCCAACCAAATACCTCCTGGCAAAACTTGGAATGGACCAGGTCTGTCATATGTTTTACAGAATGAAGGATAAGTAGATAAAAACCAGGCAACTTACCAGAACCTCAAAACATGCCTGGATTTCTGAGAAGTGAGGGCAGGGTGGAAAGTAAAGGAATGCTAATAGAGAGACGCAGGAGGAACATAGAAGTGAACAGACTACCTACCCCAAGAAGGTAGCATTTTGTTTCTCTCCTTAGAAGCAGCAATTTCTCCACTGAAGTGGATTTTGTGCTCATGAAAGACATTGACCTGGAGACCAACCACCTTATAAACACAAGAGGAAAAATGGAATTTAAGGAAGCAATTTATAGATAGCAATCACCCTTTCACTCCTGAAAGGCAAAGGAAATCAATGAAAACAAAGAAATAGGATTCCTTTTTGTTGAATAAATTAAAGGGTACTTTTGAATGATCAAAAAAGGAGAATACAGAGTAGAAAAAGGAGAGAATAGAAGAATGGGACCTGAGAAGGAAGGAGGAAAATGTAAAGGACAGCAGAGATACAGAAGGCAAACTGAGTTTAGGGCACTGCTCCATGAGGGTAAGAATTCCGTGATAAGAAGTCATTGTGCTAAGCAAAACCAATGCAGCAAAGATTAGAAGAAAAGCAGAAAACTGGGGAGGAGGGGATTTATAGTGAGTTTCTTTGATAAAAGTCTCATTTCTCAAATATATAGAGAAATGAGTCAAATATATAAGAATGTCAGTTATTCCTCAGTTAACAAATGATCAAAGAAAATGAACAGGTGGTTTTCAGATGAAGAAATCAAAGCTATCTATAGTCATATGAAAAATGCTCTGCATCACTACTGATTAGAGAAATGGACATAAAAAAACAAGTCTGAGGTACCACCTCACATTTATCAGATGGCTTAATAAGACAGAAAAGGAAAATGACAAATTTTGGAGGGGATGTAGGAAAATTGGGACATTAATGCACTGTTGGTAGAGTTGTGAACTGATCCAACCATTCTGGAGAGCAATTTGGAACTGTGCCCAGAAGGCATACCCTTGCACCCAGCAATAATAAATAGCACTACTACAAGGGTATTCCAAAGAGATTTTTTTTAAAAAAAGGAAAGGACTTACATGTAAAAAACCAATTATACCAACTCCTTTTATGGTGGCAAAGAATTGGAAATTGAGGGGATGTTCATCTATTGGGGAGTGGCTGAACCAGTTGTGATATATGATTTTGATGCAAAACTATTGTGCTATAAAAAATGATGAGCATTGATCAAAGGATATAAACAGGCAATTTTCAGATGAAGAAATTAAAGCTATCTATAGCTGTATGAAAAAATGCTCTGAATCACTATTGATTAGGGAAATGAAAATTAAAACAACTCTGCAGTACCACACTACACCTATCAGATTGGTTAACATGACAAAACAGGAAAAGATAAATGTTGGAAAATTGAAACATTAATTGCATTGGTGGAGTTGTGAACTGATCCAACCATTCTGGAGAGCAATTTGGAACTATGCCCAAAGGGCTATAAAACTGTGCGTATCCTTTGATCCAGTAATACCACTTTTATGTCTATATCCTAAAGAGATCATAAAAATGGGAAAAGGATTCATGTATACAAAAATATTTGTAGTAGATCTTTTTGTAGTGGCAAACAATAGGAAATTGAGAGAATGCCCATCAGTTGGAGAATGTCTGAACAAGTTGTGGTATATAAATGTAATGGAACACTGTTGTTCCATAAGAAATGATGAGCAGGCATATTTCAGAAAAACCTGGAAAGTCTTGCATGAACTGATGCTAAGTGAAATGAGAAGAACCAGTAGAACATTGTATACAGTCACAGAAACATTATGTGATGAGCAGTTTTGATGGACTTAGCTCTTTTCAGCAATACAATGATCTAAGTGACAATTCCAAAAGTCTCATCATCCAGAGAAAGAACTATGGGGTCTGAATGCAGATCAAGGCATACTATTTTCTCTCTTTCTCTTTTTTTGTTCTTTCTCATGGTTTTTTTCCCTTTGGTTCTGATTCTTCTTTACAACGTGACTAACACGGAAATAAGTTTAAAATGATTGTACATGTATAGCCTATATTGGATTGCATGCTGTCTTTGGGAAGGGGAAATAAGGGAGGGGGGAAATGTAGAACTCAAAATCTTATAAAAATGAATGTTGAAAACTAAAAGTAAATAAATAAACGAAATTTTGCAGAGTGGTTTAAAAAACCACCTTGTTTTTTATGACTTACATGAACTGATGCAAAGAGAAATGAGCAGAACCAGGAGAACACTGTACACAGTAACAGCAATATTATATGATAATCAACTGTAAATGGCTTACCTATTCACAGCAATGATCTAAGACAATTCCAAAGGACCCATGATGAAAAATGCTATACACCTCTAGAGAAAGAACTGATGGAGTCTAAATGTAGATTGAAGCATACTTTCTTTCACTTCCTTGATTTTTCTTGTTTTTTGGGAGAGGAGAGGGGTCTCTTCTTTCACAACATGACTGATATGAAAATACATTTTGTATGATTCCACATTTATAACCTTTATAAAATTTCTTCCTTTCTCAATGAAAGGGAGAGGGGAGAAAGGAAGAAGAGAATTTGGAACTCCAAATTTAAAAAATGTTTAAAATTTTTCCATGAAATTGAAAAAAAAAATATTTGAAAGAAAAGAAAACAGGGGAAAAAAAGGTCATTGTGCCATCCACACCTTCCATGTGGTCAAGTGGAGAGAAAGGCATCATGGTATGTGCATGTGTATTTAGATAAGGCAAGTCAGAAGCTAAACTTAGTTCATCTAATCTATACCTTAAAAACCACTGTGTAGCAGGAGCTGAGTACAGATTATTTTAGTTTTTGTACTTGTATCCCCAGTACCTAACACAGTGCCCTGTCACAATAATAACAAATGTTTATTGGCTGATTGAAGGAGAAAGCCAAGAGGCTAAAGTTGCTACTCAACTAGGTATTGGTTTGCCAAGGTAACTCTTGAAAACAGATCACTGCATAATGATTACAACTTGGGTACATTTTGTTCTCAGCATCTATTGAATACAGAGCTAAAGAGAGTTTGATCCTCTTACAAAACAAAGAACAAATAACAAAGATCGCTGCAAAGGAGAGAAATCACAACTAAAAAGAAAAGTAACACCATAACATCATATTGACCAGATTGCTTGCCTGGGGTATTTTTATATTATTAAAATATGGCACCAAGAGTTTCTCTGGACAAGGGTATTAGGAAGTGGGCCAAGGTGACACAACTAGATCATCTTAACACAATCTACCTCCTCCTCCACACATAAACATACACAATATTTTCTTAAAATAACTTGGCAGTTTTCATCAGACCACATTGCTTGTAATAAATGAGTAAACCGATCCGACTTTTTAGCATATCACAAACTTCTTGAGAGCAAAGACTGTTTCATTAATCAATCTGTAGATTTAGAACCGGAAGAGACCTTGAAGGTCATCTAGTCCAAACCCCTAATTTCATAGATAAGGAAACTGAGGCAGGAGAGTTAAATGACTTTCTCAAGGTCATACAGGTTGGCAGAACCAGAGTTTGAAGCTATGTCCTCTTTCCAGATCCAGGACTCTTTCCATTGTACCACAAAATGATTTGTATCCCCTCTCCAGTGTCTACTGCAATTTCTTGCACATAGCAGGTCCTCAGCATAGGTTTACTAAATTGCATTTGTTGAATAGTTTCCTCCCCTAATTCTGGGCAGTAGGTCATTTAGCAGAATAATTAATGAAGACTTAATACATAATACTAACCACAGAAGGCAGCCAATCTGCTATCACTGTTAGATACTGAGAGCAAAAGCTGAATTCCTTCCCATGACCATATGCTTGGTCTTTTCTGCCTGGTTCTTCCCTAAACTGCAGACTGATGTTCATTGCAAACATAGACAGTGCTTGGATGAATTCTCCTTCTTGTTGGTCCCGGCACTTTGGGGAAGATCTTGAATGTTTTGGGTAGAAATTCCATGCAAGCTTCACGGAATTTCTTGATTCTCCAGCAGTAGATGACAGGATTGAAGACAGACTTGAGATAACTGAGCCACAGAACGTAGGTACTGGTGATATAGAAGGAAGAGCTGTAATAAAACTTCCGGCTAAACACAGACAGGAGGCTGAATATGGTATGAGGCAGCCAACAGAAGGAGAACCCAACGAAGAGGATCAAGATGGTAGAGAAGGCCCTCGTTTTGAAGCTCATGTCAATATTCAGTGGATGTGGCCGCTGGAGACCCATCAGTCCTAGCTTGCCCACCTGGCTCAGGCAGAGGCTCTCCCTATGGTTATGGACCTGGATGGCGTTCCTGCGCACAGTGTTCAGTATGCAGAGGTAGGAGTAGAGCATGATGCTGAATGGTACAAAGAAAACCATCACCACCAGTATAACAGCATAAGCCCTGTCTGCTGGAAACTCTGTGTAACCCAGCACGCACTGAGGGGCGCGGGTAGGAACTTCCACAAAAGTCCAGCCCATCAGGGAGGGAAATGAAATACAGAATGACAGAGCCCAGGAAACTGCAATCATCACCTTGGCCCTTCGGGGATTCAGTTTGTCCTGGCGCTGGACAATGATAAGGAAGCGGTCTACACTGATGATTAGGAGGATGGCAACACCTTCCAAGACAAAAAACCAATACAGCATGGCTGAAAAACGGCAGAAATAGGCACCAAAGTGCCAGTTCACAGTGATCATGGTGACTGCCGTGAAAGGCATACAGCACAAGGACAGCATGATATCAGAAAAGGCCAACGTTGCCAGGAGCAGATTGATGGCTGAGCGCATGGCAGGCTTCTGGTATACAATGAGACAGACAATGGCATTGCCGAGAAATCCAACGGCAATCATCAGCATCATGACCAGCGCCAACAAAATCCTGAGTGGGGTGGACAAAACCACCCCACTGGACGCTGGGGACAGGCTGCTCATGTTCAGCAAGAGGGAATCATAAGTCTCAATGGGAGTGCTGTTGCAAGCCATCACTGAGAAAATTTTTTAGGCAGGCTGACAATGGAGGAAAGGATTACCACTAACACAATTGGTAATTGCCATTTTTGATCTGTTGGAGACGTTGTCTGGTGGCACACCTATAGACCTCTGTTAGGCCTTAACAGATGAAAGGAAAGTCTTCGGGGAAGTTCTGCTTCATACATGAAAGGCTAGTTGGGAAATGATATTCATAAACATCCACTTGTGAGATTCTTTTTGGTGACAACTGATTGTAGCCTCCATTCCATTTTCTCCTAGGAACGGTGACCTAAAGGAAAGAAGAATACAGAGATGAACAGAATTATTCTTTACAAGTACACACGTGTGACAGCTGCTTCTTCTTAAGTTTAAACCCATTCTGAAAACAGCAGTGGAGAGTGGGGGAGAGAGGAAAGATTTATTTCTTTATTGACATTTCAAGAGTTTGTGACAAAGCCTGATATGCCTGGGTTTTATTTGGTCTTTGAGAAAGTACCATAGAAAAAGAAGTCAATGGCCCTCTTACTTCAAAAGGCTGAAGTGGTGAATTCTTTGTAATAAGACTTTACACCATAATCTCCCTGAAATTGGACTGGTAGAATGAAGTCTCTGTCTGGCAGAATCCCAGGCTGCTGATGGCCTTCTCAGTGAGGTCTAAAATCTGTCTTTTGAAATTAGGCTTTCCAGATTTGGGAACTGCACTTGGTGCCTTGAAGGCATGCAAAATGCCTTCTATGGGAATTTCCTTGAAGCCTTTAAAAATCATCTGTAAATTTCTACTTTGTTTTAAAATATACTTAGGTAAATAGATATAAAGGTGCAAAGACACTAATTTATAATGGGCACAGTTTTTTTTTCATTTATTTTTATCTGTTGACCCTCAAGGTTCACAGTTTGGGTCACATTTTGACTTATTTTAGGTACAGTCTGGATTCAACCCATTGTTCCAGACTCATCTCACATTATTATTCCTCCTTACCATGTTCCAGTAGAATTGGCCTGCTTTGTGGTCTGCTAACACAACATTTCATTTTTTGCCTCCCTAACTACACAGACTATCCCCTGGCGCAGGGATACTCTCCTTCCTTATTTCCTTTTTGTAGAATGTCTAGATTTCTTCAACACCTGTCTCAGGTGTCATCTCCTACAGGAAGCCTTCCCTGATCTTCCTCGTTATCAGTGCTTTCCTCTGCCCTCTCCCTAATTACTTTTGTATTTGCTGCAGTTGTATTTTCTACCCACTTATCTGTGTCCATACTTCTGGTTATCCATACTTCTTCCAAGGATTATTTTATTTTTGTTATTGTGTGCTAGCATCTAGCATGGGTGCTAGCACTTAGTTATTGCTACTTGTCTTTCCTATCAAAGAGCACCGATGCCACCGAGGGGTGTGGTTGAATTAATTCATGTTCTAATTTATTAAGATTTTCCTTTAAATCCTCCCATTGTCATTGGCTTATCTGGTTCATTTTTAATAAGGGCAATTAGCACCTGAAAACACAAGCCTAACTGTTTGGAGAATTATTTAAAGATTTTACCACTTTTGTCTTATTTTTACATGTTCAAAGACTGGAAATTCATAATCATTTGGCAAAACTAGACCTTTTGTTTTTAAGGCTAGAGAAAAGCTTTCAAGGCTTTGCAAAGGAAGATTTACTATAAAGTAATTTGTAATTCTCTCAAGGTGCACTTAATTTAAAATGAACATCTGTCAAAATAAAAATGAGTAAAAGTTGTTTTAGGTAAGCCTAGAATTTTGTCATATTTTGTTTCTTTTTTTCCTTATTAGAATTATGTTTTATTTTATTTTCTATTAATTTGTTTTCAGTTTTCTACCATCACTTCCATAAGTCTTAGATTTTTTTTTGCCACCTTCTCCCTTCCTCTTTCTTTTTCTTTTTTGTACAAAAGAAAGGAAAAGTGAGTCAGGGTCAGAAATAGTACCATATTTCCATATTTCTGTCATTAAGAAAGGACTGAGTTTTTTTTATCAATTATAATGTAAACAAAATATTATACAAAATTTTTACCAGACTCAGAGTTCCAAGGACCAACTTAGTACCACAGGAAAGAGAAGGAAAGCGGCGGCAGGGACAGGGGCAGGAAGCGGCGGAGGCAGAGGCGTGGGCTGGGGCTGAGGCGGCAGCGGCCCAGGACTCAGGAATCCCCCAGCTGCAGGCGGGATCTTCATTACGGAAGATTCCCGTATAAAACCTGACGGAGCTGAGCCTGGGAAACGGCCCTGCCCCCGCCCCGCTCTGTTGCTGAAGACTTCTGCTCGGGACCCCCAGGGGAGCTGAGATTGGGAGGCGGGCCCCCCACCCCGCCCCCACCCGCTCCATTCTTGAGAGTCTCTGCATAAAGCCCCCTGAGGGATCAGAGTCTCAGAGACAGCCCTGGCCCCGCCCCAGCACCTGAACTAAAGCTCACTGATTGACAGCCAGCAGGAGGAAAGCCCATTTAAATCTCAGAGCCCAAGCTGGGCGGATCCAGGCGGGGGTGGAAAGGAATCTCAGAAGTCAAGTAACTGGCTGGGAAAATGCCTAGAAAGGGGAAGAAAAATAAGACTTTAGAGAGTTTTTTCCAACAAATGCAAATGATCCCAACCTTCGGATCTGATGGGGAGGATGAAAACGTATTTTTCCCATCAGGGAAAGATGTGGAGGGCGGGGCCTCAGCACCCCAGACACCCCAGGGGGGTGTTGGGTGGGCTCAGGCCTTGGAAGAGCTTAAAAAGGATTTTGAAAAGCAAGTTAGACAGGTGGAGGAAAGACTGGGAAAAGAAATGACAAAGATGCAAGAAGAGTATGAAAAAAAGGTCAATATCTTGGTAAAGGAGACCCAAAAAAATGCTGAGGAAATTAACACCTTGAAAAATAGGCTCAATCAATTGGCAAAAGAGGTTCAAAAAGCCAATGAGGAGAAGAATGCATTCAAAAGCAAAATGAGCCAAATGGAAAAAGAGGCTCAAAAGCTAACTGAATTTAATAGTTCTCTCAAAATTAGAATGGAACAGATGGAGTCTAATGACTTTATGAGAAACCAAGAAATCACCAAACAAAACCAAAAGAACGATAAAATGGAAGAGAATGTGAAATATCTCATGGGAAAAACAACTGACCTGGAAAATAGATCAAGGAGAGACAACTTAAAAATTATGGGACTACCTGAAAGCCATGATCAAAAAAAGAGCCTAGACCTCGTCTTGCATGAAATTATCAAGGAAAACTGCCCTGACATTCTAGGACCAGAGGGCAAAATAAGTATTGAAAGAATCCATCGATCGCCACCTGAAAGAGATCCAAAAAGAGAAACTCCTAGGAACATTGTGGCCAAATTCCAGAACTGCCAGCTCAAGGAAAAAATCTTGCAAGCAGCCAGAAACAAACAATTCCAGTACTGTGGAAATACAATCAGGATAACCCAAGATCTAGCAGCTTCTACATTAAGGGATCGAAGGGCGTGGAATAGGATATTCCAGAAGGCAAAGGAACTAGGACTGAAACCAAGAATCACCTACCCAGCTAAACTGAGTATAATACTTCAAGGGAAAATATGGTCTTTCAATGAAACAGAGGACTTTCAATCATTCTTAATGAAAAGACCAGAGCTGAAAAGAAAATTTGACTTTCAAACACAAGAATGAGAGGAAGCATGCAAAAGTAAACAGCAAGGAGAAGTATTAAGGGACTTACCAGAAATGAACTGTTTGCATTCATACAGGGAAGGACAATATTTCTAACTCTTAAAACTTTTCAGTATCTGGGTAGTTGGTGGGACCACACATACACATGTACACGCATGCACACACATACACACATGCATTCACATGCAGAGACAGAGAGCACAGATTGAACTGAATAGGATGGGACAATACCTTAAAGGAATTAAGGTAAATGATGAGAGAGAAATGTAGTGAGAGGAAAGAGGGGGAAATGGAAGGGGGTAACTATATGTCATTTAAGAGGCAAGTAGGAGATGTTTTTAGTGGAGGGAAAAAGAGGAGAGCTGAAGAAAAAAACAAACAAACAAACAAAAGTTTACCCTCATCACATTTGACTAAACGAAGGAGTGAAATGCACATTCATTTTGGTATGAAAACCTATCTTACAGTATAAGAAAGCGGGGGAGAAGGAGATATTGGGGGGGGATGATGGAAGGGAGGGCAAAGGGAGGAGGGAATAATTGAAAGTCAACACTTGGGGAGGGACAGGATCAAAGAGAAACAATGAGGGGCAGGTTAGGAGGGATGGCAATTCAGTTAGTCTTACACAACACGACTATCAGGAAGGTCATCTGCAAAGCTACACAGATATGGCTTATAATGAATTGCCTGCCGTACCAAAGGGAATGGGTGGGTAGGGAGGGATGGGGAGAATTTGGAACTCAAAGTTTTAGGAACAATTGTTTAGTATTGCTGTTGCAACTAGGAAAGAAGACATACAGTTAATGAGGAATAGAAAGTCATCTGGCCCTACAGGAGAAAAGAGAAGATAGAGACAAGGGAAGGGAGGGATGACAGAAGAGAGGACAGATTGGAGATAGGGAAAATTAGATTGCTTGGGGTACTGGGGTGGGGGGAGGGGAGAAAAAGGGAGAAAATTTGGAACCCAAAAATTTGTGAAAATGAATGAAAAAAGCTAAATAAATAAATAAAAAAAAATAAAATAAAATAAAATAAAATACATCTCAAAAAAAAAAAAAAAAAAAAAAAAAAAAAAAAGAAAGAGAAGGAAGCATACCTCTATGTTCTTACTAGAAACTAGTGAGATACTAGTTGTGAAAGGTTGAATATACAGGGTATCCCAAAAATCTTAGAACAGTTTTAAATCCTAGGACTGCACTAAGATTTTGGAGTCACCAAAGATTTAATAACTTTAATAGCCTTAAACTGCACTAAGACTTTCGGGACATCTTGAATAGTCAAATGAGGTTCTTTGTTCCTTAGGTTTTGTTCAGATTTTTCTGTGTTATTAGGAAATATTCAATTGTGGTTTGGGGGTATACATTTGGAAATTATTTTGATGTTTAAAAAAAAGCTTGAATAAAAGTTGGTAACAAAAAATAAAGATGACAGAAAGAAAAAATAAAATAAAATGAACAGGATTACATTAACAGCTGAATCATCATTTTGGAAGGGGAAAATGTTCATGGAAAGCTTTGTGGAAGAATTAATGGGCAGAATATGGATGAAATTGGAAAGGAGTAGTAGCATGAGTTTGGGGGTTTACAGAGTCTTAAAAAGCATGTTGAACAAATTCTTATCTAGCACAGAAGGTTTAACTTTGATCATAGCAGTCCTAGCAAGGGCCTGAACTAAGATACTGATAAGGCAGCAAGCAGGAGGAGGGGAAGCAATTTGAAAAATATTGCAGATACATTATTGACAAGAGATTGTATAGCAATTAAATTAAATGTGAGGGATAAGGGTGAGAGAAGTACCAAAATTTTCTGTAAGGTTTTGAGCCCTGGAATCTGCTTGTAATGGTAATTTAAATGGGAAGATCTTTCCCATTGATTAATAGGCCCATGTGAGCTGCCTGGTTCACGTAGAAGCCTGAATCACATGAGTCTATGAAGGGAGGAGTTTGCTGAGCAGGTGGAACAAGAAGGGAAAACAGAAAGAGGCAAAGCTAGAGCAGAGGTGAGAGGAAATTGGTCAGAGTCTAGTTCGAGCTAGAAGGATGCAGGCTTTTGGCTACTACGAATGAAAAGGCTTGTTTGTGATTTTGTTTAAGGAGAGCCTGCTTGTGATTTGTGTAATGGAGCTGGTTTGTAGGAAGGTTTGTAGCAGGGGGATGGTGTTGTCCTCTGCATTGTTATTGTGTATTGATTTTTGTTGCTAGGATGGATGATTTTCTGGTGTTGGAATAAATGTTTTGGTTCTGCCTTCCATGTGATGAGTCTGTTGTATTTTGCAGTTCAGAATTGCTCCAGGATATGCTGCCATGGGCATTGTGAATATTTCATTGGTGCTATACTGCCATATGTAATGATTACAGAAGAATAGATTTTGAAGGACACTGAAAGAGCATTTAGTCTAAATCTCTGCTAATATTCTTTCTTCTCAGGCAGTTCCTTCCAATATCTGACCTACAGCCCTCTATGTGATATAATGTTAACTTACCATACTTGAGAATTACAAAGAACTGTTTTTTAAAAATGTGTTTATTTTTAGTTCACAACATTCAGTTCCACAAGCTTTTGAGGTTTATATTTTCTTCTCCTATAAAGAATGATTTAATGTTCAACAAAAGTAGCAAATATTATGAGAGATTCCACCCCCTCCCCACCTTTGAGATATTTTCTAATTAAGGGTATTTTGGCTTCTAGAAACTACTTATTTTTAAAACTTCAATTTAGAATTTCTGTCACAGGCTTCCTATTAGTATTGAACTCAACTAAAGCTTTGACACATTTCAGGTCAAAGTAAATAAACAGTAAAGACTTTCAGGAACTTGGTTGAGTAAAGCTTTCAGAAAAGCCCAGGCCTTCTTGTCCAACAGCCCCCAAACAATAAGAAATGACCCCTCCTCAAAGGGAAAGGAATAATAAATGAGATAGAAAGAGAAAGAGAGAGGGAGGGAAGGAGAGACAGACAGAGACAGAAAGAGAGGGAGAGAGACACAGACGCAGACACAGAGATACAGAGAAAATTCAAAAGAAAGAAAGAATCCAAAAGATAAGATTCCTGCAGGAAATAAAAAAGAAAACTAATGCAAGGGCACCTTATCATGTTCCATCCCCAATTAAGCACGTAGTGGTGGAGTAGATAAAGTGCTAGACTTGAAAGACATGAGTTCATGTCTTTGGACACTTAATAGCTATGTGACCTGGCAAGGTACTTAATTTCTTTGAGCCTCAGTTTCCTGATCTGCAAAATGGAAGTCGTAATAGCACCTACTTAGCTATTACTGTTAATTCAAGCAATAACCACCAAGGTGATAGAAGTTTAGAGCTGTTTTCATATAGGGTAGAAGTCCATCAGGAGCTCTCAACTATTCTTTCAGATCTGTGATAACCCCATTCTCTGTATCCTACTTAAAGACCCTTCAGCAGAAGTTTTTAACCAGGGGCAGGTGAAGTGGTCATTGGTCCTTCCAGCAGAACTGCTATCACTTCTGGGCCTAATTCCCAAATACCACCATGCCAGTCTATAAACCACTTGTTCAGCCAATTCCAGTGACTTCCATAACAAAGATTCGTGCCAGGGCGTGGTGGGGAGGGGGATGCGGTGGAGCCAAGATGACAGAGTAGAAAGACACACATACTCCAGCTCTTCCCCCACAGCCTATAAAACACCTGTAAAAAATGACTCTAAACAAATTCTAGAGCAGCAGAAGCTACCAGAAGCCACAAAACGACAGAGTGAAAGAGATTTCCAGCCCAAGGTAGACTGGAAAGCTGACAGGAAAGGTCTATCACATGGGGCACAGAATGCAGCACAGCCCACAGAGCCCAGCCCTGGCTGCAGCCCAGCAGGCACAGGACCTGAATAGGCCTCGGGGGTGGAATCCCCAGCAGCAGTGGCAGTTTCAGATCCCTCAACCCACAAATACCAAAGAAAGCTTCAAAGATCAGTGAAAAAGCTTTTTCATATGGGTGACAAGGGAATGTGGTCTGGCTCCACAGGCAGCAGCCACTGCAACAGCAGCTTCTATTTTTGGAGCCCTCCACTTTGAAGCCCCTGGGGGAACTGAGCAGCTGATCTGAATCTCAGCCCTGAGCTGGAATCTGGGTTGAGGAGGAGGCGCGCTGGCAGAGCTGGGCGGCTGTGGAGAGGGAATTCTACTACTCACAGATTCTGGGCAAAAAAGTTTTTGGTTGCTCCCAGACCAGTGTGCAGGCCAGGAGAGGAATAAACTCTTCTCCTTTGATTGTGTAACCTTGGAGGAACTGAGAATTTACAGGTTCCCAGAGTATACCCTCCTCTGGAAAGGACTCAAAAGTCAAGCAACTGGCTGGGAAAATACCAAAAGAGGGAAAAAGAATAAGACAAAAGAAGGTTACTTTTTTGGTGAGCAGGTATTTTCTTCCATCTTTTCTGATGAGGAGGAGCGATGCATGCCATCAGAGGAAGACCTAGGGGTAAGGGCCTCTGTATCCAAACCCTCCAAAGTGGACATGCAGTGATCTTAGGGCATGGAAGAGCTCAAAAAGGATTCTGAAAATCAAGTAAGAGAAGTGGAGGAAAAATTGGGAAAAGAAGAAAAGTCACAAAAAGCAAGTCAACAGCTTGCTAAAGCAGACCCAAAAACATGCTGAAAAAAACAACACCTTTAAAAACAGGCTAACTCAATTAGAAAAAGAGGTCCAAAAAGCCAATGAGGAGAAGAAGGCTTTAAAAAACAGAATTATTCAAATGGAAAAGGAGGTTCAAAAGCTCACTGTAGAAAATAGTTCTTTAAAAATTAGAATGGAGCAGATGGAAGCTAATGACTAATGAGAAACCAAGAAATTACAAAACAAAACCAAAAGAATAAAAAAATAGAAGATAATGTGAAATATCTCACAGAAGATAATGTGAAAAACAACTGGCCTGAAAAATAGATCCAGGAGAGACAATTTAAAAATTATGGGACTACCTGAAAGCCATGATAAAAAAAAAAAAGCGCCTAGACATCATCTTACATGAAATTATCAAGGAAAACTGCCCTGATATTCTAGATCCAGAGGGCAAAATAAATATTGAAAGAATCCACTTATCACTTCCTGAAAGAGATCCAAAAAGAGAAATTCCTAGGAATATTGTAGCCAAATTCCAGAGTTCCCAGGTCAAGAAGAAAATATTGCAAGCAGCTAGAAAGAAACAATTTGAGTACTGTAGAAATACAATCAGGATAACACAAGATCTAGCAGCTTCTACATTAAGGGATCAAGGACTTGGAATATGATATGGCAGAAGTCAAAGGAATTAGGATTAAAACCAAGAATCACCTACCCAGCAAAACTGAGTATAATAACTTCAAGGGAAAAAAATGCTCATTCAATGAAATAGAGGACTTTCAAGCATTCTTGATGAAAAGACCAGAGCTGAATAGAAAATTTGACTTTCAAACGCAAGAACCAAGAGAAGCATGAAAAGGTAAACAGGAAAGAGAAATCATAAGGGGGATTTACTAGAGCTGAACTGTTAACATTTCTACACGGAAAGACAATATTTGTAACTTGAAACTTTTCTCAGTATTTGAGTAGTTGGAGGGAATATTCACACACACATATGAAATAGAAATAAATAAAATTAAGGTGTGAGAGAGGAATATATTGGGATGAGAAATGGAGAAATGGAATGGGGCAAATTATCTCTCATAAAAGAGGCAAGAAAAAGCTTTTTCAATGGAGGAGAAAGGGGAGGAGGTGAGAGGGAAAAAGTCATCACATTTGGCTTAAGGAGGGAGTAACATGCTCACTCCATTGGGTATGAAAATCTATCTTACACTACAGGAAAGTAGGGGAGGAGGGGGCAAGTGGGGTGGGGGAGTGATAGAAAGGAGGGCAAATGGGAGGAGGGAATAATTAGAAGTAAACACTTTTGGGGAAGGACAAGGACAAAAGAGAATAGAATAAATGGGGGGCAGGATAGGATGGAGGAAAATATAGTTAGTCTTACACAACATGACTGTTATGAAAGTCTTTTGCAAAACTACACATATATAGCCTGTATTGAATTGCTTGCCTTCTCAGTAGGGATGGGTGGGGAGGGAGGAAGGGAGATAAGTTGGAACTCAAAGTTTTAGGAACAAATGTGGAAAATTGTTTTTGCATTCAACTGGGAAATAAGAAATACAGGTAATGGGGTATAGAAATCAATCTTGCCCTACAAGAAAAGAAAGAAGAAGGGGATAAGGGAAGGGAAGGGTGTGATAGAAGGGAGGGCATATTGAGGGAAGGGGTAATCAGAATACAAGGTGTTATGGGGTGAGGGGAGGGGAGAGATGGGAAGAAAATTTGGAACTCAAAATTTTGTGGAAATGAATATTGAAAACTAAAAATAAACAGTTTAAAAAAATAAAAAATTAAAACAAAGATGCATGGCGTTGTGAACAGAGAGGAGTCTTGAAATTAGGAAGAACTGGGCTTAAATCCCATCTTTGGCATTTAGTGGTTTTGTGACCCTGGACAAGTCATTTTCCTCTCAGTGTTCTATCTACTTAACTGTCTAAGTCTACGGAATGAGAAGATTGGACTTGAATTCTGAAGTCTCTTTCAGTTCTAGACCTAAGTTAGTATTTATGTAGCTCTTTAATCCTTGCAAAATACTATATTATATGTAATTTTATCTGGTTCCCACACCAACCCCATAAGGTAGAGCTACTGATACTTTCATTTTACAGATGAGAAAACTGAAACAGAGGGAAATGCCTTTCCCAGAATCACATACTTACCAAGTGTGTTTAAGGAATAATATAAACTCATGTCTGTTTGACTCTGAGTCTAGCATTCTTACCTAGTAAGCCACCTAGATGCCTTTAAAAATAGCTAGCATTTCCATAGCACTTTAGAATTTGCAAAACAACTCTGAGAGATGGGTGCTACTACTATCCTCATTTTATAGATGAGGAATCACAGGCTGAGAGAGGTTAAATGATTTCCTCAAGGTAACAGGCACAGCTAAATCAGAGTCTGATGAAGGGAATATTTGAACTCAGTTGTTCCTAGCTGCGAGAGCAGCGCTATATCCATTGCTCCACCTAGCTGCCTATTAGAGGAGGATCTGAATCATAATTGTGGATGTCAGTGAACTTGCCTATAAAAATGAAGGTAGTACAATGGATAAGAAAGCAGAACCTAACAATTTATTGTTTAAAACAAACACCTCTTAACATATAAAGATGTACAGTTTAAAAAGAGATGGAAATAGAATTTATTATGACAATAGAATTCCCACATCTGTAGTACCAAAGAAAATGAATAACAGAAGACATGTTATCTTGCTGATCTAATTGAAGAGAATAATTACCTGTTCTTTAAGTGTTAAATTTAAATTTAAATGTTCAAATTACCTGGATTTAAATATTAATGGATGGATGAAGTTGTGCAAACTAGAAGATGAGGAAGGGGGAGGGGAAATGTAAGGCTGGGACCTGACCCATTATGAGATGCTTACCACAGTTTCCAAACTCTATCTTAGTTGTTTCCAAAGTTGGGATTCCACACTTCTAGTTAATCACATCATGGTTCCAAGCAGAGGTTCTCAGATCTATTTGATCTCCTGCCCCCTTTTAAAAAAAATTACTCAGCACTCCCCCCAGAAATCTACTTTCTTTAATCCTTTAATATTTTTTTTTGAAATTTGCATCATTTCAAAAAACATAAAATATATTTTTGAAAGGATGCATCTTAAATTTAATAATTTATTATAAATTTGTGGAGATTTTTCCTGCATTGAAATTTTGATGACTCAATATTTCATCATATAACTATATAGTATCATATTATAAACAAGTCATCACATGTTTGTATTTCTGCTGGACTTCCTGACGATGCCGACACCCTCGCCTGCCAACAGTTGCTTATTAAGACTCGTCAGCACACTTGTCCACTGATTGGTTATAATTTACATTTTGTGTGTTTATTTGGAAAATAATGTAATCACTATGACTTTAACATTATACAACAGATGAAACATGTACAAACTGTTTTTCAAAATTCTCTTCTTTCCTTATGCTTCCACCGCCCCCTTATTTTTATTCAGTGCCCGTCCCATCACATCAAGGCTATTACCACTCCCCATATTGTTCCAGTGCCCCACAAGGGTGGTTTTGCCCCCTTGGGAACCTATAAGCCCAAGGAACAGTCAGTTGGAGAGTGAGAAGGTAGATCATATCCTAATCTTTTTAGGATCACCAGTTGTAGGGCTTGTGTCAAGAATAATCTCACTCCCTTTCTAACCACTGTTGCCCAGCACTCCCCTAGTTTTACCCCATTCAATAGTTAGCCTTGCTGTGGCTGTTCAAGATTTCAGACTCTGCTCTGGAGTGCTGGCCTCTCAGAGTGGTCATAAACTATCTATGACCCACACCATTAGCCTCATAGGCAAAACTTGTCCTCCCCCCAATATATCTATCCCCTGTTTTTAGTTTACCTCAATGTAGCAAGGACCATCCTGTGGTCCTTGAACTCCAGGCCAGTGTCTGGTGAATAAGAGCCCTTCCTCACCCTGGTTAGTTTTAGGTGGGCAGAGTGATTTGTTCAGGATGGGAAGGTATGGATGGGCTGCAATCTGCATCATGGGTCTCAATGCATTATCTTTCTCTCAAAACCTACTCACTTCCAAACAGCCCTATTTCTATCAAGACATACAGTGTCCCAGGTTTGTAAACTTGATATCATCCTTGACTTCTGCCTCTGCTTGACCCCACACCTTCACTCAGTTGCCAAGTCTCATCCATTCTACCTCTATAATATCTCTTACATCTATCCCTTTTCTCCACTCACATAATCAGTGCTTTTCTTTAATCACTCAGTCAATAAACACACATTAAGTGTCTATTGCGTGTCAGGCACTTGCCAACTGCTGGGGATGCAAAACAAAACATGGTCCCTGCTATCAAGAAGCTCTTTCATACAGACTAAGCCTTCTACTTGATTTCCATGTCTCAACTATTACCTCATTCCATTCCATACTCTATACTGCCTCCAAGGTGGTTTTCCTAAACTGAATGTCTGACTGACTACATAACTTTACTCAATAAACTCTAGTGGCTACCTGGAGCCTCCAGAATCAAATATTCTTTGCTTTTTATCACACTCTTTTAAAATGCCTACTTTTTATATTTTATAGTATACCTTATTATTAATACAGTAGCATAAGTACTTATGTATGTATATACATATATATATATATAATACACACTTATATTAGGAGTATATGCTCAAAAATGTTTACTGATTGAAAAATGCAATTTTATATGTTTGGAGATCAGTAATCTACACTAATGATCAGAAAAGAAAAGAAACAATCTAATTAAATATTTGTAACTTCAGTGCAAATTGGATCCTAGAGAAAAGGCCAGGGTTCTTTGAGCTATACTATTGTATATGTGTTTTCATGTAGCTACTCTGATAAATATTTACAAAACAAAATTACAAAATTTACCAAAAATTTAGTCCAATCCCCTCATTTTACAGATGAGGAAATTGAGCTACAGGGAAATGAAATTAATTAGCCAGGGTCCCTCAGCTATTGGTAGGGGAAAGATTTAAATCCAAGACTTTCTGATTCAAAGCCCATCATCTTAGATACTCTACCAGTGATGCCCAAAGAAACAGTGGAAGACAGAATAAATAATCTCCAAAGAGGATATGTCATTGTTAAGCTAATATTACTTCTCAAAGTTTGGATTTGTTTTGTTTTCTATTTGTTTTGCATGGTGCTTTAAACTTTCTAAGTGTTCTTTTAGGCAGCTAGATAACGCAGTGGATAGATCACTGGCACAGGAGTCTGGAAGACCTGAGTTCAAATCTGGTCTCAAGACATTTACTAGCTATGTGACCCTGAGCGAGTCACTTAACTCTGCCTCAGTTTCCTCATCTGTAGATCTGGAGAAGGAAATAGCAAACCACTTTTTTTGCCAAGAAAACCCCAAATGGGATCCCAGAGAATTACATAGCTGAAATGACTCAATAACATTAAAAGGTGCTCTTTCAAATATCTTGCCTCATTTCGTCCTTATAACAGCACTATGATCTAAATGGAGAAATGGTATCATTTCTCTTTGATGACTGAGGAAACCATGTCAATCAGAGGTTAAGCTCAAGGTTAAATATTACCAGGAATTAGGTCTTATAAGTCTTAGTCCTATGGCTTCTTTCTTTCTCTTTCCCTTTCTTCTTTCCTTCTCCCTCTTCCTTCTTTTCCTTTCTATATTTTCTTCTTTCTTTCTCAAACAACTTGAAAAGAAGGAACAAGCTTTGTTATGAAGACTTCAGGATTTCATTTCTATACCACTGGCTAACATGAAGGAAGATGGAGACTTTTCTTAACCAGGAGACCATGAGACTTAGAGGAGACATCATCAACAACAATAGGAAACTGATTTTTAATTATCTGAAAAAGTTCTGATAAACTTTAAACTACACAAAACCAATTAAATGCATATTTACAAGTGTAACACTCCCCCTCCCCTGCCCAGGTCCCAAGCACCCAAATTATGGGATTATGGTAGAGATGAATGCCTTGCCCTGCATTAGGGGCAAGGCAGAGAAGGCAAGGCAATGTGTGGTGCAGAGTGCTGGACTGATCATGGACTTATCCTTAACAAGCTAAATATTCGCATTCATCAAAAGTGCTGCCTCCAAGGCAAAATGACTACCAGAAGAATTAAGGTCAACCAATTAGAGCTCTTCTCTGAGCATGAACAGTTTGCTGCTAATTTGGAGAGAGAGTTGAGCCAACACACAGTTGGCAACAGTAGAGCAGAAGAGGAGTGGGCAGCTTTCAAAGATTTGATGTACAGCACTGCTCATCTAGGTCAGAATACTCACAAACACCAAGACTGGTTTGATGAAAATGATGGGTAAATTCAGAAGCTGCTAAATGAAAAAATGAGAATTCCACAGGATTTACCAGCAGGACAGTGCATCCATCTCTAAGAAGGCAGCGTTTAATTCCATCAAAAGTAAAGTACAAGCAAAGCTTAGAGAGATGCAGGATTTCTGGTTCAGTTCAGTAAGAAGGCAGATGAAATTCAGGTCTATGCTGATAGTAACAATCCAAAGCACCTTTATGATTCCCTGAAAGCCATTTATGGACTAAAATCCTATGGTGCATCACAACTACTCAGTGCTGATGGAGCCACATTGATTAGTGATAAGGACATGATCCTAGAGAGATGGGATGAACATTTTCATAGTGTTCTCAACAGATCATCATCAATCAATGCGGAGGCCATTGACTGCTTACCTCAGGTTGAAGTCAGTCCCTCCTTAGCTAAACTTCCAACTGAAGAAGAGGTTTTGAGGGTCATGAGGTTCCTTTCATGTGGCAAAGAACCTGGTGCTGATTCTATTCCAGCTGAGATTTACAAGATAGGGGGATCATTGCTCATACAAAAGCTGACTGAAATATTCCCCCAGGAGTTCAAGGATGCCCCCATTGTTCATCTCTATGAAGGTAAAGAAAATAAATTGTGCTGTGTCAATTATAGGAGGTCTCCCTCTTAGTCATTGCTGGCAAGATTCTTGCTAGAGTCCTCCTTAATAGGCTGATCCTTCATCTGGATGATGGTCATCTACCTGAGAGCCAGTGTGGTTTCAGAAAGGTTCACAGAACAAATGATATGATGTTTGCTGGAGAGATGCCAGGAGCAGAACAGAGGTCTGTGTACAACATTTGTAGATCTGGCCAAGGCTTTTGACACTGTTAGTAGTAAGGGTTTATGGAAAATTTTGTCAAAATTTGGTTGCCCAAAGAAATTCATCACATCAATTTCATGATCGCATGTTTACCTGGGTTCTGAATAATGGACAAAGCTCTCGTGCCTTCCCAGTCACTAGTGGAGTGAAACAGGGCTGCGTGCTTGCTCCCATGCTTTTTAGCATGATGTTTTCAGTCATGCTGTCAAATGCTTTCAATGAGGATGGACACAGCATCAAGGTCAACTACCATACTGATGGTAAATTCTTCAATTTAGAAAGGCTATAAGTCAAGACCAAAGTGGAGGGACTGTTGGTGTATGATTTTCTGTTTGCAGATGATTGTGCACTCAATGCAGCCTCTGAAGCTGAGATGCAACAAAGTATGGATCAATTCTCTGCTGCCTGTGCTAATTTTGGCCTAATAATTAACACCAAAAAAACACAGGTGCTCCATCAGCCACCACCACACCAGTCACATGTGGAACCATCAATTACAACAAATGAAGTTTTGAATGCTGTAGATAAGTTCACTTACCTTGGTAGTGTATTTTCCACGGATGTACACATTGACGTTGAGGTTGACACACACACATTGAAGAGCTAGCTCAGTTTTTGGGGGGTTACAAAGAAAAGTTTGAGAGAGAAGAAGTAGTAGTAGACTGACTACCAAACTGAAGGTCTACAGATCCGTTGTGCTGACCTCGTTGTTGTATGCCTGTGAAACATGAACAGTTTACCAGCACCATGCTAGCAAACTGAATCGCTTCCATTTGTACTGTCTTAGGAAGATTCTGAAGATCACCTGGTAGGATAAGGTACCAGACACTGAGGTCCTCACTTGAACTAAATTACCAAGCATTCAAACTATGCTTCAGAGAAGCATAAGTCCAATGGGCTGGTCACATTGTTCAAATACAGAATGTATGCTTGCCAAAAAAGACTATTTTATGGAGAACTCTCATGTGGCAAGTTCACATGGTGGTCAGAAAAAGTGATACAAGCACACTCTCAAGAACTTTGGATTTGATTGTGCAACATGGGAGATACTGACACAGGACTGCTCAGCATGGTGTGCCCAAGTCAGAAAAGGTGCGGTGCTCTATGAGCAAAGCAGAATTGAAACAACACAAAGGAAACATAGGATGTGCAAATTTGGAGTAACCATCTCAAATGTTCACATGGACCATCTGTGCCCAACCTGTGGTAGAACATTCCGAGTTCGTATTAGTCGGTAAATTTTACTTTATAATGGTGATGTCATTGTGGTCCTCTTCAAGAATCAAGGACAACCACCACCACCACCACCACCACTACTACTACTATTACTACTACTACTACTTGATATGAATATCAATCCTCATGCTTTCTTCCCTTTGTATTGTTTAATATGTCTGAAAATTCCTTTTCACTTGTCATATTCATGCAGAGGAAAGAGCAGAAGATTTACAACTAAAGGATCTAACTTCAAATCCTTCTTCTGTCACTGCTATTACTTGAATAAACTTGGGTAATTCACATCTCTTGGCCTCAGTTTCCTCATCTGTAAAATAGAACCTTTCTAGCTCTAAATCTGTAAATCCATGAGAAATACATTCTATTTCATTCAGTCATTCTCCAATTATTGGACATTTAGATTGCTTTCTCTTTTTCACAGTTGTAAGTAATGCCTCTATAAATATTGAGAACAGACAGCTCATTTGCTTTTCATAAAGTTCACAGGCTATATTTCCGTCAATGAGTAACATGTAATTTTTCATACTTATCATTTACCTATATCATATGCATTATTGAACAGCCTCTTTCCTGCATCTGAATGTGTAGCACTCATAGTTTCTGCAGGATGAAATTACAAACGTGTTTGTTTTTGTTCCTTAAGACATGCTTAAACTTAAGTCCTTCATTACTGACACATTTTTATAGAAGCTTCTAATATCCTTCTGCAAAAAATTATAATCATAAAGAATCTACTTCCCCTTTCTTGATGTAGAAGATTACTAAGGGGTAAGTAAGTTATAAATGTGGCAAGGAATCACATAGCACATCTGTGCGTACTGTAGGAATCTTTCACCACCCGGGGGACCTTAATCAGTCAGCAGTTGAGTACATAGAATCATGTAACCTCCAAGTTAGAAGGAATTTTAACACTATGCATTCATCCATGCATGCCTTCAGTCAACAAACATTTATTAGGTAAGCACTATATTCAGAATGCTGTTGACCCTGGGGGAGGTATATGTCTAAGGCTGATAATGTGGGCCTGTACTAGAGTGGTGACAGTGGGAAGAGAGGAGAGAATACATGTAAGAGATTAAATAGAGGAGTCTTCCTTGGTTATCTAGTAAAATACCTATCTGAAACCTGAATCATCTCTCTATAACATATATAATCCAAAAAATGCTCTCCTAATCTTTGTTCAGTGCCTTACCTCATTAACTTTTTGGACTATTTGTGGCAGCAAGCGGGGTGGGATTTGTTTGTTTGGAGTTGTTTTCCAGGCTCAGGCTAGATTGTGAGCACCTGAGGGTTCAGTCGCCTTTGAGCCTTGATGATTCACAGCTGTCCTGAGTCATGTGGGTTTTGTGCCTACTGACTGAGCCAACCAGAAGCCAAGTCTTCGTTATATATACTGGGAGGTTAGTATTTTACTTTGGGGTTTGCTTACAAGGAGGAACTTGTGATTACCTGGTCGAGACCTTGAGTGGCCGTAGCTTGACTGCACAGAGGTAAAGACTCTCTCGATCCAGGGATGTATGTAAGTTGTATGGCAATATTTCTCTGATTCAGGCAATAGAGCCCTGTCTATTGGAAATGATGAAGACAAAATGATTGTTTGTTAAATACGTAGAAGGCTTGGTAACTTTGGGAATGTAAAAGATTAAAAGATTTATCTGGAAGCATTTGTTTGAACGGATTAAAGTGATTGTTGACCTCCAAAGTTGCCTTTCCTTTTATAGATGCAGATTTAAGAACCTGTGATAATAGGCCCCCCACCTGTGTATATTGGGGTGCTTACTGATACACTATTTCATTCCTGGTCAGCTCTAATTATTGTTAAAGTAACATGACATAATGGATAGAGAATTGGCCATACAGCCAGGAAGACAATGGGTTCAGTCCTGCCTCTTGCAAACATTGGCTGGAGGACCCTGACCAATCCTTTAACTTCTCAGTGCTCTAGATAACAAGATTTTAAGTTTTAGAAAAAGTACTGCTTTGTGTTGAAAAGCAGGAGTTTCCTCATGCTTAGTCCTACCCCTAGGAGTACTTTCTTGTTCTAAACTGAAATCTACTTCCATATAATCTACCCCTGCAAGTTCTAGTGTTGAAAGTTATCATAAAAGACATTTTTCTTTTTCTTTTCAATGATTGTTATCTTTTCACCAGTTTTAGGGGTATAAGTCAACAGATTTTCTTAAGTACCATGGCAAATGCTAACAGGATGTTTTTCTTGGTTATAAAATAAATGCTTATTATTGTAGCTTAAACTGTGTGGGAGGAGCTAAGATTCTGAAGATAGTACAAGATGTACTCTATGCCTCCTTACTGCTTTTCCTCTCCTTCCTCAAACCCCAAGCAGCTATTTTCTGTTATTTTTCATCAGATACAGGAAAGCTACATTACTGACTTTCACAGAGGCTCTGTGTTCTAGGAATGCAATTCTCTTTGGCCTAAGGTTAAAGGAAAAATCTGGAAGGCAAGTGACAGAGCGTTAGCATTCTTTCATCAAGTAGACTGCACATTCTATGTATCATAAAAGGATGTGAAAAGGAAAGTAAGACTGATTGATTCACCATTTATATTTGTGAAAAGCAGTGTGGGTTCGTGGGAGGGAGGGTGAAGAATCATAAATCTGGAAGCACAAAGTGCCTTAAAGATCATAGTTCAATTCCCTTATTTTACAGAGGAGGAAACAGGCCCAGAGGGTTAAGTGACTTGTTGAAGCTCAGAAGTTAGGTCATCTGGAATCTGAACCCAGGTCCTCTGAGTCAAGGAAACCTGGGTTCAATCCCAGCCTTCAACACATGCTAGCTGTGGGACCATGGGAAATTGACTTATCCTGTCAGTGCTCCTGGGGCGCTTTAAAAATTACAAGTTATAGAATAGTTACCAGTGGATTTCAGTAGAGGAAGTTCCCATACCTGGGCACACAGACTCTCCCACAGACTCACCTACTCTCACCCACCCCCACCTACACACATATTCATTCATTCATTCATTCATTCATTCATTCATTTATTCATTTATTCTCTCTCTCAGGTTGTCTTGGTTAAAATGTGATAGACAAGATGCTTAATGGGGCATTTTTAAAGTGAACATGTTGATTCATTTTGCTTGAGTACAATTGTTCATTATAATGGAAGGCTTGGGGATGAGATCTGTGGTGTGGTTGGGGAATGAGTTGGTAGGAAGTGATAGATGTAAAAAAAAAAAGCCACAAAAATATAGAGAAGAAAGTAAAAAGACAAACAGGAGGCAAGGCAATTTTATTACTATCATGTTAATTTAATGTACAATTTGAAAAACAAACCATGTAGCAGAAGCTTAGTTTTGTATAAAATCTTTTTTTTTTTAGTATATCAGGATGTTTTATTTGTTGGTGATTATTTACTTTATTATTAAAACAGAAATAAAAAATCTGAAAGGTGGAGAGTATGGGGAAAAGGATGTTTTGTTAACCAAAAGATCTTTCCATCTCTATAGGACTAAAAAGGAAAAATTGACAGGTTCTCAGAGGAATTTCAATTTATACAACAAAAGTCCTGACAATGAGTTTTAAATATTGCCGTCAAAGATTCATAAAGAAAGTTATGTAATCCTCATTCATGAAAGTATTTAAAACAGACAGGCTTAGATTGTGGAGGAGTTAGGCGAATGGGCCATTCATGGACCCTTTTGATCTTTCAGTTGCAGATAATTTCTAAATTTGGGGATTGTCCAAGAGAGATTTTTTGTATGGACTTGTGATTTAATTGGTGAAGGGAACACCCCAGAGAGGAAATTCTCTCTGACGATGCAGGAAAGCAGCTATCTTACCACTGTTCTTTGAAAAGTTAAAAGACTTTCACAAGGTCACAAAACTAGTATATATCACAAGTAGGATTGGAACCCAAGTCTTACTGATTTCTCAGTCAGTACTCTATTGACTCTGCTGTGTTTTCTTTCCTCAGGAAGATTATTGATCTTTTGATATTTGTTTCCAGCATTAGACTCTGAATTCCTAAAGAGTAGGAACTAGTTTTTGCCTTTTTTTGTATCCCAAGATGAGCACAATGCCTAGTATATAATAGTCACTTAGTAAAATCAAGTCAACAAGTTATTTATTATGTGGGAAAAATACTTGTGTTATTAAGTACTATATAATGTAAAAGAAGTAGCAAGATAGTGCAATAGATAGGGTGCCGTGCCTGGAGTCAGCAAAGAATCATCTTCCTAAGTTCAAATCTTGTCTCAGACACTTACTAGATGAGTGACCCTGGGCAAGTCACTTACCTCGTTTGTCTCAATTCTTCATCTGAAAATGAACTGGAAAAGGAAATGGCAAACCACTCCAGTATCTTTGCCAAGAAAACCCCAAATGGGGTCACAAAGAGTGGGACACAATGGAAAAAACTACACAACATAAAATGTAAAGACTTTTACAACAAGAGTAAAACTCTTCTGATATTCCAAGTCACAAATTTTAAATGTTTTGCAATTATATAGCACTTATGAAAAGAACAGTATTTTCATTCATTTCAATTCACAGATATATTTCATATATACATATATATGTATATATATACACATATATACAGGGGGATGGGATGAATTCTGAGCCAATGGGAGAGTGATATGTTGGGATCTTTCATCTGCAATAACCTGGCCCCTTTATCAAATAGGTGGTTGCACTACTGAACTGTCATTTCCTATACCCTAAGAACACATGGGTCTAAAAATGGAGAGTTGAAGAAATGGAATCATCTTAGGCTAATGAGAAAGACTGAAACAGTTTTCCTGTGGAAACAGCTTGAATCCATCACTACCTGTCACCTGTCTTCTAATATAGACAACCCACCAGATGGCATACTTCAATTTCAATAACTTTATTGGCAATGGAAAAACTATGAGAAAGCTGTTCAACATACATCGAATAGTCATGTTTAAGAACAGGTGTTATACCATGTGTCCTTACTTCCTGAAGAAAAGGGAGAGTACCAGAAGGACCTGTTTCTCCATTTCTTTGAGTTAAAACTGCCCTAGAAGAAAAGTATTATTAACAAAATACAGCTTTGCTACTGGTATACCTGTATGAGCAAATTAAACATTACTATCTCCATTAAATAGTACACATGTGTAAAAGGAATTTGTTAATGGAATGAGAAGAGCTCTGGACTCTGAGTTTTTCTACCTGTCTATGATTCCACAGTATCTAGGACGGGTGTGTGTGTGTGTGTATGATATGCATAAACCTAGATTCTGTGACCTCAGTTGGAGGGGGTGGGAATGGGAGTAGCCTAGAGTCAGGATGGGAGGTTGCTATGGGGAGTGGAGGGGGAGAGGAGCTCACCTCATTCCACCATCTGGTAGCTTCCTGTTTTCACTAATTATTCTTGCTAACTAGGTGCTGAGCTCTCTTGTTTCTTCACTGCTGAAGGGTTGTGAATGCTATCAACATCCTCTGAATTCAAAGCCTTGGGGCAAAGCTCCCACCATCCTATCCGAGTTACAACTCTAGGAAAGAGCTAACCTCAGACTTGTATCTTAGAATTGAATGAGTATTTTTGGAACGGAGGTGATTATTCCGTTCCGAATGAAGGGACCAGAGATGTGGACAAGGGGCTCAGACATGTAAAGGGAATGGAACAGGGATGGTCACAAAAAGAATCATGAGAAGACTCAGCACATCACTGTCACTCTCTTCTGGGGCTGCACAGTATGACGTTGATTATTTTCCAGTTGATTTGGTCAATGAAACACCAAACTGGCTTGCTCAGATCCTCTTAAGTCTATCCTCTTAAATGTGCTCTTAAGATCAAAGGATCCCATAAAGAGAACTGGAAAGGACCTCAGAGGCCATCTAGTGCAGAGCACTCTCATACAAATGAGAAAACTGAGGCACAGGGAGTTTAAGTGACTTGTCCAAGAGTTAGTAATGGTCAAATGTAAGGTCTGAATCCATGTCTTCTGACTCCAAAGCTAGTGCTCTTTACAGGGGTGAGGAACTTGTGGCCTCAAGGACACATGTGGTCCTTTAGGTCCTCAAGTGCAGCCCTTTGACTGAATCCAAACTTGACAGACCAAATTCCCTTAATAAAAGTATCTGTTTTGTAAAACTTGGATTCAGTTGAAAGGCCACACCCAAGGACCTAGAAGGCCATATGTGACCTTGAGGTCATAAGGTCCCCAACCCTTCTTGACTATACCACGAAAATCTTAGGGAGCAAACATATATAGGACAGATTTTCTTCTTCTGTGGCCACATCTATTTCAGTGACTCCAAATACAGACCTACTACATAAAGAAACTTTTGTGTTGTAAAGTTCTTTCTAAAGACTCAAAATTAAGTTATTTGGCATTCACAAAAGCTCTCTAATAGCTTTATGCTTACATAGTTCCTTTCATTAGAAGCAAAAAGTATTTAATTCTTACTCGATTTAAAGTTGGGCATTTTCAGATGCAACCTTGAATTTATTTGTACATTTTTTTTTTATTGCTAAAAGCCCCTTTGGCAATATTTTCTTCCCTTTGAACTGTTTAGGAGTGCCTTATTAAGGTGTTTTTATTGAACCCTAGATCCTGTATGAAGATTCTAAGGCAGGAAGAAAGCATATGGGTCTTGTTTAAAAATGGAAGCCTTAGCTTAGTATTTTAACAAAATCTGAGACAATTAGCACCTCCTCAAGATCCTGAAAAACCAGAGCTGCCAACGAACGGCCTGTTTCTCCTGGCAGAACAGATGACATCACCACTTTCCTAGACCCAGGGAGAGTTCAGGACAGCTGTAATGTCACTTGTCTTGGCACAGAGTCCAGGATGTTGGCAGCTCTGATTTCTTAGGACTCCAGAGGAATCATCTTGTGAAAACTTTTTCCTTCCTCAAAAGAACAGCTGTGGATTCACCAGCCTGTTGGCCTTTCCAAAAAAGCGAATTTTAACTTTTATAAAAAGTTTTGCAATTTTCTTTTATGTTCCTGTTGTGAAAACTACTAAGACATTAAGGAAAAGGCCATTTTTCTGTTGCCAGTGCAAAGAGTGGGATGCTGCCAGAGCACAGGGTTAAAATGGGGATTGCTTAGAGCTTGTGTGTAGAGAGGTTGCAATGGGTTTTGGGAAGAGGGCATTGAGTATTTATGGATAAAATGGCACGTTCGAATGGAGTATGACTGGTAACTATAGCAACCTTCTTCCCTGTATCCCCATATGTCCCCATGACAGAAGGGAAGACTGCTGTTACAGAAGTCACCTTCTTCCTGACATGATAAATCTTTTTCCTGATGTTCTTAGGATCACTGGGTCATAGATTTAGAGCTACAATCAACCTTAAACTTCATTGAATCCATCCCTTATCCTAAAGATGAGCTAACTAATACCCAGAGGAGTTAAGTGACTTACCCAAGATCACAAAATTAGGAAGTATCTGAGACAAGATTCAAAAACAGATCTTCCTGACTATTCACTGTTATTATACTGCCTCTTGATTAACTCTCTCTGTCCTGGCCAATTATCACCTTGGTATTGACAATGCTGAAATGACAATGATGTTTTCACTAGGCACGTGAGCAAGGGTCTATTCTCGTCCAGTCAATGAGATCCAGAGTGAATTGGGTTTGACATGGTCTATGAGAAAGAAATCTAGCCAGTAAACCCAAAGATAGCTAGCCATGAAAATTTACCTTCCTTTGGGCAGAACACCCCATTTTTGGAGAGGAGGGGAAGGGAAAGAAAAGGAAGGGAAGAGAGAGAAGAGGGGAGGAGAGGAAAGGAAAAGCTGAGTTGTTCAACTGGAAGTGGCTAGCTAGGTCCCCACTTGGGCAGCTCAGACTACTCAGAGTTTGTGATTCCTCTTTTATTCTCAAAGAGGACCATGACATCAGAGAGATGATGACTTTAACTTAGATGATAACTCAGGTCTTCCAACTCCCAGCCCATTGCATTTTTTCCCCAACATATATTGACGTTTTAAGCCACATGGATCAAAATGTACTGGGAAGATGAAATAGAGTTGCTTTATCAAAGATTCTCCGGAATTTGAGAAACTAGCCAAATTCTCTTCATCAGTGTAATCATTGTAGAATACTACCCTACTGACACAAGCCCTTTGGTGTGCATGTTAAAGTTTATGTTTGGAAGCCAGCCAATTTCTTAATGGGTTTCCCATTTGTAAATTGGTTTTAGCATATGTGCATATTGCACATATATCTAAGGTTCACATTATTTTTGCATGACATGGCAAATCCTAGGTTAATTCCTGCGCTGGACTCCCCATAACAAACAACAAATTAAGCATTTTCCATTTCGAAATTATCCTTAGAATTTACATGAAAATATGATGTCTCCAAGGGGGACAAATGAGTCTACTGATGGTTTTTTAATAGTGCCACAAAAAGGACATTGGTATGAGTCATGGTTTGGGCCAAATTTCTAAGACCTGGAAAAATAAGATAGGAAAGTAAAAGACTGGCTGAGCCTTATGGCATATTGCTATATTAGTCATCCAATAAAAATGGAATTTATGGTCTATAATTGTATTATTATAAGACACAATAGCATATTTTAAAATAGGAAGCCATAAAAGCTATAATTTTAAAAGCTTCTCCATGTTTTCAGATGACATAGGCTGGAGCTAAAGTAGGTGTGCAGAATTCTAAACAGTACTTCCAGCAACCATTTTCAATAGGAAGTAATACCTTTAAAGTGATGTTGTCAGACTGAGGGAAGAAATAAGATACTACTGCTCTTTAAAGTAGAAGGAGATAGTTTTAGGTGGGTATCCAGGAATACTCTCAGCTAATGCCTTCTGCTTCCCCCTGCCATGTGCCAAACAAATTTAATTTATTAGTTAATAATGTCTATTTACATACTTTGTTTAATCACTTCAAGGGGTATTTTTTAAAAGTGATCCCCAGAATGACTTGGTTCTATCCTCTCCAATGTGTAAATCATTCCTTCCTAGTAATATCAGGCACTTAGAAAGTTATATTAACCTTTCACTGGGGACCCAGCCAGGTTAATATAAGATTGATTCACCATAAAGGGATGAAGGGCCTAAGAGAATTTTGCTTTATGTAACGTTTAAGTCATTTAAATGTAACCCTTTTGTCAATTTTCTCTCACCCCTAGACACAAAGGGACCTCTTACCTTACCCAGAGATCTGGGAATTTGAATATCTGATATTCTCCCATGAGTAGCCACCAGCTCCCCTTACAAGCGTACAGACTCACAAGGCTCAAATTATGCACTGTTTATTTATATGTTCATGGAAACAAATAGAATTCACATCTGAGTCTTTAAGTGAGCCATCCTCCCTTGTCATCTCTCCAAGACCTAGCTAGTCTTTGTAGTTTACAGTATTTTTCTGGGTTCTCCCTTTTTAGTGCTGACATCCATAGAGATTCTGTCTGCTGTACCATAGATTGTTTCCAGTTACATATGCCTTCTACTGCTCTTTTGGCAGTATCACAGGTCTCCATCAGGCAGTCCTCCATTGATTCACTGAAGTTTACCTCAGTTTCCAGTAGATGACAGACCTCTTGAAAGTGTTTCTGTCATCCACAATCCCTACAGCCATGGCTTTTGCTGGAGTTCACTCTTTCTGCAATTGCACTCTCCTCCAATAGATGGTGCTCACCACTGAACTGCTTCCTCCCATTCACCTCTCATTCCTTTGTATAGACTAGCTTTCCTCCAGAAGAAAGCCATCATCGATTCTTCTAGGGGGAATCGTCTTTCTAACCTGAAAGGATCCAAGATAGTTTCTTATAGCTCAAAAACTCCCCAAGCCTCTTACTTTTAATACATAGTTTGTACAGGGTCTTCCTAATCCCAAATCTCACAAAGCAGCCTTTTAGGGGCAGAGGTGGGGTGGGTTAGGGAGGGGTATAGTTTGGCTTAGAGGGAGGGGGAGAGGAGGGAACTTCTCTTTCTATCCAATCTGCTTCAACAATCAATCATATGGTTTGTAAGTACCTACTCTGTGCCAGGCATTCTAAGTGCTTAGAATACAAAAAAGAAAAGAAACAGTCCTTGCACTCAAGGAGCTTACAATGAGGGAGACAACATACAAATAAATTCATACAAAACAAGTTATATACAAGACAAATAGGAAATAATTAACTGAGGGAAGTCACTAGCATTAAGAGGAGTTGGGGAAAGCTTCCTATATGATGCTAAAGAAAGAGTTCTAAAAAGTTCTGAAGTCAAAACCCTTGGCTTTAAACTCCACTTCTAATATTACATGTTTCACTTTGGGCAAGTAAACTTAAGTTCCCTCATTAGTAAAATAAGGAGTTTGAGAATAGATGGCCTCTGAAGTCCCTTCCTGCTTTAGATTCAGTAGACAAAAATTTGTTAAGCATCTATGTGTGCTAAATACTAGGTCCTCCACTCAAATGAGTCCCTGACCCAAAACCACACAGGTTTATGATGATTTATTGCTACCTGTTTCAAATTCCTTTCACCTCTCTCCAGACAATGAATCTTTCAATATGGTGTAACCGATGGAGCACTGGATTTGAATTCCACCCCAACCATGTGATCATTGGATGAGTTACTTCACTGAACCCCAATTTTATAATCTGTAAAATGGGGATAATAAAACTTATCTAATAAGGTTGCTGTGACACTCAACTGAGAATGTGTATAAAATACTTTGCAAGCATTAATGTTACATTATAATAAGGCTGTCTGATATGAGGTCCCTTGACTCCTTTCCTCCATACCACAATACTTCTCAATAGCTTTACTTATTCTCTCCTTCACTTTCAGAGAATAAGATGTCCTTTACACTTTGCCAAAGCTCATCCCCAGTAGCCCCCGATGACCTCCCCTCTGGTTCCATCAATCATTTCCTTTCTTTCATGTATATTTTGCCTTGCCATTGACTCTTCCATCTTTTTTATAAATATGCTCAGGTTTCCTAAGACAAAAACAAAGCAAAGCAAAAACCATTTCCTTAACTTGTTTTCCATTAAATTAATGCCATAGACTCATATCTAAAGCTAGTAGGTACCTCAGAGGCTAACCCCTCCACTTATAGATGAGGGAACTGACGTCGGACAAGAAGTGAGCATCAGAAATGGTATCTGAATCCTGAGTCCTCTGACTCTAAGGCAAATGCTCTATGATACCACCATTACTTCTCTTTTTTTACCTTAAAATTTTTTGAAAAAGTAATCTCTGCTCAGTTCATCCAGTTCTTCACCAATCATTCTGTCCTCAAATCCTTCCATCAATCCTTCCCCAAATGTTTGCATCTACACAACCTTATTAAATAAACTCCTCTCACAAGGATCACTTCCTATTGTCAAATCCAAAGACCTGTTTTAAGTCTTCATTTTCTTTGGCTTTTCTGCAAATTTGGACTTTCTTGATCATCCTTTTTTTGGATACTCACTACTCCCCTGACTTCTAAGATGTTTCTCCTATTATATTTCCAACTCCTGTTTCCTTTGTTGGTTCATCTACCACTTCCCTAACTCTGGGTGATAGCATTTGCAGAAATTTTATCCTTGACCCTCTTCTCTCCCTTTCCTCTACTCTCTGCCTTACTAATCTCATTAAAAGTTTTAGAGCTTGAGTTCTCCTTGAAGAACTCATCTAAGCCAATAGTTCTTAGCTTTTTTTTTTTAAGTTTATGGACCCCTTTGGCAATCTGATGAGACCTATGAATGGATAATGGTTTTAGATACATAAAATAAAATACATAGGATTGCAAAAGAAAACCAATTATATTGAAATATCATCTGTAAATAGGAGGACTTCAATCAGGTGTAACTTAGTGGTAGATCAAATAACCAAAATAACCTTTAGGAGTAGTGATAAATATAGATTGTATCTCAGGACATCAACAATTATAACATGGTTTGAAAATTGCTATGATTTGCATTGGTGATAAAGTTACAGGTACTCTTGATACTACTGTGATTGTTTAAAATCTACATTCCTAATTGAAGGAAATTCTTAAAAACTGAAGTGCTTCTCAGATTGCTCACCATTCTGTTGAGTTGTTACTGAATTCTCAAAGACCATGACAGTAAAATACAAGATTCTACCACACCAGTAGGGCTTCAAACACTGTCCTGACAATGGACTGTGTCTGCTTTTGGAGGATCAACCTAGTTATATGGAGAGGTTTATGACCACTTGACTGGCCAATAGTTGATAAATTCTTTGACCATCACATCTTTGACCACTATATCAGTAGATATAGTGCTGGATCTGCAGTCAGGAAATCTTGTCTTTGACAGTTATTAACTTTTTGATCATGAGCAAGTTACTTTACTTTTTTGCCCTGGGCACCTCCCTAAGATTATAAATTAAAGAAGGACTACAAGCTGTGAGACAGTTCCTATATCAACACATTCACAAGTCCTTGCTGTATTCTTCCACTGATATTGCCTATCTACACATTTATGGAATACTACCATCTCTAAAGAATCAGAATTTTTGAATCACCAAAAACAAAAAAGGGATACATGATAAATGCAAATAGGTTGTAGCATATCTCCAATAAAGAATTATATTCTAAAAGCAGTATTATCAAAGAGAATGACTAAGTAAGAAGGTGGTCAGTCATTTAGTAAGATTAATAGCCTTTATGCTCCATTAGTAAGCACAGAAAAGCAAGAGGAAAGCCCTTCTCTCCCTCTCTCTCTCAGCACAACAGTAGAACAATTATGGAGTATTTACAGAGGGATATGGAGATATGTGGATGAACCACATCTTAGAGAGAATACTCATGTCATTGACCTCACAGATCTATCAAAATATATGAAATCTACCAAAAGGATATGAAGACGTGTGTGTGTGTGTGTGTGTGTGTGTGTGTGTGTGTGAGAGAGAGAGAGAGAGAGAGAATACATAGATGATAAACACTTATCATACCTAGATACATAGATACCTCAAAAAATACATAGACAAAATGAGAAATACCTATAACATATAGGAGGAATGACACTATAAACAACATGTTTTTACTATTGTTAAGGGTATATTTAAAATTCTAACTTGTATTTGCCAAGTTCTAGAATAAAGCAGATTTCTAGATTACAAACAGTTATTATTTTTTCTCTGTTTTGGAAACTTATAAATGAACAGATTTAACTGCCTGTAGGGATCTGCTGAAAAAGAGTGAAAATCATTCGAAAATGAAGGAGTAATACTAGGAAAGGTAACAGTTATAAAATTCAATCATGCTACACAGTACCTTTTTTTTCCCTCCTGATGGCATATAAAATTGTGTCTTTAACTAAGAGTTCTAATTGTAAATGGAATTCAGTTCTGCAGCTGGTTGTTGGATCAAAGCTAGGGAGACCAGTTCCAATCTAAATTTGTTCAGAAATGTGTAGCCCAGGTTCAAAGGGATCCAAGTGGGTTCTTCAAGCAGCTCCCTGACAATAGTAACGGATCCTGTGAATGTGCAGAAGAGGGACTTCTTTTAACAGGGACAGTGTTACAAATGAATGACAAAGCAATGTTGCAAAAGGATTTGTTACTTTAGAGGAGTGAGGAGGGGGAAGGAGAGGGATTATGGTAATTAAGATATATTAATACAATTATTACAAGAGTTGTGTAGGGCAACAACTAGCAGGATATGTCTTATTAAAATAGCTTATTATTCCATTTGTGTATAAAGCTAATATATTTCCTGTGAAGATTTCGATGGAGTTTGTTTTTCTTTATTTTTACAAAGCCACAGAGGGAATATTAAGCTCTAAAAACTTTACTGTCACATCTGATTTAGGTTAAGAAAGTGTTTTGGATAGACTGGTCAGGGAAAGAGTTCCAAATTCTCCCATATATATTGATGCCTGCATTACCAAAAATACTTTGCCTTCTCCATTTCAAAGCATCATTAGGTTAAAGTCAAGATTTTACCGGGATAGAGTGAAGTGGAGGGGAAGAGGGGAAAAAGAAAGGAAAGAGGTATGTAACCTGCTATTATAGGCCATTTTCCAGATTTTAGTCAAATTCTTTTTTTGAATCCCAGACTACAATTTCAATACTGATCAAAAAAAAAAAAAAATTCAGCTCACCAAATCAAACCTAGGGCAATATGTACTTGAATGCCAGATGCTCAGATTTCTAATAATGCCAAACATATTATGCTCAGGTTTCTAGTAACACCAAACATATGTCTTTCATAGGATGAGGAACATATTTAGTTCAAAAACAGATGAGATTTGAAACATGTGAATTACATGTCAAAGCTACAGGAGGGTGAAATGACCCTCAGGTTAGTGATTTCCAGCGTTCCTGTGCTCACATACTGAAGTAGAAGAAAATATTTGTTTGCCATAGCGAAGATGCAGTCTAGGCTTGCTGAAACAATGATTGTCTGTCATCTGGATCAGAAATATACAGCCATTCCTTTGTTGGCTGCCTATGTTGGTAATGGATATAGAAGCGAAAACACATGAGGAAGAATGAATGTGAAAGCACGTTATGATGCTGTACTGACAGTGTAGAGTGTTAAAGCACAGAATGAGCTGATACAGGTAAGGAAAACTAAAGATAACATAGTCATACTGAGAAAAAGAGAGGAATCATGAAGTAGCAGAACTGCTCAAAGAAAAGGCAGAGCTGATCAACTCAATTTGCTTCTGTTTTCTCTGGCGAGGAAAATAACCTTTGGGCTTGAAAGGATGGAGCAAAAATTGGTAATGGGGGTTTGATATCCAGTATAAAGTAATGAAATTGTGAGAGAGCACCTACAACCTTGGATGAGCCCAGATTACCTGATCCAACTGAACTCTATCCTGGGGCACTGGAAGAATGGGCAGATGTAATTCTTAAGCAACTGCCAGTGATTTTTAAAAGACTGTGAACAAGAAACGTATAGCAGGACTGGGTGAGGGAAAATGTCTAGATTTTCAAAAAAGGAAAGAGAATAGAGGCCAGTGACTTTGACACCAGTTACTAGAAGAATTCTAGAGTATCTTATTAAAGGGTTGGTTGGTGATTGCCTGGAAAAGGAAGACGTGATTATGGAGTGCCAATATAGCTTCAAGAAAAGGTCACCCCAGACTAACCTAATTTCCTTTTTTAATAGGATTACTAAGCTGCTAGATCAGAGGAATGCCATAGATGTACTTTACCTACCCTTCAATAAAACATTTTACATTCTCTCATGGGACAGACGAAGAGATGTGACCTAGGAGATAGTGTGATTGTTACTATAGTATATTTCTATGCATAGAATGAATCCAAAAAGCAGTCAGTCAATTACATTTATTAAGTGCCTTCTATGTGCCAGTCACTGTGCTAAGTACTGAGGATATAAAAAGAGGAGAAAGGGAGTCCCTTTCCTCAAGGAGCTCACAATTTACTAAAGGAGACAACATGCAAACAAATATGTACAAACAGGTTATAAACACAATAAAAAAGACATAATTAAGAGAGAGAAAGGCCCTAGGATTAATTAAGAGGGTTTGGGAAAGGCTTCCTATAGAAGATGGAATTTTAATTGGGACTTAAGGGAATCCAGGGAAACCAGAAGAACAAGATGAGGAGGAAACACATTCCATGGATGAGGGACAACCAGAGAAAATGCCCAGTATCATGTTTGTGGAAGGGCAAGGGAGCCAACTTGACTAGATGAAAGAATATGTGGCAAGAAATAAGGTGAAAGACTGGAAAGGTAAGAGAGAAGCTAGGTTATGAAGGACTTTGAGTGCCAAACCAATAATTTTGTATTTGATCCCAGGGGAGTTAGGGGAAGCTAGCAAGCTGAGTGGGGATTAGGGTAGAGTGTGATATGGTCAGACCTGTGCTCTAGGAAAACCACATTAGTCAGAATATATTGTAGTGGAGAGAGACTTGAGCAAGGTAGACCCACCCAAAGATGTCCCCATAATCCATCTCTGAGGTGATGAGAGGCAGCAATATCAGGAGGGAGAAGATGCCATAATCAAGAGAGGTTGCAAAGGTAAAATTGACAAAGTGAATATGAGAGGTGAGAGATAGTGAGGAGTCAGGGATGTGAGTCTGAGGACCTGGGAGGAGGGTGTTGCCCTACATCTGTGTTTAACCTAGTGTTTAATGTTTTTAATCAATCACCCAGATGGGGCATCCTTTAGAGCTACTCTCCCAACCCCACTGGAACTGGTCAGGTCCCTAGAGGGTGGCTATATCTGCTCTCAGGGGTAGCCCTAAGGGATTGAGAGACAATTTTCTAATGCTATAGTTCACAACTCCCTTCCTCCATCAATGTGTTCCCTACCATGATTATCACTTATTGTCAATTAGCCAGTCCTAACTAGCTTTTAAGGATTTCCTAAGATAGAGTAGTAATAATAGATAGCATTTACATAGCACTTTAAAGTTTGCATAACTCTTTTCCCATGTTATCTCATTTGATGCCCACAGAACCCTGTGAGGTAGGAAAAACTGGCATCAACCTTTTCCCCAAAAGTTTGTAACATACTTTCCCTACCAGTATATATAGAGTCCAGGGAGAGAACATACGTGTGGCAAAGGGGTAATTCTCAGTTCCAGGCTGCCGTTAAGTCCTTTTCCCTCCTTAAGCACGACATAGCTGCTTTACTGGGCTCCTAAAACTACTTTTCCTTATATGTCTAGTTTGTCCTTGGCTCCTGATTCAGTCAGCTGTTATGGAGAGGTTGCTAGTACTAGGATAATACTGATGGAAAAGTCTGAAAATCGTTTGATCCTATGAAATTTATAAGAGTCTCCTCAGGGTGAAGAGAGGAAAAGAAGAAACCAAGGCTACCTTATTTCCTCCCCTCTGAGCAATTCTTCTTCAGGGAATCACTTTCTTTTCTCAGCTGCCAGATTCTCAAATTCCCAATTCTAACCTAGTTTAATGGTTTTTTAAAAGTCTCAAAGGGCATGGGCCTACGGCCAGCAACTAATCCAAACAGACTTCCTGTTACAACTAATTGAAATGCTTTTGATCAATTGATTCAGGAGAAATGTGCAGGTTTTTGTACATATTTGTATTTATTCACTTTTCATTTATACTGTATGTATTCTTAACTCCTTTCAGAATGGAAACTTTTAATTTGGAATTTTGCCCAAAGGGCTATAAAACTTTGCATACCCTTTGATCCAGCAATATCAGTACTAGGTCTGTATCCCAAAGAGATCATAAAAAAGTGGGGAAAGACCCACATGTACAAAAATATTTATAGCAGTTATTTTTGTGGCAAAGGAATGGAAATTGAGGAGATGCCCATCAACTGGGGAATGGCTAAACAAGTTGTGGTGTATGAATGTAATGGATTACTATTGCTCCATAAGAAATGATGAGCAGGCAGATTTCAGAAAAACCTGGAAAGACTTACATGAACTGTTGCTGAATGAAGTGAGCAGAACCAGGAGAATATTGTATATAGTAATAGCAACATCATACGATGACCAACTGAGAGACTTAGCTCTTCTCAGCAATGCAATGGTCTAAAACAATTCCAAAAGACTCATGATGGAAACTGCTGTCCACATCCAGAGAAAAAACTATGGAGTCTGACTGAAGCATACTATTCTCTCTCTCTCTCTCTCTTTTTCATTCCTAACCCTTTTGTTCTGATTCTTCTTTTACAACACAACTCATGTGGAGATGTTTAATAGGGTTGCATATGTATCGTCTACGTCAGATTGCATGCCATCATGGGGAGGAGGGAAAGAAGGGAAAAATGTAGAACTCATAATCTTATAAAAGTGAATGTTGAAAACTAAAAATGTATTAATTACTTAAAAAAAAAAAACATAAGCTCTTTGTGAGTAGGTTTGTTTGCATGCTTATCGCCAACCTCAGTATCTGCCACCCAGTAGATACTTAATAAACACTTGTTGATGGCTGTCATACCAATTTTTTCCCAAGTGGATCCACTTGGTCCTGCTCCAGATGCCATCCACTGTTTTGGAGAGGCCACTAGAAATGATTGATTCAATAGAAGCCTTTTCTCATCTAATAATGGTATTAAGGCTAGGTAGGATGAAGTGATTGACTCAATCCACCCCAATCCTTACTCGTGGATAGGGCATGCTCATCAAACTTGCCAAAGACACAAAGGTGGGAGAGATCACTACAATATTATATGACAGTTTAGATTCAAAAAGATCCTATCAGGCTAGAACACTTAACCCAACCTAATGAGATGAAGAGCCAGCTAGGCTGTGCAGTGGATAGAGCTTCAGGCCTGGAGTCAGGAGGACCTAAGTTCAAATCCAATCTCAGACACTTATTAGCCTGTCTGCCTCAGTTTCCTCGTTTATCAGATGAGCTGGAGAAGGAAAACGCAAACCACTCCAGCGTCTTTGCCAAGAAAACCCTAGCTGGGGTCATGAAGAGTCAGACATGACTGAACAACGAGATGAAATTTAAGAGAGATAAATGTGGGGTAACATTTGAATTTTTAAAAACTAACCTCACTAGTTTAAGAAGGGGATGGTGTGACACAAAAATAGATCTTCTGAAAAAGTTCTGGGGACTAATATCAAGGGATTTCAAGTTTAGTAGGGATCATCCGTGGGCTATGGCAGCAAAAAACCTCCATAGAGAGGCATCAAGTTGAAGCTTTGCTGTTCAGCCATTTTCAGTCACATCTCCCCTTTTTTATGACCTCATTTGAGGTTTTCTTGTCAAAGATACTGGAGTGGTTTGCTATTTCCTTCTCCAGCGAATTTTACAGATGAGAAAACGATGCAAACAAGGTTAAGTGATTTTCACAGGGGTCACACAACTAGTATGTGTCTGAGACTGGATTTGAACTCAGGAAGATGAGTCTTCCTGGCTCCAGGCCTGGTACTCTATCCACTACCCCTGTTGAGGCATAGGGGAGGTAAAAGTCTGGCTGTGCTCTGCCCTAGTTTGACCACATATAGAATATGGCATTCAGTTTGGGTATTTCATATCAGGAAGGGCATTAATAATCTGGAGATTGTCAGGAGTGGGAGGTGGGGGCAATCAGAGTGATGAAAGGCCTTGGGATCATGCCACATGAAGACTGATTGAAGGAGCTGAAGCGATAAACATGATAACAAAGGCTATCATATGGAAAGGAGATTAGACATTCTACTTTGCATCAAAGTAGTAGGAGCAATAAATGAAAATTGTAAACAAATTTAGGCTTAATGTGAGGGGAAAAAAACAACTTCCTAATAATGAGAGTTACTTAAAAGTGGAATGGTAGGTCTTAGAATGGATTCCTTCCCAATGCTCAACCTTTGTAACCTTTGCTTGGCATGCTATAGAGGGCATTCTTTTTCAAAATGGCTTGGACTAGATACCTCCGAGATCCTTTAAACAGCTGTGAGAAGCAGCTGTATGTAATGGAAAGAGTCCTAGAATTAAATCTAGAGGTCCAGAGTTTGAGCCCAGAGTCTACCATTTACTAGCTCAATAAGTAACAATTTTGCTCAGTTTCAGCTCTTTCTTCTTTGCAAGAGAGACAAGAATGAACTACCCTTTTACTGCATAGTTATTGTGATGATCAACTGAGATGTCACATGCCAAATATTTTATAAACAAAAAAGCTCCTTCTGAACGTCAACTGTGATGATGGGGCTAATTAGTAATGCTCTCTTGAGACCCTAGAATAATACAAAGAAGATGGGTTACCTGATTCCCACCTTGCATATAGATCGACTACAACAGGGAAGAAAGAACCTTCTTGGGATGATGTGGTTGATATTCTAGGAAATTGGTGAGACCTGACCAGGATTTTATGACAATTCCACGAACCCAGAACATCCATAGCTAACAAAAGACCTTGACTTCTACAGCAGATACACAGCCTGCAGGGTCTGTGCTGAATTATGGGTACAACACTGGAAAGGGTGCCAGACAAGATTAAAATGTAATTGGGAAAAATTTAACAAAGTAAATAAGAATACAGTAGACCATAGATGTTAACATAGGATTTTCTAAGTCAATGGACTGCTGCAGGGATAGTTACGTATAGTTTAGTGGCCCCCTCTTTTTATTTGACTTTGATACCACAGCTTTACAGCACTGCTGTTCATTCTACCAGAACTAGACTATGCTTGGGTACTTAGTAATGCTGTGACTTAACAGAATTTGAAAAGACAGCCTTGACTCGTAAAAATAACTCTTTCATTGAACTATTTGATACAAAAATACAATACTCAGAATTAACCACCTTCCTTTCAATGATATGAGAACTTTAATTCTTTTTGACCAAAGGCTTGTCTTCAAAGCTGTCTCCTTGCTAAACTTCTAATACCCCGTGGAGTAAATAAGCCTTATCATAGTGTTTCTCATATAGTTAGGACTTTTTTCACACTTTTCATTCTTTTGTCTTCATTTACATATGAGTCAGTTGGTTTATCAGGTCTCTATAGATCAGCAGATTTTGAAACTACTGGGCATCTGATGTTAGGAAAAGCAGAAAATGAAGAAACTTGGAGACTGAAAAAAATTTTCACTTCCTTTCCATGTTCCTGGGAGAATCATCCCTGCTTCTCTAAATGACTGCAAAGTGAGTTGACTTTTGCCTGACTACATATGGAACTCTATAGCAGTGATTCCAAGTCTGGGACCTGGGGGTCTCTAGAGAACTATGGAGCTGTTGCAAGTGGAGATAACATTTGAATTTATAGAGGAATATTAATAAGCACACGAATATAGGCTGAATAAGTATCTCACACATGTATGTATTTTTTCAAATGGGATATAAATTTTTTTGACTAACAAAAATACACATTCACTAAAAACATTACTGAATTCATAGCTTGTATTTTCTTAATCAACAGATATTAAAAGTGCAACTATTCTCATGTGAACATATACTACATTTCTTGACAAAAGAAGTTGTAGATTTAGGACTGGCTAGACCATCTACTTTGGCTTCCTCATTTTATAGATAAGGAAATGAGCTCCACAGGGGTCATCTGATTTGTCAATGGAACGTCAGAGCTAGGCTTTAAACCCAGTTCCTTTAGCTCCAAATCCTGCCCCTGTACCTCTACACTTAATATTTGAAAAAATTGAGAACCTCAGGTCTACCAAGTCAATGGAGAGAAGAAACCAGAAGACAGTAGGCCTAGGAGAAAGAGGAAGAAGTTGTTTTTTGATGGTCAAGGGGATAAAGAGAGAAACCAAGAGCAGAGACCACAATTAAGAGTATTATCAAGGTTTGTTCAGTTGTTTCAGTCACACTCTTTGTGACCCTGTTTGGGGTTTTCTTGGCAGAGATAAGGGAGCAGTTTGCCATTTCCTTCTCCAGTTCATTTTACAGATGAGGAAACTAGACGAACAGAATGAAGTGATTTAGCCAGGGTCACACAGCTAATAAGTGTCTGAAGGCTGCATCTGAACACAGATCTTCCTGACTCCAGGACTGGTGCTCCATCCACTGCAGCACCTAGCTGCCCCTCTGGCCCCAGAGGCAGTCCCTATTCCCTTGCACCTGGATTCTTCCTCAGTTTAGTCAACATGCATATCAGTTGGAGGATGAAAGAAAGGCTGTGCCTCGGTTTTATTCCTTACGACTGATAGCGTCATTAGGCTAATGTGATGTAAATAAGCTTTAGGAATTTGACAGAATAATACCTGTTTCATTATGAGACGAGGGGAAAGAGAGGCAGGAAATGAGAGGGTGAAGGCAAGCCCAAGTGCACTTGTGAAATCAAATACACATTTTCCTTTGTTCAAAACAACCTTTAAACAACGCCTTTGAAAAAGCTAATGTAAACCAGGCAAGTCTTCTCCTCCTCTAAACATGGGATATCAAAAAACAGGGGGGAAAAAAACCCAATCATTTATATTTTAAATAAAAGGACTTTTTTTTTCCCCTTTAGGGAAATGCTAGAGATCACATTTCTGAGAGTTCTTTATCATATTTGTGTATACATAAATATGACCTAGTTATACAATGAACTCCAATCCCTGTTTCTCTTGGGCTTAGGAAGAAGTAGAATGGTTGTTCCTTAGTAGAAGGAAGAAAGTCCTCTAAGCATGATAACATGTCTAAGCAGGGATTCAGAGAACAAATCCTTATCTCTCCCTTTTTAAAAGTTTAATAGTATTTTTTTCCGCAAGTTATACGTCAAGAAAATTTTTAGCATTCCTTCTTAGAAGATTTTGAGTTCCAAATTTTTCTCCCTCCCTCCCCGCTTCTGAAAATGGTAGGGAGTTTGATATAGTTTATATACATGCTATCATGTAAAAAAAATTTCCATATTAGTTACAGTTGTGAAAGAAGAAACAGATCAAAAGGAAAAAAAAAACATGAGAAAGAATAAGTAGGAAAAAACTGCTTTGATCTACTTTCAGAGTCTCTCAGTTCTTTATCTGGGTATGGATAGCATTTTCTTTCATGAGTCATTTGTAGTTGTCTTGGACCATTGTGTTGCTGAGAAGTGCTGAGTCATTCAAAGAGCATCCCAAGATGTTGCTAATACTGTGTACAAAGTTTTCCTGCAAACCCTTATCTTTTGCCCTGATAAGGTAAAGGGAAAATCCCTGCAGATATTATTCTGGTATTCAAAGGTCTCTCAGTGTACACAGAGTTTGGAAGCTGAAGTTGTGGTTGAACTTGAAGGTGAAGGTGAGAAGTTAAGGTTGAAGATGTTTAAAATAAACTGGTGAGTATTCTAGTTTCAGATAATACAGCTTGGAGGCAAATGCAAGCATGATGGCAGTAAGACACTTGGGTAAAGAGGATAATAATATCTCACACTTGGATATCACCTTAAGGTTTGCATATTATTTATTATATTAATATGTATATGTATAATATGTGTGTATACATATGTATATGTATGTATGTCTATATATAGGCAGATAGGTAGCACACTGGATAGAGATCAAAGATGGCCTTGGACACTAAATGTGTGAACCCGGGTAAATCACTTAACCCTGTTTGCTTCAGTTTCCTCACCTGTAAAAATGAGCTAGAGAAGGAAAAGGCAAACCACTCCAGTATCTTTGCCAAGAAAACCCCAAATGTGGTCACAGAGTCAGACATGACTGAAAAGACTGAACTGTGTGTGTGTGTGTGTACACATATACGTACCCTCATACACATACATACACACAAAATTTCATTTGACACAATAACCCTGTGAAATTGGTATAAAATCTGCATTTTACAGATGAGGAAATCAAGGCTCAGGAAATTAACTTGCCCAGGATCACATAGCTAGTAAGTATCTGAGGTGAGGGGAAGAGCCTAGAACTTCCTAAATTCTCAGTCCATTCTCTTCCCCCCAAAAACACTGCCTTTTGCTAAAGAGAAAGGATCTTCTCACTCACTCACCTCTCTGGAGCCTTAAAGATTAAGGCCCTATCAGCATGGGTTTTTGTTTGTTTATATATTGAGACTCACCTAGACAGGGACAGAGGCCACTCTCCATCTGACCCATTGTTAATCTGCATGGAAGCTCTGACTTGTTCTGTTTCCAACCTGGGCCTGTTCATCTCTCCATAGCCTAGGCCCAAATATGTCAGCAGCTCAGAACCCCTAAGTACAAACACCAGCCTTGGCACATTGGTTTATACCAATATGCTTGGCTCTATCAGCATGGTTTAGCAGGGAAATGATCAGACCTGGAGTTGACAATAATAACAGGCATTTACTTTTATATTAATAATATGTAAACTCTAAAAATGACAACACACATGATTTCATTTGAATTTCACAACATCTCTGGAAAGCAGGTACTCTAGGTATGGCTGTTCCTTCCCCCATTTTACAGGTAAAGAAACTGAGGTTCAGGCAATAATTCTATAGTTAACAGGTATCTCAGGTAAGCTTTAATTTTAGGTTTGCCTAGCTCCCAGGCTAGCCCTCTATCCGTTATATCATACTCCTCTGAATTCTATTTCTGCTACTGTCACCTATGTGACATCAGACAAATCATTTGAACTCACTGAATTTTAGTTTTCTTGTATGTCCTTAATTTCCATATATGTCAAATGACAAGGGTGTTCTAGGCAACCTCTAAGGTCTGGTAAGGTATGCGGAAGGTGACAAGTGTGGAAACCAGGAAGTGTGTACTCTGACTTTATTATCCATGCCATCATGAAACTGACATACAATACTGATGAATTTCTCCAGGCAACCAAATATTGACATAATTTTCCATAAGCCCTCATGACTGACAGTATCAAAGGCCTTGGTCAGATGTACAAATGTTGTGTACAGACCTCTGTTTTACTCCTGGCATTTCTCCTAGAAACTACTTCAGAGAGTGCAACTCCATTGGTCTGGCCACAATGTTTTAATGTAAAATGTACACTTGCAGAAAGACTCACATAGGACAAGGGTGGACATGGTGGTCAGAAGAAGAGATACAAGGACACTCTCAAGGTCTCTCTTAACTTTGGAATTGATTGTGTGACATGGGAGACGCGGGCACAGGGACTGCTCAGCATGGCATGTCCACATCAGATAAGGTGCTGTGTTGTATGAGCAAAGCAGAATTAGAGTAGCTCAAAAGAAACACAAGATGTGCAGATTTAGAGAATCCACCCCAAATGTTCACATGGACAATTTGTGCCCGACCTGCAGCAGAGCATTTGGAGCTCATTTTGATCTGATCAGCCACAGGGGGACCTACCGTAACTTGACTCTAGCACAGTAGTGTCATTTTGGCCCTTTTTAAGAACAAAGGACAGCCATCAGTCTAACTCTGAGGGCAGCGAATCTTCATAATACTGCCTAAAAACAATGAATGGAGAGCAAAAACAGACAAAAAGGACAGCACATGATAGGAACAGGTTTTCCCTGACGTTTTCTTTTCTTTCTCCTACAACTTGAAGATGACTTACCTAAAAGAAGACAAAGCTGCCACTGGATGTGATTGGCCGGTCCAGTTGGCACTCCCTTCTCTGACACACGTTCCTTCTATGTCCTCCTCTCTCCCCTCAACCCCCCACAGCCAACACAGTGCAAGCCTTGGACAAACTGACCGTAGGCCTTGATTGCCCCTGACTTTCCTGACGCAGCTTTCTGGTCACCTTGTTGTTGAGTCATTTTTCAGTCCTGTCAGACTCTTTGTGATCCCATTTGGGGTTTTCTTGGGAAAAATACTAGAGTGGTTTGCTAGTTCTGTTTCCAGCTCATTTTACAGAGAGGCAAACAGGGTTAAGTGACTTACCCAGGGTCATACAACTAGTAAATGTCTGAGGTCAGATCTGAACTCAGGAAGAATCTTTCTGATTTTAGGCCCAGCTCTCTATTCACTGAGCAACTTAGGTACCCTTCTGGACATCTAAGGGCCTAAAACAATTCCAGCCACATGGAACCTAGGCCCTTCAGAGTTGGTGGATTTCTGAAGTTTACATGAGAGGGTTTCTAGGCTAGTGGGGAGGGTGGAAGGAAATGCATCTAGAGAAACTAAGGGCCAATGTATCTTTTTTTTTGGCCCATCTTTGCTATTTTAGGCAAAGTAAACCTCCTGTGTTAATGTTTAATGGCATGCTAATAATATCTCATTTCATCTCTAAAACTGACCTAAGATCGTGTTCAAGCTACACCCCCTACAATACCTTACCAAGTTCTGGAGAATAAGAAGTAAACCTTCGCGGGAGCTCCTCAGTACTTTGAGAATACTGACTGATGCAGAAGGTAAGGTAGGGAGTGATGAAGGAGCATCATTGATCTGCCTTCGTTGGAGAGTGGCAAAGAAAGGACATCAATTACTAGTGGCTTGAGACAAATTAACAAGAGCCAAACTGAACAAACTGAACCCAAACCAATGACTGTTCTCTAAGTGGCATTATATAAACCTTGCCTGAGAGGTGAAATTCTTTTCTTCTGTTTGTAATACTTATAATTTGTGCAACTTCTCAGCCCCTTCATTTGTCTCAAGTGCCTGATTGAACAGTTCTCCTAATTGCTAAAGCAACAATATTAATAAGACTCCTTTGTATTGTATAGAAAACAATGGGGGAGGGGGGAGAATGAGACAGTATAAGACAAAAGGGATTCCGCAAGGAAGAATCCTGATTATTGAATTGCACTGAACAAGGACACAAGGTTAGAGCATGATCATAAAAAAGAGAAAACACTAAGTAAAATGGTACTTTCTCCCCTGTGAAATACTCATCTCTGCTTGTTAAAATTCTTGGGATCATAGATTTGGAAGGGACCTCAAAGACCATTAAGACCAGGGGTTCTAACAAAGGAATTTATGGATGCTTTAGTGTAGTGTGTGAATAAATTCCTAGGGTTACATGAACTTGGATGGGGAAAAAAATACATCTTAATTATCACTCTCCTCTAATTGAAATTTAGCATTTTCTTTAATTACTTGGGCTGTTCACCCTTCATTGCCAAAGGGGACCAATGACATCGTGGGGTGATGTCTTCACTTGTGAATTGGATTAAAGTGAGGCAGAATTGCACAGTCATCAGCCTATCTTCCATAGTCATCAAAGTCCAGTGGCAAAACCAAGGGGGAGAAACATGAGGTTTTGAGGCCACAAATGGCCATCTGGTTCCCAAGGGCAGCCCCTTTGATTTAATAAAAACTTCACAGAACAAGTTCCCTCAAAAAAAGGATTTGCCCTGTAAAACTTGGACTCAGTCAAAAGACTACACCTGAGGACTTAGAGGATCCTATGTGGCTGAGGCCACAAGTTCCCCATTCCTGAGCGAGACAAAAGCCAAGCCGTCTGATGATGACCTGGGATGCAGCGGATTACCTTGGCATCTTCAGTGTCTGACCAAACTCTAAGCACTCCACAGCGTTTGCTTTAGCCACCTTCATGATCACTGGAACAAATTATTCTCGTTCACCCGTTCTGCGGGGGGCGGGTCTTCACGTACTTGGGGTAAACATCCCCTTAACTCTGATGGATTTGAGGGCTGTCAGTCACCCTCTGGTTGATTTAGGTCATCTGCTAAGACTTTTATTCAGGTGTGGCTGCTGTACCTGCCACAGCTTCTTGGAACCACAGGTAAGAGTTGGGTGAAGGTAGACATCACAGATGGATTTAGTAGCCCTGAAGAGAGCTTAACAAACCCTCACACCAGGGGTGCTAGTCCTCCCTGAATACACCATACACCCAAATCAATCATAGACTTTTATACTAAGTTTGGAAAAGTCCTTCATCAGCACACAGAAAATATATTTGATTGACTGAGGAAACTTGGTTCTCACCTGTGAGTCATCTGTAAAATTCCAAGCCATTTTGGGCCCCTATGGGTTTTTTACTGGCTGTCAGCAGAGAGAAGAGTGCATTCCAGCTACACTCCTGAATGAGAAACAGAAATCTGAACCACAGCCCAGGAGGCTCGAGAGCTATAGTACTCAAAGGATACTGGCATCCCCAAGAGCCCTGAGGGAATACAGTACTAGCTAAGCTCTGAGGGACCCTACAGATTAGGAAAAGTGGAAGTTTCAGTAAGGACTCACAGAATCTATTTGTATTACATCTTCTATTGTTAAAGTTTTATATATTTATGTCTTATCCACTTCAACTATCCACGAGAGCAAGGATCAGGCTTTACATTCTTGTATTTCATTTAATCTACAATACAGAGCCTTGCACATAGTGCAATTTGCTGATTGTTTTAACTAAAACTGTCTTTCATTCCATAGGATTTAGAGCTGGAAGCAACTTTAGAGCTAATGCATTCTGACCCATTCATTTTTCGGATGAGGAAACCAAGTCCCAGAAAGGTTAATTGATGTGTCCAAAGCAGCACCAGAAGAAGCTGAGGCAGCAGGATTTGAAACTAGATCTTTTGGCTAAAAATGAAAAGTATTTTGCAATTAAAGTGTAAAATTGTAAAAACATTTTATAAAAGAAAATATTTTGACATGACATATTAGTATCTCCATGAAACTAAAAGTCAAATTCCTCATATCAAATACCATCTTTAAAAAACTCTCTATGCAACAAAAAGATTTCTAAACTTCAAATAATATGTAATGCAACTAAATGTAAGTATAAGAAAAACAGAGGCACAATCTCCCAGAGTTTTTTAATACCATTACTTGACTTAGATACACATTTGTGCTAAGGAGCTATCAAGCTGATTTACCATTCCTTCAACCTGCAACATGCTTCTTTGCACATCTCATTGTACTTGATGTGTGCAGAATAGGGGTTTATTCATTTCTCCTCCTTGCCCTCACTCGTCTTGGAGGATGAGGTTGTAGCCCTCCTTCTCAAGGCTAACCTTTTGTATATATCATTAATCCCATCTCCTCTACTCTGGAACCCTGAGTCATTCATTGACCATTCCCCTCCTGTCTCTGACCTCCAATCTCCCCTTTGTCCTGGCTCCTTCCCCTCTCCCACAATCATCTCTTTTGGTGGTAGTGGTAGGGAGGGCTGCACTGATGATTTTATCGATATGGGAGCTCTTGGTGTATAGATTCCCTCCACCGATTCCACTCAATAACACATCTGCAGATTCATAAAAGAGTTGCCTAGACTTATCTGCTGTCACACAGACAATGTGTTAAAGACAACACTTCGAACCCAGGTTTTTCCAGCTCCAAGCCTACAGCTCTTTCCATTACCTAACAGTTACCCTTTACTTTTCCCTTTCTATCTGCCCATTCCCTGCTTCCTCTCCTGCTATGGTCATCGATAGTCATCGATAGGAGTAGCTGGATGGCACATTGCATGGAGTGCTGCGCCAGGGCCAGCCAAATCAGCCTCAGCCCTGGGTAGATCACTTAACCTCTTTCTGCCTCAGCTTCCTCATCTGTAAAATGATAATAATTGTATCTACCTTAGAGGGTTGTAGTGAGTATCAAGTGAGATAATATTTGTAAAGTGCTTAGCACGGTGCCTGACCCACAGTAAGCTCTATATTAATCTTAGGTATTATTAGCTATTATGATTAATTGGTGACACTAAAAATTTTCAAAGAGAAACACCGGAAGGTTGCATGTTCATAACACCCTGTTGTTCCTTTGGAAGAAACGCCAAACGTTAAAATTTTCCTTTTCTATTTTTACCATAACCGTCAGTCCATCAAAATCCTCTGTGATCTTTTCTTTTACAAGTCAGTTTGAGCTCTCCTCCCTGCCGCTTATAAGCTAACACAAAGGCAAAAACTGCTGAGAAATCTATGCATGTCAGACACTTTTTCTTCTAATGGATAAGGAAGTGCTCTAAAATAGAACTGTCATCTGATCAGTCTTGGGATTAATTGATATGCCTCCTTCAGCGTGACTGCCATTCTCCACTCAACTGGGAGTTGCCAAGGAAACCAGATCAGCACATTCATGAGCAACCATGACCCCGTGGGAGTCTCTGCCCACTACGATGAGTTAACACTAGCTAGGAACAGAGAAGTCATTTGGTGCTTTGGCTGATAGTTGAAGAGCAGGGGTTTCAACTAAAAAATGCATCTATGCTTAATTATTAATCAATAAAAATTAATGAAGAAATATTTATTAAAACCAACCTTTCATATATACTAGGGAAGATATAAAATACAGCAAGACAGTTCCTGATTTCACAGAGTTTGCAATTTAGGTAGGGAACTAGAACATGTACACCCCAAAAATATCTAACAATGATATGGGACAAATGAGTGCTACAGACAGTCTGTGCTACAGAAATCCAGATGAAAGAGAAAAGAGTCTAGTGGGGATATGGGAAGGCATTATGGATGCCAAGGGACTTCATGTGGGCCTTTGACATTCATGAGTTTGATAGCCTGTATACTGTGCATCTCAAAGGCACTGAGGGTGGTAGGGGAAGTTAGTAGAAGGGATCCTGGCTCTGGAGCCAAAGAACTCAAATTCAAATCCAGCCTCTGACACTTACTACTTGTGTGACATTGGGCAGAGCTAAGCCTCAACATCTGCAACCATAAGATGAGGAGGTTGGCCAAGCGTGATGGCACAAGCTTGCCATCCCAGCTCCTGAGAAGGCTGAGGAGCTCTGAGTTGCAGCAGACTCTGCTGATCATACATCCCACTAAATTCAGCACCAATATGATGAAATTCCAGGATTAGGAGGCTACTGAGTTACTTAAGGAGAGATGAGTGACACAAGAAGAAGGTCTAAGTTCCTGGGTGAACGAATTCTTGTACCTGAGGAAGATGATGAGACTCAGTTATTTAAAAAAAAAAAAAAAAAGCGGTTTGGGTTAGTTGAGCTCTGAGGTTCTTTGATCTATGATTTATAATCATTCCTTTCCCAATCCTAAGCAATGTGGTATACTACCAAAAGCCCTAGGTGCTCACAACAAAATTTGTCGTATTGTTTTTGTGTATTTAGTCATTTTCAGTCATATCTGAGTCTTCATGATGCCTTTGGGAGTTTTCTTGGCAAAGATACTGGAGTGGTTGGTCATTTCCTTTCCCAGCTCATTTTACAGATAAGGAACTGAGGCAAATATGGATAAGTGACTTGCATAGGGTCACACAGCTAGAAAGCACCTGAAGCCAGATTTGAACTCAGGAAGATGAGTCTTCCTGGTTCATCCTGGTACTTTATCCACTGTACCATCGAGCTAGCCCTGTGCTGATCCCCTTTTATGGCATCACATACTGATGTTGGCACATCTAGTGTTACTACCTAAGTCATATTTCACTGCTCCAACCACTTCAAATTACAGATGAGCAAAAGGAGACCTGAAAAGCTAAAAGGTTATTGGCCAAAGTCACATAAATAATGGATAGCAGAACTGGAAATGGGATGCCATAGAAAGAAAATTGTCTGTAGAGCCAGAGGAAGTGAGTTCAAGTCCTATTTTTCATGCTTACTACTTGTGTGATCTATAAAATGAAGGGAACGAAAGAGATGACCACTGAGGTTCCTTCTAGGTCCATATCTATGATCCAATGACCAAATCCCAGATTTCCTAGAGGCATGGTGCAATGGATAGAAAATTGGACCTGAAGTCAGGAGACCTGAGTCAGATAGATATAAGCTCTATGACCCTGGGCAAGTCACTTAATCTCTGACTTGGTTTAATATAAAATAGGGATAACATTAACACATATTTTATAGAACTGTTGTGAGGATTAAATCTTGGCACATAGTAGATCCTTAAATTCTAGTTCCCTTCTCATCCCTTCCCTCTCGTTTATTTTCTGTTATGGAATGGAATTAAGAACATAAATATGGATAACTGACAAGATGACTCCTCCTCACCTCACAGTGGACCTGCCTCCAATTAAATCAGCCGCCTTTCTCTAAGTATGTAAGAGCAAGCAGGGCTTTTGTTTGTTTGTTGTATGCAGCTTTCTCATTCTGATGTTGCGGCTCTTGGTTCCCAGTTATCATCCTGGAGTAATTTGGACCAGTCTGTTGAGCTTCACTTCTCTTATTTTTCTTTGCAGATAGGGTCTATGTAATTCTCCTCTATAGTCTTTTCTGGGTCATGCACAGATGGCCCTTTATAGATTTTTTTCCCCAATATGCTTATTGATAAAATAAGGCACCTGCAGATTTTGTGTTTCTGTGGACCTGGAGTGACCCATGGACAATTTATTGGGAGAAATTACATGGGAGATTACTGGTGGTCAGCTGAATGCTGAATGAAAAAAGTATTTATTAAAAAAATCTAAGTTATATGGAAGTTATTGCAGAACACTGAAAACAAATAAAATAATAAAAAAAGAAAAAAGTATTAAATGATTAGACTATGCTAAACATTGGGAATACTCATTGGGAGCCTCAATTACAAGAGAAGGAAGCAAATACAGAAATGCAGGATATGTATTCTAAGGTTTTTCTTCTTTCTAGGTTTCCCCCTCTCATTTTGTAAAAATGAGTGTCATTCAACACATTTGAGAGGCTATTAGCTTCTTCTATAGGAAAATGCCTCTAACAAAGATGCTGAGTACCTCTTCTGAGATAATGTCAGCTTCAAAATCCCCATAACAATGATAGGGTCTGAGCCAGCAAAAATCACCTGTTTGTCTCCATATTTATCACAGCATAGCCTTTTGCCAGGTTTACTGAGAATAGCAAGGGCATTCCCTCTGGCTTTAAAAGCTTCTGAGACTCCAGGTGTTTACTTCCTAACTGGCTGAAATTTCTTTTGGCAGGCTTTCTTTACATCTCCATCACTGATGTCTCTTCCAAAGGCTTGAATTTCTTAGTAATTTCTGAATTTATTTATCCTCTGCACCTCCCTCCAAGTAACTACTCCTCCATATAAGTAATGCTCCAGATTTTGCCTTTTCATGTAGTTATGACATCCACAGGAGTCCATGCTCTCTGTGGTTTCATCTGTTAGATTTTTATTTCTTTTAAATGTATCAATGAATGAAGTAAAGCAATAGAACTTCCATTAGACTGAGTACTATCCCTAAAAAGCAGTCTTTGTTCTCTTAACTCTGGAGATCTTTCTCTGAGTATATAGATGGCAATTACATCATAGGCTCACAAAATCCTAGCATCATGAAACTGGAGTTGGCAGAGACTTCAAGCTCTATCTGGTCCAAATCCCTCATTTTACAAATAAGGAAAATGAGCCCCAGGATGGTTAGATGACTTGCCCAAGGTCACACTGGCAGTCAATATTAGAAACAGGATTTAGATCTAGAACCAATGCTCTTATCATTGCACCACACTGAACAGTTAAGTGTTGAGCCCATACTGCAGATTTTCTATGAGCTTTTATTTTATATGGGTTTCTCAATCTCCAGAAAGCTGAATAAATAACATTTCCTTTTGTTTTAACATTCCCTAATTCCCAGAGTCACTGACATGTTTTCTTCCTTCAGCAACTAAACAGTGTCCTATATTTGAGATATGGATTGAAATAGAGGACTGAGGCACAGAAATTATTTATTACTGATGCAGGAGTTGTTTCCCATTAGCTGCTTATGTGCAGTCATATTATCAAATTGTTAGAATAAAGGTCATTCAACATGAAATAAGCAAAAAGGATAAAGATGAGTAGGAGATACAGCTTGCAATTACAAAAAGATGTAAATAAATAGATCTCCAGCTGGATTTATTTAAATGCTGTTGCATCTGGAAAAAAAAAGAAATAAAGGTAAAGTCACGGACTCTCTAACAACAAGGAGAGCAAAAGAGCTCAGAAACTTTTGCAGCCAGAAAGTAAAAGAATCCTTACTTAGGGCTCCATACTAGGCAAAGAAACATGGAGTACAAATCACTTCAAAGTCATTAGGGTACAGAATAGTAGAAGATTCTAAGTGGTGTCACCTCACAAAACAGTAAAAATAAAATGGAAGGAATGAGCAAATTGGAGGCAAATTTTGTGCAGGATCCAACTACACATAATCATTCCAAAATAATTTGTAGTTGAAATTGGAATAAGGACAGGAAATAGGGAAAAATGGATCACATTTACCAACATTTCTATTTCTTCATTGTCAGTGTCAGTGGAACGTGACTGTGATTGGACTATAATCCCTTCAACAGCACTTAAGGAAATAAAATTAAGGAGAGCCGCTAATCCAAATTATGTGCACATAGTAAACATTTATGCTGGAGGTGATAAAGATTTTTCAAGTTAATGCTTAAAGAAGGGGAACAAATAAAGGATTTTAGTATAAAAAAAGACTAAGAAAACACTAGCATTTAGTGACTCACATTTCGTTCTTTCTTGGCTCTAAAAAATGGTTATGAGAATGGTCTATACTCTATATAGTACACACATATTGAGCATATCCTTGATGAAAATATGAAAAAGGAAACAGATTTTCATATCAAAAACCCCAAAATAGTTTACTTTCTTGAACATAATATAGACATAAAGGCTCTCTTTCAGAAAAAAGTCTATTATGCAAAAATTGTTTGGTCCAGATCTATGATTCCATTGGCACAGATAACTCTTCTGTGGGGGGAAAAGTCTTTACAAGCTTTGTTGGCATTAGCTAAAGAAAGGGTAAGTTTGTCTTCTTGCTCTTGTTTTTCCTAAGTGGATCCTTTCTCATGAGACCTTCTTTAATACTATCAAAATTGAAAACATGGCAAATCTGACTGGTCTCTGGCTCTACTCACCCCATGACTCCAACTTCACTGAATCCTGCTTGGCTCAGAGGCATAAGCCTTGACATCTCTAACGCCTGTGGCTTTCCATATTCCCTTTCGAGTTATGAAATGCTATGAATCCAGGACCCAGATACAACCAATATAGAGTAGAAATATTCTCCTGCAAGGCTTTACTAGTATTGCTAGTACTAGTTGCTGCTGCTACCCCTACTGCTGCTACTACTACTATAAAATGGTATTTATATGGTGCTTTAAGTTTTTTGAAGTGCTTTACATCTGTTGCTCACTTGCCCCTCACAGCAACCCTAGGATGTGGTGGCTATTTTACAGATGAGGAAACAGAGGTTCAAAGGTAAGGATCTTGTCTAGGCTCACATAGCTATTAAGTATTTGAGGCAGGATTCAAACTCTGGTCTTCCTCACTCCAAATCCAGCACTCCACCCACTTTGCTACCTAGCTTTCTCTTTTCTAAAACACCATCTTGTTGTGCCTTCTTTTGATTCCTTGGATGATAACTTATTTTGAATGATACCTTTCTTGGTGTTGGCTTTCCCTCCGCTGATGAAGACTGAAATCTCTCCTATGCCTTCTTACCCTGTATCACCCTTCTCTACCTTTACCCCAGAATTTCCCACTTAATGATCTCTGCAGAAAACCTTAGGACTTACTCTTTTCTTTTTCTGTCTTGAGGGCATCAGTAGTTGTCCCTCATTCTTGCCATCCAGTGCCCTGGAGCTCACTTCCTTTTCAGGTTAGCAACTCATGCTTATTTAAAGTTTGAAAAAAGGGTATAGATGTGATGTAGAGTTAGTCTATCCACAGGGCATTCTGATGATTTCTGAGATTTTTCATGGTATAGAATTAGAGTATATTGTCCTCCAAGGACCTCTTTGGAGCTGTGAATACAACTTTCATATTGAACCCTCCTCAGTACTGAATCCCCAGCCCTCTCTCGAATTAGCGTATTTCCATCCCCAAAGAACAACCCCTCCTCTAGGTACTTCTAAGCACTTTCTGCTGGAGAGTTTTAAGTATGTTTTGCTTAGCTGTAGTACTTCACCTTGAGGGGAAAGTGTTTCATCTCTATTACAGCATAGTGCCAAGATTAATTTGTCCCCTCCACAATTCTTTTGAAAACCCTTTTTGAGGATTTTGTCTGTTATCTTGATTTTAGGAACACATATGCTCTGGTGCTATATGGATTTAATCGGTGTGTTTTGTTTTCTAAAAGGGACCCATGACCTCATGGGGTGGTGTCTTGACTCGTGCTGTGAACTGGACTCAAATGAGACAGCCTCACTCACTGAGAATCATCAAAGTGCAGTGGCAAGACAGAAGTAAAGATGACTGGTCATGTCGTGGACCTGGCATCTTCCACGTCTGACCATGCTCTAAATGCTCTATAGCACACTTGCTTCAGTCATCTTCATGGCCATTGAAACAAATGGTTTTCATCTACCCATTTCAGCCAGGAGAAGTCTTCACATACTTGGAGTAGACATTGCCCAGCTTACTGATGGACTTGAGGACTTAACCTGGTTTAAGCCATCTGCTGAGATGGTTTTATTGGGTATGACCACTGCACATGCTATAACTTCTTGGAACCTTAAGTGAGAGTTAGGTGGGAGCTGGACACCAAAGGTGGTTGAGCAGCCCTTTTCAGGGTTCAGCAAGCCCTCACATCAAAGGTGCTTCTTTTCCCTGAACACTCCATACACTCCAATATAGCATATGGATGTTACTGGGGCTTGAAACAGGCAATCACTTGACACCTAAATAAGAGGCTGAAACCTCTTATTTGTCTAGCATATGGTCCATGAAATCAAGAAATTTCTATCCACCCCACTCTGTCCATAATTCAAATGTTTCCATCATTAACAATACAATACAGATATTCAGTATTCAGATGCAATGTTCAGATATTGCATTCAGATACAATAGAGTATAGATATTCACCATTGTCTAAAATACTTAAACTCTTATTTTAATTTAACTTAATGAAACATTTAAATTATTTTTTCAAGTAAAGTGACTAACAGTATTCACACACCCATAGCCTTTATTAAAATAATTTCTTCTCAATTTAATACCAAATCCTCATTAGTATTCTAATGTAATGGACTTTTAGTATACAGATAAGTTAGTTCCAACTGCAGTTTCAGGGGTGATCAATAATACAGAATTATATGATAAATTTTAAAAATAGAAGCTCACATTTATATAGTCTCCCCCATCCCCAAAGCTTACACATTGATTTTGATGTCTTTAGAATGACCGGGTCTTTAGAGAACTAATATCCCTTTCAACTCTGATAAGCTATGATAATGAAAAAAGGAACTGAAGTGTGGTATAGCAGACTGAACTCCTAAACTGCTAATGATAAGATCTGATTCTACCCTGGATCCCTTAAGGGAGAGCTTTGTGATTTTAGGTGACTCACTTAAGTCTGGGTCTCATTTTCTTTATCTGTAAAATAAAGGTTGGATTAGATGATGTCTAAAGTCCCTTCCAACTTTACTATTTTACCAAGTTCTGTAGTCTATATCAAGTCATCCACACCTGCATCTTGTGAAATTTCTGCAAAGGCCAGAGTTAAAGAACAAAACTTGGAGTAAATGTGGCTTTAATAGTATTACGCACCTGGATTTTCATCCTGGCCCTGCATCTATGTCACCTTGAAAAAGTTGCTCAACCTCTGAGTCTTCTCTCATCTTTGAAGGAAGAAGGAAGAAAGGCTAGATCATTTTTTAAAAGTTTCTTGCAGCAGTTGATACTTTGATTAGTATTTTGCTTAGAATATTAAATATACAGTAGCATTTTTAGCTTCTAGTTACACAGATGATGACCATATTAAAATTATTTGTGTTTATGAGGAATTGGGATGGAGTAGAGAACTAAAATCCCTATGTCACCTGGAAATGTCATAATTTATTTCAAGTTCTTCTTATCAGAGCTGTCAATAGGAGCAAAATGGAGACTTCTTGGTTTTCATTCCTTTGTCAGTTCTAGCCTAACTTCAGGTAGGTCTAACAAGCTATGCGGCCATCAAAAAGCAGTCCGCGGGAAGAAAATGACTGGGTCCGGGATAAGGCAAACAATTATAATGGGTATTAGACTCTGGCATCCATTGCCCTAGGTTCAAATCCTTTCTTTGATGAAAGCTACGGTATTACCTGGGGCAAATCATTTATCCTCTCAGAGTCCTGGTTTCTTCATTTGTAAAATAAAGGGGTTGAATTAGGATTATACTCTGAAGTCCCTTCCAACTCTAGACTACGATGGTGATCGATTTGAGATAATCTAGTACAATAGTGTTATTTCACAGAAGAACATAAAGCAAAGAGAGAAAAAGCGATTGGCTTTAAAAGTGAAATAGCAACAAGTTAGTGGTAGATGCACAGTATGAAGTTAGAATACTTTGTTCTACTTCCAAAGCTCATTTTCCACCCCGCTGTCTAGAATAGGAAAGCTCACAAATAAGATTCTACTTTCTAGAGAAATGAATCATACCTTTTATTTGAGCTGCTAAATTGCATTCATTCAACAAGAACCATTATTGCAGGTATGACTGTCCATTAAATTGTATAGATGAGGAATCATTAACTCTTTCCAGTAGACAATGTCATTTTTATTTTCCCTCATTGGGGAAATGAATTAATAGTATAAGATTAGGTTTAAGGAGGGGTTTGTGAGTGGCACTTTCTGAACAGTTGAAGGGTTTTTGATGGCATGGGCAACCTTTCTCATGTTCCTGCAAGAAATACAAAAGAGATACCAGGAAAGGAGTATCTATGGCCATGTTTTAATTATGCCCATTCCCTGCTAAAATAGAGAAGGGGATAATGTCTGCTGCCAGCATATTGTCAATATAAATCAAATTTGAAAATTGACTTACTGCTATTATCTAGAGAGGAACCACTGTTCCATAGCTGGAGTTGTTCTGTTTCTGATAAATGTTTAAGTGAGACTGAAAAATATCATTTTGAAAACAGTATTTTGGCATCTTGAATATCTGAAATTTTCAATCACACTTTATTAGGAAAACCAAAGCAAACTTTATTTTTAAATAATTTTTATTAGTTGATGACAACAGGACTGCCTAACTTCAATTAGACTCCCATATAGCTACAGTTGGTAGGCTCTTAGACTGCATCTAGTCCTTCAACCATTAATTACAATTTTACATAAAGAGTCAAACATATAGGATTTAGCCTGCACTATTTTAAAAAATTTTTTACACAAGTGAAGATACTATGAATGGCAAGCACTCTAAAAGTGCAAATCCTGGGCAATTTAGTAAATGGAGGGACAATGAAATGTCTATTAATACACTTGAGACAGACTTAATACCACATAATTAGTACAATCGAACCAAAGGAAAAAGAAAAACATGTAATTAAGCTTGAATACATTAGAAAGAGATAAAAATGGTCTAATAATAGCTAAATCTGCCAAAACAAGGAGGTTATAAAAAGCAACCTCAGATCTTCACAATCAGAAGAAGATGGGGGCCAAAGGGAAAAAAGCAATGGGAAAAATGGGTAAAGTTACCTTCTCACAAAGAGGGAAGACAGTGTAACTTACTATGGGTGAATGATAGACACTGGTACTTCTGAAGAGTTTAGGAAAGCACTTTTCTCATAAATGAATCATCTTTCCTGCTTACCCTGAGCCCAGAAGAGTAAATTGTAACATGAATCATATTTATATGCCATTTTATGAGGTACTTTCCTCATGGAAACCATGGAAGAAAGGTTGAAAAAGCATTCCCATTCCATTTTATAGATTAGGAAATTTAGATTGCAGCTTAGTTAAATGACTTTCCTATTATTTATTAAAGCTAGAATCTGAGCTAGGATTGGAATCCAAGTCTTCTTTTATCAAACCCAGGGATCATTACACTATATCTTTCCACCTCATTTTCTAGCATTCATTGTGTGTTTATTCTGTCCAGCATTGTGTTTGGACTACAGCTGGAAACCCTCCAGACAGAATGAAGTTACAAAAGGGGGACGATATCTAACCATGAAATCATTATACAAAACGGACCATAAGCTATAGTCGGGGTAGACTTAGTCTACCTACGTGGTACAATTTTAGGGGCACCGAGAGTTCCCTCCAAAAAAAAAAATCATCTTCACCAGTTGGAAATATTCACTACTAATACCATTTCTTTGGGTTAAGGCATAGTCTATGAAAATATTCTGCCTAAGGGATAGATCGCATTAACTTATTAATATTCACCAAACACTGAGCATTTGTGTGTGTGTGTGTATGAAAATAAAATTAGTTTTTATTTTAAGAGACAAATGTCTGACACATGGGAAGTATCCTAAGGTTAGACCTGGATTGGGCTCCAGACTTCAGGGACCCTAAGTAATAATTCATGAAAATAATAATTAGCATTTCTATACTATATGCTAGATACTGTGCCAAACACTTGATAATCCTGGGAAGTGGGTGCTATTATTATCATCATTTCACAATTGAGGAAATTGAGGCAGGTAGAAGCCAAGTGACTTGCCTAGGACCAGAGCTTATAAGTATCTGAGGCTGGATTTGAACTCAGGTACTCCTGACTGAAGCCCCAGCACTCTAGCTGCCACATAGCCAGAAAGCCCTGGGATGTTGGGGGGAGGCAGGAGAAGGGGAATTTGATGAGGGGACCTAATGCATAGCTCTGATCCTGACTCAAAAATTTTAAGCAATGAATAATAATACCAGCTATTCATATAACAAGTTATGGTTACAAAGCTCTTTACATACATATTTCATTTGAAACTTACAATGACCCTGTGAGGGGTAGTTCTTGAGTCATTTCCATCGTGTCTGACTCTCTGTGACCCCATTTGGGGTTTTCTTGGCAAAGATGCTAGAGTGGTTTGTCATTTCCTTCTCCAGCTCATTTGACAGATGAGTAACTGAGGCAAACAGGGTTAAATGACTTGTCCAGGGTCACACAGCTAGTGTCTGAGGCCAGATTTGAACTCAGGAAGATGAGCTTTCTTGACTTCAGGCGCAGCACTCTTATCTACCAAACCACCTAGCTGCCCCCATAGTGAGTAGTTAGCGTAAGTATTATTGGTCTTATTTTGTATGGAAGGGAACTAAGCCCCAAAGAAGTTAAATGATTTTCTCAGGGTCCCACAATAGTTGGAATCAAGGCTCAAACTCTAGGGCTATTTCCAGTAAACAGTTATGTCTCTTGGAATAATGGGCTCCCCTGCAGAATGATCATGCCACTTTGTAGACCTAGAACAGTTGAGGTGAGCTCTTCTCTAGCTTCGCTCAGCCCTGTCGTCTCCACTTCCCCAACTGTGGCTGATGGTTTCTATCCTGGGGTCTCTCACCACAAGGGGCCTTGTGTCCTGAGGTACATACAAGGTCTAGCCTCAAAGTTGTCTCCTCAATTCACCTCATCTAAATTTGTCTTAAAAAGTTGACTTTGAGAGTTTACTTCCTACTGTCTGCTGCAGGTACCAGAATTGCTAGTTTGGGCTCTGTCTGGGCATATTGCTTTTCTTATAAATACTCTACCCTGAGGAAAAGCAGCCCTCTTCTTGATGTTCTCTGCTAGACTTTCCTTCTTTGATTTCATAGTGAGTGGGCTATAAAACTCAGAGTAATAAAGAGCATCAGCTATTGGAGGCAATGTGACTGCATTTGATTGATAGGGAAATATTAAATGACTTATTAGGAAGGGGCTTGTCTATTAAACAAGTGGTCTATGAAGCCTAGAGTGGTTCCTAGTGACATGGTATATCTTTTTTAAACAATGGGGCCTGGGTCCAAATTTTCAATATACTATTTAAAAACTAAATGTTTTAGCAAGTCCCGTTAAGCCCCGGATCTCAGTTTCCTATATGTATAAGCGGAGAGCTGAATTTAATGACCCTTCTACTTCAAAATCCTATGATCCTAAAAATAATATTTCCAAGAAACCAATAGCTGGGAAATTCTGAAGAATTCAGGATAAAGCTCCTTGCCCTTTTTCATTTTCATTTTAAAATGTAAAAATACACACAACCATATCCCACTCTCCCATTCCCCGTCCCAAAGCATTTTCCCTAGCATAGCATTTTGCTGTTGGGAGAGATTTTAGAGGTCATCTAGTCCAACTCTTTCATTTTACAGAAACCAAGGCCCAGAGAGGTCAAGTAATTTGGCCAGGGTTACTGAGCTATTAAATGATAGAGCCAGAGTTAGATCTGCCCCATCTCCCCAACCCAGTCTCTGAAAGGAAACTATACCATATAATTTCTATGAAAAAAATTCCCAGGAGAAAGAAGAGTGGAGTTGATTAAGCTTCAATAGCATTACATAGCACTTGAGATCTCAGATCTGTTTCTCCTGGAAGGTAGTGTGGCATCACAGAGAGAGCATTGAACTGGGAATCAGGAAGTCCTCATTTTGAAGTGCCTCTGACACTAATGTATGGGCAGTTAGGTGGCACAGTGCATAGAGCAGTGGAACTGGAGTCAGTAAGACCTGAGTTTAAATCTGACCTCAGATACTTAACTAGCTGAGTGACCCTGGGTAAGTCACTTTGTCCAGTTTGCCTCAGTTTCTCATCTGTCAAATGAGCTGGAGAAGGAATTGGCAAACCACTTCAGTATTTTTGCCAAGAAAATCCCAAATGGGGTCACAAAGAGTGGGACATGACTGACACAACTGAAGTAACAGACACTAATTAGCCATGTCACCTGCTGGACAAGTCATTTTCCCACTGTGGGGTCAGACTCAGTAACCTCAAAAATTCCTTCTGTCTCTAAATTCATGATCTCATGAATTTTTCATCTTTGACAAGTGCCTAAGCTTGTATTTTGTTCACAAGGAGAAGGACATAGGGAGTGGGGCATGGTGGGAGGATATTCAAAACTAAACCTCCTTATTTTGGATTTTCAAGAAAGCACAATCTTCAGCAATTTTTATCTTTATTTTCTTCTGCTATAAAAAAATAGACTGTACATGAATGAATAAACAGGGACTAGAAAGGACCCCTGAAAGTTACTTAGTCTTATCCCTTCAGTTTATGGAAGAGAATAGGGTAGTGATCTTCCTAAGTGATTTAGTGACAGAGAGAGAACTAACAGTCCAGGTTCTAGACCAAAATCTCAGGAACTTGATTTTAAAATATTTTTGTAATTGTATTTCAGTATCATTGGTTTCTTTATAATCCAATGTATTATATTTTATGCATTTAAAAACATTATTTTGAGAATAGGCTTTACCAGACTGTCAAAAGTAATCCATCACACACACACACACACACGTTAAGAACCTCAAGAAATAAAGGAAAGCATAAAATCACTCAAAGAGAAAACCTTTGCAGTAAAAATTCAATCCCTATTGACATGCTCAAAAGAAGTAGTTTTTTTTTCTCCTAATAAACACAGTTCAGATACTGTATTATGTTATAGATGGTTGGCAAGTGAGTTACAAGGAAACAAGGTAAAAGATATTTCAGGGGGTGGAAGGCATTAAGAAGATACAGAATAATTGTTTTCACTGGATAGGGAGTTCCTAGAATGGAAAACACATCTGGGAATGAGAGAGAGACGAGGCACTTTGGCTTTTTTCCAATTTTCACTAAGAAAATAAGAAAAGAAAATTACATTCATAACCACTGGCTTGCTCTGGTTTTTACACAAAGGATTCCCAAGAGGATGGAGGACTACTAGATTAAGGATCCATCAATCACATTCAGTTTCAGTAATTAAAATATGGTGAATACTATGGAGAGTAGTGAGGAAGAATCTCCCAGTATCACATAATATTTCAAACACTCTTCTGCCCTGTCCCTTCCCCCTTTCGTGGACATTTGGGAAAACAACTATCAAATACTACTTCAACTGGCCTCAGGGAAAGAAAACATATGTTTTTGTGTGAGCACATCCTCACACATATTAAATCTTTTGTGACTCCAAAGTGGAGTCCATAGTCTGGGGAACCATCACTTACTGCACCTCCAGAATAACCAACCATTCCCCATAAGTCATTTTTTTGTTCCTGGTCTTGTTTTGCTGTAGATATAGGGCATCACTAGTCCTTATTAATAGTTGCTTGATAGACTACATCCCTCTTTTCCTTTCTTAGCAGCTTTTCTCCTCTTGACCACCTGACCTCAGGTTTTATCCCTGATATTAAGCTCAGGTTTAATTCTCTGAATGGTGGTTTTGTTTGCCAGAACCAATCAATTTGTAATGGGCAGGGGGGGGTCTAGTGTATGAGCAAAGTATCAGAGACAGCATCTTTCCACACAGAGAATCTGGGATGATGCCTAATTTTGAGAAAACTACAATGTGTAAGGAAAGAGCCTTGGAAAGACTGTGGAGTGCATGGAGACATTTTGTATCTGGTTCCAGTCAGCTAATCATGTTTTAAAGAGGAAGATCTTTGATTATCTGCAGAGGTAATCAAAAAGACCTGTCAGCTTCATCTTTTCCTTCTTTTGCTTAACTTCTTTTGGCTTCATTCGGGGCAGCTAGGTGGTGTAGTGGATAGAGCACCAGAGCAGGAGTCAGGAGGACCTGAGTTCAAATCTCACTTCAGATGCTTGACACTCACTAGCTGTGTGACCATGGGCAAGTCACTAAACCCCAATTGCCTTATATGGGTCATCTCCACTCATCCTGATGAATATCTGGTCACTGGATTTAGATGGCTTTAAAAGAGGAGGAGAAGTGAGGCTGATTACCTTGCACAGCCCTCCGTCTCTCAAAACAAAGTCAAGTGCAAGTCATGTTATCATTTCTCTGATGGCATGGTCTTTGGCAATGAAGGACAAACATACACAGAGGGTATTTGGCTTCATTTAATGACTCCTGAGTTCATTATATCTGGTGAAAAGACCACATCAACCTTGAGGATTTTGAAAGGTCAGGAGGATGAGCCACAGAAATCCAGCAGTCAGAGTCCAGGGATAATTTCAAAGCCAGTCATCAGTGATACAAGGAGCAAAGAAGCAAGGGATGACCTTTGGGGGTAACCCAGACTCACTGTAATTGAGACAAGGACTCATTGAGTCTTTAACCATCCATACTTAACCTTTGGATGTGATTTTTAGCAGGATTTATGCTATGTAGGAGCAGAAATAAATTTCAAGCCTGCTCTCCCAAAGACCATTCAAAATGAGACTTTGAAGCCAAGTCTCTATCTGCTATATTTAACTTCTTTTTCATGGGTTAGCATAATTCTTGTAAATTCAGTTTTAGGAATAGAAGAGAAGAACCTGTCAGATGAGACTACATGGTTCCATCCCTAGGCATTCAGCAGGGCAACTTTCTGAGGGTCCTCCCCCAAGCTCCTTTATCCTGATTTCTCCCAGGTATAACTCTTAACAAACAGACATCTAATCAAAAGCTATTAGCCTTTCCAAGGGCCTAGACTCTCACACCCAGGTTCATCCTATATAAATAGTGACTAGTGGCCCCTACAAATGTAAGTGGTTCACTTTACCTAACTAACTTTTTGCAATGGGATATTTCTCTCCAAGTTATAGCAATTACAAATGTAGAAACAATTTACCTCCCAAAACCTCAGGTAACATATTCTCCCATACATTCCTATACCTAGTCACACAGGAAAAGCCAAATGGATGAGGCCACTGCTCAACCACTTATCCAGGGCGTCATAATACAGATTCTTTCTCAGGCATTAGCTGAACTAAATGGCTACTAAGAAGCCTTCCAGTTCTATAATCTGTGTTTCTATGATTTTATAAGCTCAGTCTAGACTCGAACCTTTCTAATTTTCCTGCATTATAACTCTAATCTTGATGATGAATATGAATAGTAGTAACCCAAAGAAGTCAAAGAGGTTTTCCATCAAGATTCTCTTTACCTGGTCAGGTAGTTCTCTTTACCTGGTCAGGCCAAGAAATTACTCTTGAACAATGTGTATGGTTGATATGAAAAACATTTAAAGAGTACATTTCTCAGAACGCAGAAGGAAGCATGTGTTATGCTTGTTTTGTGTTATGCTTTGTTTTGATTCTTTTTATGATTTCTCTTCCATGCAACATGATAATGTGAAAATGTGCTTTAGAACACATATAAGATGGCATGCCATCTTCGGGAGGGAAGGGAGAGGGACAGGGAGAAAATTTAAAACTTATGGAAGTGATTGTTGAAAATTGAAAACAAATTAATTTTTTTAAAAAAAGAGAATATCTATCCATGTTTGATATCAGGAAAGAGAAGACATGAAGTTGTAATGGAAAGGTCACATTCTGACCAGTGGACCACAAAGATTCATGCTATCAACCATTAGAAAGGTAATGGACTCAATCTAAAAAATGAAACATACATATTTGTACAAGGCCAATACAGGAATGTGTTTTGTTTGTGCATATTAGTTACAAGGATGTTATGTTGGGTTTTTTTTTTTCAAATTGGGGGAGGAGGTGGGATGGAGAGAGACAATAGGGACAGGAGAAGAATGAGAAGAAGAGGTTCGGAAATGCATGACAGCTTGGGAAGGTTGTGCGTTGAATTTGTTGTATGCTGAAAAAGAAAAGCAATATCTATAGAACAGAGATTCATAGTTTCATGCACAATCCTTTACTCATATGAAAGTCCTGATTTTTTATGTTCATTAAGTTAAAAAGTAAAAGAAAAAAATGGAGGAAAAAAAGAAAGAGCCCTAATTGCTGTTGGACTTTATATAAGTCATTTGATCTCTTTGGGATTCACCTTTCTTGGACTGAGTCACTCTTATTTTCTTATACTTTCAGTATATACAATAGATCAAAGAGCAAAATCTACCTTGAGGGGAACACATCTTATGTCTAAATAAGGCCAGGCCCTATTATCTATAAGATGAGGGTTCCAACTCTGAAATCCTATGATCTTATGACTCATGGCAATACCTGTGAAGTTGGCAAAATTGCTCCTAGGAAAACTAAATTCCAGCTGAGATGAAGGATCTGCCACATTTGCCTCTTAAGATGATGGATCATTTGAAGAAATACACTGCCTGTCTACTCCATCCTTCTGTGGAGTCAGCTGAGAGAACTTTTCTGGCTTGCTAACCCAGCCATGGAATATACTCGGCTTCCTCCTGGCAGACCATCATAAATAGACAAACCTGTGGAGCTAGGTGATGTAAAATAATGCCCTCATAAATTTGCAGATTCAATGATAGATATGCATCCAGGAAAGCTACCCACTCTTTCTTTTAGCTTGGGATCAAGCTAAAACCATCATCCTTTATATATATTTCATTTGCAAATGTGATCAGATTTGGTTGATTGACTGCAGTTCAGGACTACCTTGCTAATTATGTTAATTTCCTCTTTAATAAATCTGAGTCTTCTCCCCCAGAGGGCAGAATATGGACTACAATAAACTTGTTGAGGGTTTGGGGGAGGGATATAATGGGAAGGAGAAGTTCAAAGGAGGTGAAAGGTAGAGTGGGAAAAGAAATATCTACGTCTCTTTTAGGTACTGAAGAGTTTTGAATCTACCCAGCAGCACTATGTGAAAGTGGAACACACTGGAGCATGATACCAGAAGCACAGGGTCCAAAATATTCACCTAGACTCCCAGCTATAGCCTCCACTTGCCTGATGGCAATCTAGGTGGTTCTTGAAACGAGTTAGGAAATTATGTTATTTATGGAAGCTATGGAGTCCATGCAAGTAAGTTTCTCTCTAGCTTGATCTCTTTATAGCTGAAACAAAATTCAGGTTACCAGAAAATTTTGGCAAGTGTGTTACTCTGCTTATTAATGGATAGGCAATAGGGAGAGAAGTTGAGGAAAGAGCAGATCTTTCCTGGTAAAAGTAATTCTAGTAGCTTGAGCCAGTCTTTGACTTGGAGGGCCAGTAGCCCTCCTCCATCTCTCTCTTATCTGCCATAGCTCAGACCTGCTTTTTCTTTCACCTTTTCCCCATCTCCCTCATGCCAAGGATTCCAGTTCATTTCATTAATTCTGCAGCTGGGGAAGTGGACTCCTTTTGCTGCTTTTCAGCCACAATTTTCTCAGTCTGTCTCTCTCAGGCAAAGTGTATGTATACCTTTAATAATTCTGTCATGATTCATTTCCACCTTCTGGCTCAAAGATCACTTCTCAGGGCTGTGAGGGTGAGGCTTGCCTGGGACTGAATGTCTTACACTACGCTACAGATCCCAAGACAACAGTTCTTAAATCCCTTTGTGGTGATAAGACTCATCTGAGCTTATATTCCAATGACCTAGCTTTTGAGAATCCAGGCTCAAGATGGTATATACCATGATACCATCAGAGTATCCCTTTAATGGAGGATCTTATATTCCTAACATGGAAAAATGAGATAAATAAGGCACAGCTATTTCCTCTTCAGTGAGTCAAAGCTCACTAAAATGGTCCTTGTACATATAATAATAACAACAGCTGTCACTCAAACAGATTCTTAAGGTCTACAAAGCATTTGCTTATAACATTTTATCTTCACAACAACCTTCTGAGGCAGGCGTTGTTGATCATCTCCATTTGACAGATGAGAAAACTGAGGCTGAGAAAGGTCCTAGGGTTATATACCTAATGTCTGAGAAGCATTCAAACTCTGGTTTTCCTGGTTCCAGATGTAGCAACTCTATCCACTATGCCACCTACACATTACAATAGACATAGAATAATCTTTGGGTATGGAACGACTTGCACCCTCATTTGGGGGCAATGTATTTCTAGAAGGGAAAGCATGGCTCTTGTACAGCATATGTTATATATGGGAAGAGACAGCTAAAATTACTCTACTGTGGCTTCTTTTTCCAAAAGGAGAAGAAGAAACTACCTTCATCTGACTCAAAGTCTAAAAGCACCTCTGCTTGGATCCATGCTGACAGATCGTCAGCTGTCTAACCTGTTTAACCTTAGCATTACTGCTTTGGAAAGGGTCAGCTCTGTTCTGTCAGGAGGAGAAAACTTGTGAGCAACGAAGATGGAAAGGTTTCAACCCTCTGGGAGCATGAACTATAAATATCTGTGGAGAGATCTGTCAGTAGGGGAAAAAATAAAGTGGGAACTTGTGATAAAAAGCTGCAAATGTCTTCTTTGAACAGGATTCCAATTATCCTTACCTGCCCACGGGCTCTACATGCCAGTATGTTTACAGTATCCTTCAAACCCTCACCTTACCTTCCTGCAAAGTTCTTTGCAAACAGTTCACATTTTCCTCTGCTCCTTGATTTTTGGTGGGAAGGAGAGGATAGAAGTTTAAAAAGCAGGTTTATCACCTTCTTAAATGAGATAAATGTGTCACACTCCATCAAATTTCATGTGCTCACTGTTAATAAATATTTTTGGAAATGGACTCCAAAAAATAGGAAATATAATTAGATATTGAATATGATTTACTGAATAAACAGTATAGATAACCTTGGCTGAAACTAGCATCACGATGTTAATTGAGGTAGTATGGTGCAATGAAATGAAGGAGAGAATCACAACTAGGTGTGGTAAAGAAATTTTGCCTCAGGGCATTGAGATTTAGAGGGTGTTAGCAGTCCCATCTGGGGAGTGAATTTCCACCCCAGTGATGGGGGTACAGGCTCCGGGAGCCCCCCGAACTCCCCTTGTATCCTCCCACTTGATCTGGAGTTCACCTGAGACCATAAACTTTTCATTATCACTACGCCCCAATCTCCTGTTACCCTTAACAGTCCTCCATGGTCTGTGTCTTCAAAGCTCCAGATTGTGACTGCCTACTTCCCACCCTTAATCCTTTCAAAATATCTATGCCCAAATCTGTTTCTCTTTAAACTAGCCTAGCCCTCCATTGTCTATTACCTCTTGATTGCCTGTGGCTGCTTTCCACCCTTGATCTCCTCAAAATCCCACTCTCTTGAGTCTGACTTCTAGTCACCCCAGTCCCAGATTCTCCTCAGATTCCTCCTCAAGACCCTCCCTACACTACTCCTCCCAGACTACTAGACCACCCCCCCGCCCCCACAGGTCCCTCCTACAATCGTTCTTATATAAGACCCATCCTGTTTCCATGAAGGTGTACAGATTCAATCTAGCTCAGGTTCTACCTGACCTGCTTGTTAATACTAACCTCACAAATGGTGAGGCTTCTTAAGAGTCAACCCAATATGGCAGATCTTTAATAAACCTTGTTTTCCTTTGGCTAAAAGGAGGCTTGGGTTGAATTTATTCGGGTAACACTTGATATGTCACTATTTTTGGGTCCCAGCACTCCTAAATCTCAACCATTTCACTTTTCTTAGCTTTAGTTTTTTGACATAACAAATGAAGAGTTAGAACTAGATAATATCTATGAGGCAGGTAGGTGAGAACAGTGGATAGAATGCAATTCCTGGAGTCAGGAATACTCATCTTCCTGAGTTCAAATCTGGCCTCAGACATTTACAAGGTATGCAACCCTGGGCAAGTCACTTAACCCTGTTTGTCTCAGTTTTCTCATCTGTAAAAGGAGCTTGAGAAGGAAACGGCAAATCACTTCCAAGAAACCAAATGTGACCAAATGAGGTCACAAAGAATCAGAGCTGAAACGACTGAACCACACAACAGCTGAGGTCCCTTCTGGCTTATTAGAGAATCCTTCTATGGATTGCTCAAGTGATTAGAGTGAGAAAAAATCATTAGATGGCTAATTGCCACACCAAGGGAAATCAAGGAAGGCCACTAGCACACTGAATGGCCTCCCCACATTATGAGAAAATCTGAATGAAAGTAAAACACAAGACAAAGTGATAACAATGGATTTCAATCTGCATAAGACAAGGGAACTTTGACATCAATGAGATCATAGATCTAATTGAGTGAAGATTCAGATTCTGTCCTTCTATGAATAGGTCACTGTATACTTATACATTTAATTATGTTCTATGATAATTATCTGCATTTATGTCTCTTATCCATTACTGGGTAATAGATTCTTTTGGAGGAGAGACTATTAGTTTTTCACATTGATATCCTGAATACCTAGTATAGTGACCTAAAGATACCTAGGAGGCACTTAGTACATTTTGACTGAATTGAACAGAATTTGTACCAGATTATCATTCCCTTGATTATATATTTCCTTATATTTCATCTCTATGCTTTCCTCAACTAGACTGTCACACCTTAAAGTTAGTGCCCTGCTCTATACTTCCTCTGTCCCCACCCTGAACACTTAGTGTAATATTATGTATATAGTAGGTATTTGATACATATTTGATAAATAAATGAATGAAATTGGATAGAGAAGTTAAGCAACTAGCTTTTTTTTAAGGGACTACCCCAAACTGAATGATCAGTAATGTGTGACAAAGTTGATGGTATTTCTGTCTGTAACATTATCTCAGTTAGCTATTCCAAAGTTTCCTGACCTCAGAAAGGAGTTTAATATATGAAGCATATTAAAAAAGGATTTGAACATGCTGCCCTGAGGGGTGCCATCCATCCATCTAAGGCACTGTGCAGCAGGAGGGCAGAGAACAAAACACTGAACCAACTGTCCTGAATATAGCTACAAATTAGCAAGCATACACTATGAGTGATCACATTCATTTCCTACTCAGAAGTAGCCAGATATTTCCTTCCCTCTCCTTCAGGCAGTAGCTTGTCTTACTGACTTCTATTAGGGGTGGAAACAATCCTTAGACTTGAAATGACTGATTTCAAACAGAAATCTCATCCCCTTTATAAAAGGATAGAATTAAGGGAGCTTCTTTAGGACTATGGGGCTATCTTGTAAAGCCAAGCACCATTATGGAAAAGCTTGGTTCAGCTATGCAAGATTCATTTTCAAAGCCCTGGAAACAAAATGGCTAGAGGCCATTTTGGCTACAGCTAAGAAGACTCCAGCCCTTATACCCCATTTATTCATTCAGCAATTTTACATACTTACCATAAGCTCAGCCTTACAGAATGCCCAGGACACTAAGAGATTAAGGGACTTGCCAGCCAGTGTGGCAGAGGCAGCACCTCACTCAGAAATCAGTTCTTTATCCACTCTCGGTGGACAGTTAGGGCAGCTAGGTGGCACAGGGGATAGAGGTCTGGGCTTGAAGTCAGGAATATTCATCTTTGTTAGTTCAAATCTAGCCTCTGACACTTACTAGCTTTGTGACTCTGAGTAAGTCACTTAACCTTGTTTGCCTCAGTTTCCTCATCGGTAAAATGAACTGGAGAAGGAAATGGCAAACCACTCCAGTATCTTTGCCAAGAAAACCCTAAAAGAGGTTACAAAGAGTTAGACACAACTGACACGACTATACAACAAACCCACTCTGAGGTAGCTGTCTAATAGAACCGGTGTTGATCCTCCTTAGTAGGGGGAGTTAATAGAGGAACTCATGGAAAGCTCCCTGTATTCGCAATCGCAGATCTGGTCACAGCCCACCCCACTTCCCTCCACGTATATAGCATTTATATGTTTGTTCAGTCATTTTTCAGCCATGTCCAACTTTTCTAAGTCAACTCTACCCTCTATCTTAAAACTTGAGCCTTCGTCACCCTTAGTTAACCGTGATGCACTGTCCCGCACAATTCTCTACTCTATCTTTGCTTCACTATCTTTCTAAGCTATTGAGGTAGCAGATTTTGTTATTCTTCTTTTGTACATGGACACATTGAAGTATCATGATTTGACTGTAATCACTGATCTAGGACACTCCTAAGAATACTGGACTAAATCACAAGCTGACTCAGAGCCCCCATGTTGCTTCCAGAATTAATTACCTCATTGTGGGTTCTCTAAAGTAAGGAGAGCCTCAGTCTAATCCAGATACATGCTAGAGCTACTCCAGACTCTAACACCAAACCCCACTCCCCTAGGTTAGACTAACATTGAGCTACCTTCTAGAATTGAACTCATTGGCAATATCAGTTCTCTTACCTGCAATCCACAAGGTCATCCCAAACCTGTCTTAGGGAAAGAATGTCACCTCAACAAATGTAAGTACAGCCTGGATCTCAATCCCAGAATTTAGAAACACACACATACACGTATACGTGCACACAGACACACACACAGAAACACAGACACACAGACAGACACACACACACACACACACACACACACACACCCCCTTTATGCTAGAAATACTGGACTAGGATAAACCTTACTCCTCTATCAAAAGTAATGCTTTGTATTTACGCATATCCAATACCCACATACCTATACTCATACCCACATCTACACACATGCACAATAACACACACACATCTACCTCTTACAAAAGTGACTTTGACTCCTTCCCATTCCCACTTTCTCCTCCTCCTTTTCCATATCCCACACCAAAAACAGATACTAATGTGCTTTAACTGGAAACTTTTGCTCAGCAGGTCCCTCCACCTTTAACTGACTCTGTTGGGTCCTGACAGGTGTTAAATGAAATTTCTGCATGCCCTTTAGCACTCTGAAAGTCTATGAAACAGATTCAGGGACAGTAAGGAAAATTGCTCTGAAAGTTCAGATTTCACTTTCCCAAATCACTGTGAGAATGGAGGAGACAGAGATGAAAGGTAGTGAATGTAGCATAACATAAAGAACACTACTCTTGGAATTCTAGGATTTAGAATGAGGGAGAACATTGGAAATCATTTAGTCTGGGAGACTACTTAACTTTGTATTGTGTGTAATGGATGTCTGCAGCCTGGAGAAGGCTATGAAATCTTTCTTAGAATATTTTTAAAGACTAAAATAAAATCCAAAGAACTATGTAGGTGGTATAGTGGATAGTGTACTGGATCAGGAGTTTAGAAGTGTAGCTATTTTTCAGTTGTGTTCAAGTCTTCAGGACCCCATTTTAGAGTTTTTTTTAGAAAACTTGATACTGGAAATATATTTGGACCTGATTTCAATTCCAACCTTACACATTTGCTATCCATGTAAGTCTGGGAAAATCACTTAACCTCTGTCTGTCTCAGTTTCTCATCTGTAAAATGGGAGTAGTAAATGCATCTACTTCCCATGATTGTTATGTGACTCAAATGACATAACACTTACAAAAGTACTTTGAAAATTTTAAAGCACTCTATAAGTATTAGATATTATTATTTAAAAAATTATATAGTAAAAAAACAATTACTAAATTTTTTTAAGCTCACACATCCTAGGTTAAGGAACTCTGATCTACTTCAATTCCCTCATTTTATAATTGAAGAATCATCAGAATACTTGAATTTGTTAGCCATTCCTAGCTTTGGGAGCCTCATTTTCCTCATATGCAGGCTGGACGTGACTGGATTTATGATTTCTTTGCCATTAGAACTCCCCGGTAAGAAAACTTCTGACTCATGCAGGTCAGCACCTAATAGTCTTAGAGAAGTACTTGGAATTAAGGAGAAGTTAAGTGATCAGTCCCAGGTTATACATGGAGTAGATATGTGGTTACCAGCATTAAACTCAGGTATGTCTGTCCTAAGGCACCGCCTACCTCTCCTTCTGATCAATTACGTGGAGTCAGTATCTTCACTTCCAACCTCCCAGAGCTGTGATGACAGCACTTTATGTATTATAAAGAGCTAGATAAGTTATTTAGGGTTATTGTGGCTTTTTGCTTCTTATAGGCAATGGAGTTCAGATAGAAATAGTCTTGGAACAAGTTGCTATCTTACTATTTTTTTCTTTCATGTTTAATGTTTAATGGACTGTTATGCAGAAAGAATACAATTATAGTTTTTTGCAAGTGAATGAAAATGCTGGGATGCAAACTCATCCTCTGTAGATACTTTAGAATCATCCTTGGGACAGTTCCATTTGCAGACAGGAAGCTAGGGAAAATATTGCCTTCTTCCTATTCCCACATACTTTTGATTTCTTCTATTTTGTCTATCATATTTTGAGAGTTTTTTTCTATTAGACATAGCTCAGGAATGATTAATATTGGTATGTGAAAGCTATTAAAATGTCCTCAAATGTTTATGGATCAATGGTATTTCTTGGTGATATATGTGTATATATATGTATATATATATGACATGTATGTATATATATATATATACCTATATCTAAATACATATACACATAGCTATATTTATATCTGTGTATATATAAACCAAATCCCATTTCTCATCACTTCTTCATGCTTCATGCTTTCTAGGAGAAAAATTTCCAGTTTTTGTTTTCGTGTTCATGAAATAAAAATTTTAGAAGTGCTTATTTAGCCCTTTGGAGCTTTCTGAATCATAAGTTGGTAGGAACAGAAACCATAGTCTAATTATCTTGTTTTGCAAATGAGAAAATGGAGGTTTGTTTAGTAATATTAAATGAGGTAGGATTAGAACTCGGGTCCCTCAGCTTTCAGTGAAGCCCATCCTGATGCATCAGGTTATTAATCTTGTGGTAAGAATAGCCCAGGCTTCTCATAACCATGATTAACTGAGTCAAGACATAGTGTTCTTTTCTACTCAACTATGCTTTTTTACCCTATGAAAACAGAACTCTTTATTAAATCAAGAAAGAAAGGGATTTACTGATATTAGCCTAACAGTCTTCAAGGATCAATGATTTAATCTGTGTGGGAATGCCTTCTACAAACAGAAATTGCAATTCCTTTGTCTTAATACGTGGTTTCATTCCTTGCTGTGGCCTGAAATAATCATTTCCTGGTAGTCAACCTTTCGAGGATGAGCCACTCTAAATGTAGCTAAGCTGGTCATCAGTCAACAGATACAAAGTACTCTTGACTAATACTCAAATTTTATACAGCTTGGCAAGACCTGATGGAGTTTACATTCTGCTGGCTTGGCCTTTGACAATCAAGCGTCAAGTGCATACTATTTTAAGCATTCAGAGAGAGAGGAGGAGAGCAGAAAACCAGAGCAAGAGTCAAAAAAATACACACACACACACACACACACTCACTCTCTCTCTCTCTCTCTCTCTCTCTCTCTCTCTCTCTCTCTCTCTCTCTCTCTCTCTCTCTATCTCCCTCCCACTCTCTCTCTCTCCATCCCTCTCTCCTCTCTCTCTCTCCCCCTCACCCCCTTGTAGAGTTTCCTTACATTGCTCCCTAAGACAACAGTTACCTTGTAATTACTAAATCCTCTGGGCTTTTATCTATCTCCCTCTTCCATGATTTTTCATGGAAGATATTAGATATCTGTTTTTGACACTATTAGATATGTCTTTTTTGTCATACACTTCCATAGCTCAACTACCTTTATGCTGATGAACCCAAGTCCTATATCTATATTCCCAAACTCTTTTTCAAGCTAAAATTATGAATTTCCAATTCCCTCCTGGATAGTTCCACCTCTCTACCCTCTTGGTACTCTATGCATAATGACTAAAACTAAAATTGTCATCTGCCTCTCTTCTACTGTCCTTACCCCACCTCCCCAAATTACCTCTTAATTCTTCTATATCTGTGAATAAAGCCCACATTAAATAATTCAGTTATCCTTCTTGGTACTTCCCTCTTCTTTGTCACCATGGTATATCACTAGGATGCTACCTCTATAATCTCTCACACATTCATATTCGTCTTTCTATTGTCATTACTACCAATTCTAATTCATGATTTTACTTTATTATCTCTCACATGGACTATTGCATGCTCCTAACTAGTTTTCTTCCTTTCAGTCTTAACTTACCTTTAGCCTATTTTACACAAGATTACTCAAATAAATTTCCTGATGCCTCTGATCAAAAACTACAAATAGTTTTCCTTTTTCTACCAAATGAAAGCCAAACCCCTTATCTTGGCATTAAAGGACCTCTAATATTGCATCAAAATACTTTTCCAATTTTAACTCCCCAAATTTCCCTTTATGTAAACCATGAGCATGCTTTTATCTGCCAATTTTGCCTGAAGTGTCCCCTTCCTATCTCTAGGTATAAAAATCTTACTCATGCTTGGAGACCCAGTTCCAATGCATAGTATTTTTCTCTTCTGAACTCCTACAATGTGCTTATTCCATCCTGGCTTATGTTCTAGTAACTTAGGCTCTTTTCTTGTCTCCTAGATACTACTATATATCATAAACTCCTTTGGAGCATCAGACATTTCTGATTCATCTTTTTTATCCTACTCAAAGTACAGAATAGAAGTTTGCTCATCACAGTCAATCAATAAATATATTTTGCACAAATAATGATTTCTATTTTCAGTAACTAAAGAAATAGGTCCTTTCTCTTACTTGCAGTACTTTAAAGCCCTTTATTTACACACAATCCCTTGTCTCTGCGTCCATCCCCAACTCTTCCTAGCCCTTCTGGCTGAAGCTTTTCTCACCTTGGGAATGGTCTTCTAAGCCAGTTTTACCCTCATTTTGTTATAGAAATAATCTTTCTAAGGGTCTTCCTTATCCTTTTCTATAGAACCTTGTCCTTCCAAGATGTTTAGCAGGAATAAAAATATCATTGTTGACTATATCCCAGGTTTCCCAGTAACTTCCTTCTTATTGTCAATCAGACGATTTTCCTCCATTTGATGACTATTCTCCCCAGTTCTAGCCTTTGAAGCACAGTAAATCTGAAAATGCAGCTCCCTTTTCAATGGTTTCAGCAAATTTCTAAGGTCTCTTACCAATCTCTCCCTCTGTCTTTTTTTCTTTTTCATGGTTTTTCCCTTTGGTTCTGATTCTTCTTTACAACATGACTAATATGGAAATATGTTTAATATGATTGTACATGGTTAACCTATATCAGATTGCATGTCATCTTAGGGAAGGGGAAGGTGAGGGAAGGGGAAGTTTTAGAATTCAAAATCTTATAAAAGTGAATGGTGAAAACTATACAGAAATAAATCTTTAAAAAAAGTCATATAGTTTGGCCACCTGTCATGACAAGACTCTGGGAAGAGGACACTGAGGGGGGCGGAATCTCTCCAGCTGAAGCAGCAGGTCCTCAGATCCCTCATCTCACAGGTGCCAAAGTTAAGTGACTGGGTGTTTTCAGCTGATCAGGAAGGGACAAGGGCCTTCCCATAGTTCCGGCCTTAGGCAGTGGTCACAAAGGCCACATCAGGCAGGCAGCAGCAGTTCTCAGGGCAGCCCCTACAGCAGCCTGCATACTTTGTTGGATCATAAAATCACTGGGGGCACTGAGCAGCTGACTCTTACCTCAGCCCTTTGTAAAGGCCCTGAGAGAGCTGGTCTTTGTCTCACACTGAATAAGCTGCCCATCCAGCTTATCTGAAAATCAGTCCCTGGCACTGACTTGGCGGAACTAGAGGCCAGGTGGCTGTAGAGAGGTAACTGCTAAGATTCTGGACACAAAAATCTCCCTGCTTCCAGATCAGTGTACACACTGGATTGTGCCACCTTGGAGGAACTGAGATATTACAGACCCCCAGAGTATACCCTACTCTTGACAAAGGACCCAAAAGTCAAGTAACTGGTTGGGAATATGTCCAAAAAAGGGGAAAAAAAAATAAGACCATAGAAGGTTACTTTCTTAGTAAACAGATATCTTCTCCCATCCTTTTTGGATGAGGAAGAACAATGCTTACCATCAGGGAAGGATATAAAAGTCAAGGCTTCTGTGTCCCAAACATCCAAAATAAATATTCAATGGTCTCAGGCCATGGAAGAGCTCAAAAAGGATTTTGATAATCAAGTAAGAGAGGAGGAGGAAAAATTGGGAAGAGAAATGAGACAGACACAAGAAAAGCATGAAAAGCAGGTCAACACCTTGCTAAAGGAGACCCAAAAAAAATGCTGAAGAAAATAACACCTTGAAAAATAGGCTCACTCAATTGGCAAAAGATGTTCAAAAAGCCAATGAGGAGAAGAAGGCTTTAAAAAGCAGAATTAGTCAGATGGAAAAGGAGGTTCAAAAGCTCACTGAAGAAAATAGTTCTTTAAAAATTAGAATGGAACAGATGGAGGCTAATGACTTTATGAGAAACCAAGAAATCACCAAACAAAACCAAAAGAATGAAAAAATGGAAGATAATGTGAAATATCTCATTGGAAAAACAACTGACCTGGAAAATAGATCCAGGAGAGACAATTTAAAAATTTTGGGACTACCTGAAAGCCATGATCAAAAAAAGAGCCTAGACATCATCTTTCATGAAATTATCAAGGAAAACTGCTCTGATATTCTAGAACCAGGGGGCAAAATAAATATTGAAGGAATCCACAGATCACCTCCTGAAAGAGATCCAAAAAGAGAAACTCCTAGGAACATTGTAGCCAAATTCCAGAGTTCCCAGGTCAAGGAGAAAATATTGCAAGCAGCTAGAAAGAAACAATTCCAGTATTGTGGAAATACAATCAGGATAACACAAGTTCTAGCAGCTTCTACATTAAGGGATCAAAGGGTGAGGAATATGATATTCCAGAAGTCAAAGGAACTAGGACTGAAACCAAGAATCACCTACACAGCAAAACTGAATATAATACTTCAAGGGAAAAAATGGTCATTCAATGATATAGAGGACTTTCACGCATTCTTGATGGAAAGACCAGAGCTGAAAAGAAAATTTGACTTTCAAAGACAAGAATCAAGAGAAGCATGAAAAGGTAAATAGCAAAGAGAAATCATAAGGGACTTACTAAAGTTGAACTGTTTACATTCCTACATGGACAGACAATATTTGTAACTCTTGAAAACTTTTTTCAGTATCTAGGTAGTTGGTGGGATTTCACCCCCCTCCCCCCCCCCCACACACAGACAGAGAGCACAGGGTGAATAGAATAGGATGGGATCATATCCTTAAAAAAAATAAAATTAAGTGGTGAGAGAGAAATATATTGGTAGGAGAACGGGAGAAATGGAATGGGGAAAAATTATCTCTCATAAAAGAGGCAAATAAATGACTTTTCAGAGGAGGGACAAAGTAGGGAGGTGAAAGAAAAAAGCATGAAGCTCACTCTCATCACATTCGACTAAAGAAGGAATAAAATGCACACTCATTTGGGTATGAAAATTTATCTTACAATACAGGAAAGTGGGGGAGAAGGGGATAAGCAGGGTGGGGAGATGATGGAAGGGAGAGCAATGGGAGGAGGGAGCAATTAAAAGTCAACACTCTTGGGGAGAGATAGGATCAAAAGAGAGAATAGAATAAATGGGGGGCAAGACAGGATGGAGGGAAATATAGTTAGTCTTACACAACACGACTATTATCGAAGTCATTTGCAAAACTACACAGATATGGCCCATATTGAATTGCTTGCCTTCCCAAAGGGAATGGGTGGGGAGGGAGGGATGAAGAGAAGTTGGAACTCAAAGTTTTAGGAACTGTTGAGTATTATTCTTGCAACTAGGTAATAAGAAATACAGGTAATGGGGTATAGAAGTTTATCTTGCCCTACAGGATAAAAGAGAAGATGGGGATAAGGGAAGGGAGGGATGTTAGAAGGGAGGGCAGATTGGTGATAAGGATAATTAGAATACTCAGCGGTTTGGGGTGGGAGGAGGGGAGAAATGAGGAGAAAATTTGGAACCCAAAAATTTTTGGGAAGTGAATGTTGAAAACTTAAATAAATTTTTAAAAAGTCATATAAACTCTAAAGTACTATATAAAGATGAGCTACTATTATAATTATTATTATTAATTACTTAACTACATATTGTTGAGTCAGGCTAGCTCCCAATCTAGCCAAGAGGTCTCTGGTGTATTGACTTTTTTGGTTGCAGGAAGTCACCTTCTCACTCCCATCCTCCCAACTCACTTTAATCACTCCTTCAGCACACTAAACTTTTACAATAACCAACTGGAGTTGATTTACTCTTCACTCTACTTCTACTGTTGCCATCCTAGTGGAAAAAAAACCAAACAAACAACCTTCTTCTCTTTGGCAATTAAAAGAGTCTGACTCCTAGACTGGCTTTGCAGTTTGGCTCTAGCCTCTTTCCAGGCTGATTCCATGATATTCTCCCTCACACACTCACTCTCTCTCTCTCTCTCTCTCTCTCTCTCTCTCTCTCTCACACACACACACACACACACACACACACACACACACACACACACACACACACACACTCACACACTTTATTGTGTATTTATTTTGTTTACTATACTCTGTAGGCTGTTATTTATTTGCACACTATATCCTGGTACTAGAATGGGAGTTCTTTGAGGGGAGCAGCTGTCTACAGCTTTTGCATCTGTATTCTAGCCTATCTCAAAGTCTCTCACGTTGTTTACACTTAAGAAATTACTATGTGCTTCAATTGATGAATTGACAAATTTTCCAGGTTTTTGTACATGTTACTGCCTATATCTAGAATGTCCTTCTATCTCCTCTTTGCCCACTGAATATTTGACCCTAATGTCACCTTCTTCTTTCAGCATTCCCTGAACCACACTGCCAATAGCAATTTTTCCCCATGGACTTCACAAAACACTTTGCATTCCACCTCTCTAACACACCCATCACGTAATATCATGTATTATGGGAACTTGAGTTTGTGTTTCAGCTCCCTACTCGACTCTAAGTTCCATGAGGGTAGGGGTTATGTATCTAAATTTTGATCCTTTCCTAGTTTTTAATACAATGTTATATAATATAAGAAATACTTATTGAATGAACACTGAATTTTCTTTCAGGTATATCACTCTTCCCCAGAGCATGAACTAGGTATAAATTCTAAGCTCTTCTGAAGGAGCTGCCTGGTCTAAGGATGTATAGGATGTAGAAATGTACCCAGGAAAAATAAAATTCATGCTTGGATTCTTTTGTCCATGTTTATCGATAATACAGGGCAAAAAGAGAACTATAATTTAATAAACCATATTCATTCAGAGAGCTAGCTCCTTCTATCCTAAATGATGAAACAATTTAATACAAATAGGGATGACTATTCTCCACCCTGTGCTAATCAGTGCTTGGGTAATTATGGCCATATCATAAGGTTAATAAATAGATGATAAGATATTAACTGAAGAGAAAAAAAAGAAGAGATGCAACTCTGGAAGGAAAGAAACCACAAGAAAATGCAGATTTTAAAAATCTTTCTTTATGACAAAAAATCATTGTCAGACAAAACCTGTCCATACAGACTACAACAAAAGTATGCATATGCAATGGTAATTTAAATGGGAAGATCTTTCCCATTCATTAATAGGCCCATGTGACATGGAAGCCTAAGTCATATGAAGTCTGTGGTGAGAGGAGCTTGCTGAATTGATGGAACAGGAAGAGGCAGAACTGAGCAGAGATGAGAGGAAATTGATCAGAGCAGTCAGAACTAAGGGAGAGAGAGAGAAACCATGCACCTGGCTAGTGTGAGTGAAAGAACTTGTCTGTGCTTTGTTTAAGAAAGTTGGTTTGTGGGAAGTCTAATAGAGGGAAGGCTTGGGGATGGTATCTGCAATGTATATAGATTTCTTTGTTACTATGATGGATTTGGCTTTCTGGTGCTGGGATTTGCCTTTCTGGTATCTGAATAAATGTTTTGGTTCTGTCTTCTAGGTGGAGAATCTGTTGTATTTCGTGATTCAGAATTGTGCCAGCATATTCATGGACACTGTAGGCTCTGTGAATATAGCACTGGTGCTACAAATCGTGACAAGGATGGGATCACGAAATATCAGACCTCTATTTGGAAGCAGAAAGACTTTAGAGGAAGAAATGGATATCCCAGCATGGGAGGATTTACCTTATTTCTTCCTAGCAAGAGAATGGGCTAAAAGCACAGGGCACTGTGAAAACTGGAAACTGAGGCTACAGAAGGGAGGACCCAGAGATTTAGAAGGATGTTTGCAAGGAATACCAATGGAACCAAGGAAAGAACTGGCAGGGGTATGTAGGAGAGGCTGGTCCTTGCTAACAAACTATCGCCTTTTGTATAAAAGCAGAGACAAGTTGCTGGAAGAGAAAGCTCAGATGGAAAGGCAATTGACTGATTTATATGAGAAGCTTTTTATCCTGCAGCAATCAAACTCTTCTTCAGAAGAGCAAGCTGGAAAGTCTCAGGTGGTAGAAGAAAAAGCTGTTAGTTTAGCTCACAAAAAAGAAGCAAAAGGAGAATTCAGCCCTTTCACAGGCAGGGCTTGATTGAGGGCCAAACACCTGTAAACAGGATGTATGGGAGGAGAATGAAACAAAGTTAAAAGAAGATGTTGAAGTTTGCTTAAGACAGCAGAGAATCAGGCAGGTCACACAATGCTTGGGGAGGTGATTGAGGATTTTACTTAGCAGGAGGTCACAGATATTTTGAGTTGGTTCACCCAAAGGATGGGAGAATTGTTGCTATCTTGGATGGTGAGAATCAGTGAAAAAGACAAATTTCCTCAAGAAAAAAAGAGTAAAGCAGATTCAAAGTCAGACTAGATTGACAAGAAAAGAATTGTTTACTGTTCTATTGAGAGCAGGGGTAAATTTTGGAAGAATAGATGGTATTCCAGCTAATGAACTATACAAAATATACTGAGAAAAGGGGCTTGATATGAGACTGAGCAGGGAAATAAGAATTTCCCCTACAGATCCTCCTGAAACATTGAATCCAAGTTCATCACAGCTGCCGGGAAAATAGAAAATTGGCCAGGCCCCAGCTCAGATTAAAGAAAGCATACCTCTAGCCAGAATGACCCCAAAACTGAAAATTAGAAAATAGTAAACAATATTTATGTGAATAAGGCTATGATAGTTATGTTCAAGGACTCCAGAAGCATGGCTGACATCTATCTTGCTTCTGGTTATTGTCTCCTTGTTTGTTTTGGCTTTTTGCCTGTTAAACTTGTTTCCTAGATTTGTTTTCTGCAGGTGAAATACCCTCCACCTGCAGATGCCTGATTGTTTAAGTGGGATGTCACTCCCTGTCCACGACTGTGCTGTGTCACCCCTGGACCTGGAGTCAACCAAGCTCCGGATGCCAGCTACAGAACTGACCCCTTAAATGGGACCTCTTGGGGCAGGGACAGCTCTATGTCCAATCTCAGCAGGAAGTAGCTATGGAAGAAGAAACCTTCGCTCCTTACCCCAAGGTTTTGAACCTCATTTATCCGAGGTGGGAATGATAGGGTGCTTGTGCTCAAGTCCCACCCTGAGATATTTATATGCTTATTTTCTGTTATCCCTGTTAAAGTTCTATTGATACCAGTTGTCCCACTGACCTATGTAATGAATATGAAAGACCTTGGGGTCTCATGTAATGGTAATTTATATGGAAAGATCTTTGCCTAAGATCTGATAAATCTGATAATCATAATAATCATAAATAATCTGACCTGCCTGGGTCTGATAAATCTGATAATCATATGATAATCATAAATAATCTGACCTGCCTGGGTCACATGGAAGTCTGAGTCACATGAAGCCTGTGGTGGGAGTAGCTTGCTGAACTGATGGAATAGGAAGAGTGGAACAGGAAGAGGTGGAGCTAGAGTAGAGCTGGGAGGAAATTGGTCAGAGTGGTCAGAATTGAGGGAGAGAGAAAAAAGGCAGCTGGTTAGTGTGAGTGAGAGAGCTTGTTTGTGATTTGCTTAAGGGAATTGGTTTGTGGGAAGCCTAACAGAGGGAAGGCTTGGGGATGGTAGTGCCCTCTGCATTGTTATTATGTATAGATTTCTTTGTTACTATAATGGATTTGGCTTTCTGGTGTCTGGATAAATGGTTTGATTCTGTCTTCCAGGTGGAGAGTCTGTTGTATTTTGTGATTCAGAATTGCACCAGTATATTCATGGATGCTGTAGGTACTGTGAATATCGTGTTGAAGCTACAGCAACCAACCGATGTCAAAAGCTCGGTATTCTTTTCACTGCATACAGTCTCAAAGTCTATAGGCATTTTAATATCACCAGTGCTTAACCTTTTCTTTGTTAATTGAGTTGACTCTGGGCTTTTCCTGGTTAGTTTCTCCTTGAGTTTGTCTTGACTAATGGCCAACTTTGCTAAGAAGAACAATTGGTAGATTTGTGATTTTAAGTTTTTGTTTAATTTTCTATTGTCAGTCTTTATTGCTTTTAATTAAGAGGCTTTCTGACTCCAGAAATACCTTTAGTAGCCACCAGTAAATGAAATTTCCCCCCAGGGGTTGTTCACATTTTCTCAGTATTGTTCCAGTTAATATTTTTATGCCGCTTACACCTGTAAGTCCTTTGGGTCTTAAACTAACGAATAAATCTCCCCAATATGACTTGAAGCTCAAACCTAGGCTAGACTGACTCTTAGTCTTCTGTGTATGCACATTTTGGCTCATAGAAATATGCATTCACACAGGAGAGAAGTTATATAGGCACATAATTATTATCACACATAATCTTACCCCCTCTGTCTTCTATTTTGTGACTCTGTCTATAGAAGTCTGAGATGATGCTGGAGATGATAGGTAGAATACGAGCAAAATTTCTCTCCTTCAAAGATTAAGGTAGTATGATTTAATAAAAATAATAATAGCTTTGGAGTCTTATCATATGCCATGGTTTTGATGGAAAAAAGTCAGTGTAAAGAACTAGAAAAGTTCATATTGATCCTTAGCTACCCATACCCCATCCATTTACCAGAAGCAGAGATCAAACTGAAATAAGATAGAATATGGTACAAAGGCAAGAGTATTGATTCTAGAGCCAAAGGACATGGGCTCAAATCCTGCTTCCAGTGATTCATTTGCAACCTGGAGCAAGTTATTTAATTTTTCTGGGCTTCAATTTCCTCATGGGCTAGGTGAAGGTGGGATTAGACAGGTTCCCAAATCCTTTCCAATTCTAGGTCTATGATCTTGCCTTCCATTGAAGACAAAGCATTTAAGAGGATAGATTTAATTATGAGACTAGAGTGACAAATGACAGCACTCTAACTAAAGTGTGCTCTGAAGAAGTTGGGATTTCTACATTTCTACACCAAAAAACAACGTAGGACTAATCATTACTGAGTGAAAGCTCCATGATTAATTTCAGCCCCAGTAGTTCTGATTATCCCACTTGCAATGGAGTCAAGGCTGCAGAACGTCTAAGAATACACAGGCCATGATTCCCACAGTATCAGACATATATTTTAGTTCCTTTCTTTCTTGTTTCGGCTTAAGACCTTCCCACAAAATGACAGGTTGACTTCAGAGCAAAAAGGAATGAAAAACAACTTCCTTACAGTTATCTTTTTCATGTGCATTGCATGAAGAAGCAGACTTGTGATAAGAATTACTTTGATGACTGACAACCAGCTGTTTTTTTTTTCTTCCAGGAGTTCCTCAAAAAAAAAAAAGGCTGTTCTGCTATTTCACATAAGCATAACACTCACCCATCACTGATGGACTCTGTCCAGGAACTGTATGGGTCCTTCTACCCCAGCCAGAGTACACACCTGGGAAGGAGATTTTTTTTTTAAATCAAATTCTGAGTTACCAAATGGATTCTAAAAGGCAGTTAAGTGCCTATTGCACAACCCCCAAGGGCACTCAGATTCCAAAGACCTGGGTTTGGATTCTGCCTATAATAATGACTAACCTTGTGACTCTGGATAAACCTTCCTGACCCTCATTTTCAAGTGAACGTGATAACACTTGCACCTATAGTAAGGTTGTGAGGAAAGCACACTGCATTGAGTTAGGTGTTATGGTAATTTCTTACTTGTGAAGTTCCAGAGTGCACATTTACATTTTTGTTAGCTGTGTAATAACTGGTCTGGTTTTGCTTATAGGATCATAGATTTCGAGCTGGAAAGGACCTCAGAGACTAGCACAGAGTGGTGGAAAGAATATTTGCTCTGAAGATGGAGGACTTGCGTTCAAACTCTGTTTTGCTACTTACTACCTACCCTGTATGGCCTTGAGAGTTACTTTACCTGTCTGGGCCTCAGTTTCCTCATCGGTAAAATAAGAGACTCTTAGGGCCCTTTAAGTGCTCTTCTGTCTTTATATTTGTCATCCTGTGACAATCCAGATGAGGAAATTGAGGAAAAAGATTAAGGGAGTCACCCAATATCATAGTCCTAAGTTGAAGAGCTTGGTTTTGAAGGTAAGCCCTCTCATTTCAAATACAGCATTTTTTCCGCTGTACCATTCTGCCTATATTTCACCACACATTTGTTATTTCTTCTTAGGAACATAAAGCAACTATAGACATCAAAAGAGTTAAGATTTGTAAAGTGCGCTACTGAGCACAGCCACTGGCTCATAGGTGCTTAAAACGCTTGCTCCTCCCCTTTGAAAACGTCACGCTTTCTCAGTGGAGGCTAATATAGCGGACATACAGCTCAGGGTAGAAGCCCATCTAGAGAGGCCGGCTGTCTCACTCTCTTCCTGTCACATTTCTTTTCTAAATGACATTCTTCTGGGACATGAAATTGTCACAATTCAATTGGATATACGTTTCTCAGTTTACCAAAAGGGAAGTGTATGGCCTTGCAACAGTACTTCCGAAGGAAGCTAGGTAAAGATAATAATGATCTTTATACATGCGAGCAATAGGAATTGGACCTGCGATTTCTTTGATATAAAGATTTCTCATTACCAATGCAGGTCCAGAATGTACTAGATGGGGGGCTTTAGCTCCAGTTTTGAAACTTGAACGCGGGTCATCCTTCCACTAACAGACTCGCTACTACTCCGCGATTCACCGCGTTGCACGATCCACCACAAATCTTTGACCACCTTACCATTTTTCTAAGCTGTAGAGCTAGAAGATTTCGTTGGTCCTCTTTTACAGATGGACAAACTGAGGTATTGTAATTTGAAAACAAACCCCAAGCCATCTATTCTCCTGGGCATCTCCAACAACCTAGGCTAAATGCGACGTTGTACGGTTAACTTTCCGCTGCTTCTGTGAGATTACACTTAACAGCTAAATGCTTCTCGAACTACTCCTCAAACAACAGACCCATTAAAAAAGTTGGAGATCGATAGGGGGAAAAATGAAGGGAGGGAGAATAAAATGGGAAAAGTAGGATGCAAACATTGTCGGTTACTTATTTTCATTCTACAGGTTCTCTCTCCCTCCCGTGAACTGTCATTAAGGATTTCCTATTTTCAGATCGTTCACACCATTTCTTTATGCCATTGCCTCTGCCTAGAGAAACACACAGACCTGCACTCAAGCCATACGTCAACCAGCAAAATGCTGCAGTGTGATCCTCTGTTTCTTCTGGGCTTTACCCATATAGAACATCCCCCTTCCAAACAAACCTTGACAAATTTCAGCAGGGATAAACTGAAAGCCCCCTGTCCCCAACCGGCAGCCAGGTCAGCAGAGTATCGGAGCCTGGGAAGGAAGTACTTGTGAGGGCAGTGTGGAAGGAAGAATGTCTTGGGGGTGAGGGAAGATGCAGGTGCAGAAAGACCCACCAGGGCAGGGGAGAAGATAGCAGAACACCGCCCCTCTCTCCCCCATCCACTCCCCTCCATGCACACAAGCGCACATGTGTGCACGCACACACACACACACACACACACACACACTTGTAGGGCTTGGGGGACAGAATGGAACAGCAGATGGATGAGGGCTGGGGTCCAATTAAAGTGCCTGGGTCCTGCCCCTACTTCCCATTTAGTCCTCAAACCCTAGCCCAGGAAAAATGACACTTACATCTGCAGGATATCACCGAAGGAGGGAGAGGGGTGGGGATGCTCCAGGATCAGAAGACAAAGAGTGCTGCTTATACCACCGGCAGCTTCTTTGGTGGTGGTTGCTGCTGCTTCTGCTGCTGCTGCTGCTGCTGCTGCCTGGGACTTAAGGGGGAGGGGGAGGAGAAGGAAATGAAGGAGGAGGAGAGGAAAGCCACCCCCACCACCTTAGTTGGTGACAGCATCTGTAATATTAGCTCCATTCCACAGTTACATCCACTTCTCCCTTGTTCCCTTGCCCATCTCCACCCCCAATTTCCTCCATCCTTTCCCCACGAAACGTCTTCCTTTAGGATAGTTCCCCCCTCCCTTATTTTGAAACTTAGTCACATCCCCAACGGGGATCTGAAGGGAGACAATAGCCTGGCAGTTTGGGGAAGAGGGGAGAAGAAGAGTAAGAATGAGAAAAGGTGAAAGTCTGACTGTTTTATTACGGAGCCTGTCCTTAGAGCTTGATTTTCCTGGACAAATTCAATTATATTGCAGACCTGTGGTGATAGCAGTAATAATAACTAAAATGTGCATAATACTTTACAACTCTCAAAGTATTTTCAAATCCATCATTTTACTCGTCACACTAATTTTGTGGTGGGCAAGGCATTACATTATTATCACCATTTTATAGATGAGGAAGCTGAAGCTCTGATCAGGCAGAACGCTGTCTATATCTCACCCGGAGATAAGCACTCTCTCTACACAGTAGACATTTAATGTTCTTTAAATAAATTAAACATTAAGTGCACTTATTATATCAGTCCCTAGTTCCTAACATAATGAGCTCTTAACAGAAGTAAAAAGTGATTTGAGTGATAGACAAGGTCATTGCCAACTGGGGAAATCAGGTAAGGCTTCTCTGAGGATGCGATATTTTGAGATGAACTTTAAAGGGTAAGAAAAGACTTCAATAGCTGGAGAAGGATGGGGGTGGACATTACAGGTGTAGGCAACCTTGTTAGCCAAGGAAGAGAGGCAGGCATAGATCATGGGTAGTGCAAATTGTCTGGATTCTAGCGAATGCAGAGGGAAGGAGCCCTGAGAAGCAGGTAACACTACATTGTAGAAGATCTTAAATACTGAATTACCCAGTCTGAGGGAGTGATGACTTTTCCGGGTCTCAACTGCATCTTCTCTTAACCAGGTCCTTGTTGGCAAGTAGCAGCACAAGAGAAGATGCCCTGCATTAATTTAAAAAGAAGAATTTGTGGTTAGAGCCTGGGGTAAGCATAGAGCCCTTGAAAAGAGACTCTGTGCAGCATAATTATGCAATTATATTGTCAGCTACAATACAATGTGGTTTCATAATTTCTAAAAACAACAACCATAAAACATGATATAATGTAATGGACCCTATACAAGGATGTCTCATTGCCATAGGCAGTGTTATAGACAACTAAACTTCCAGTAGTACAGAAGCTCCTTGGGGACAGGGGCTATCTTTGTCTGGCATTCCCCTGAAGGTTGCATGGTGCTTGGCACATAGTGGGCACTAAATAAATGCTTGAAGCTAACCTGATTAATGTGGTCTCTCTTCTAACATAATTTCTGAAGTAGGAATATAAAAGATGGAGGTAGCATGATTGACTATAAGCGCTAAAAGATGAGTAAGTAACCAAAGTCCTCTACAGAGGAAGGCCTTTCTCATGGCATATTCTGCTGAGACTTGGAATGCCAGTAGTCGTGATATTAACTATTGATGTTAATAGCTACGATTAATAATAGGGGCTGGCATTTATATAGTGTCTTAAGGTTTGTAAAATATACTGATGATAGACTTACTAAAGTTGAACTGTTTACATTCCTACATGAAAAGATAGTATTTGTTAACTCTTGAAACTTTTCTCAGTATCTGGGTAGTTGGAGGGATCACACACACACACACACACACACACAGCACAGGATGAGTTGAATAGGAAGGGACCATATCTAAAAAAATAAAATTAAGGGATGAGAGAGGAATATATTGGGAAGAGAAAAGGAGAAATGGAATGGGTCAAATTATGTCTCATAAAAGAGGCAAGAAAAAGCTTTCTCTCTTTTTTTTTTTTTTACTGAAATGCTCAGGTAATTTTAATGTTGTGAATAATTTTATTTTTTTTATTATTTTATTTTATTTTTTAATGTTTTACAATCATTTCCTTAAAGTTAAGAAAAAGCTTTCTCAATGGAGGGGGAAAGGGGGGAAGTAATAGAGAAAAAGTGAAGCTTACCCTCATCACATTTGGCTCAAGGAAGGAATAACACACACACTCAATTTGGTATGAAAACCTATCTTACACTACAGAAAAGTAGGGGAGAAGGGGATAAGCAGGGTTGGGGGGAGATGATGGAAGGGAGGACAAATGGGAAGAGGGAGAAATTAGAAATCAACAGGGACAAGATCAAAAGAGAGAACAGAAGAAATGGGGGCAGTACAGGATGGAGGGAAATATAATTAATCTTATACAACATGACTACTATGGCAGTCATTTGCAAAACTAAACATATATAGCCTACATTGAATTGCTTGCTTTCTCAGTGGGGATGGGTGAGGAGGGAGGAAGGGAGAGAAGTTGGAACTCAAAGTTTTAGTAGCAAATGTTGAGAATTGTTTTTGCATACAGCTGGGAAATAAGAAATACAGGTAATGGGGTATAGAAACTTATCTTGCCCTACAGGACAAGAGAGAAGATGGGGACAAGGGAAGGGAGGGGTGCTAGAAGGGAGGGCAGATTGGGGGAAGGGGTAATCAGAATGCAAGGCGTTTTGGGGTGGAGAAAGGGGAGAGATGGGGAGAAAATTTGGAACTCAAAATTTTGTGTAAATGAATATTGAAAACTTAAATAAGTAAACAAAAAAAATACTGATGATAGATGACAAAGCATTTGTTAAGCAATTTTTATGTGATAGGCACTGGGTTAAGGACTAGGAATCCAAGTACAAGCAAAAAAAAAACAGTCTCCATACTTAAGAGCTTACAGTCTAGTAGAGTAAGACAACATCAAGAAGGGAGTTGAAAAGGGGAAGAGGAATGAACTTTTCATGCATTTACAAAGACAGGAACAAAGTGAACTTGGATAATGGCCCAGGCACTTCAGGAAATAGCAATTCTTGCCAGGGACTCACCAACCAAAGGAGAAGGTCATAGGGGCCAATGCATCTCTAGAATGAGAAAATTACAAAGTCTGAAATAAATTTATTCTCCACATTCCAGGAGAGTATCTCTTCATCTTTATAAGAACAAAAGAATAGTTTAAGGAGCCCCTGGATCCTCCCTTGATCCGACAAAAAAGCAGAGGCATTTTTAAGTACATTTATATAGAAAAGTTCCTTAGCTATAGCAATAAGAACAGTAACTCATATTTGTAGGATATATTTATTATATATGGGAATTACCAGGGATTAGGAGAGTAGGTCTTAGATTGGAACTTCCACCATAATGCATTCCATCATAAACCATTCAAAAGCAGAGGTTCCACAAAGTAATGGTTCATACTTATACAGTACTAAAAGGTTTACAAAGCATTTTTTCTTCACAATAACTCTGTGAGATAGGCAGGGAAAACATGGTTATCCTCATTTTACAGATGAAGCCCCTGAGGTGGGGGCAGAGAGGCAAACTGAATTTTTTATGGTCACATAACTATTAAGTATCAGAGCCAACGTTTATGAGACTAATGTCTGTGTTTCAAGTAAAGGTTGGGAGTCACAAGTCTTATTTTAAGCAGACATCGTTAGTTCTCTCAGTTTTCCTCACAGTAGGAGAAGCAAAGAGGAGGGTGAAAGGGTATGATAAAGCTGCCCCCTTCTCTTTGGCACAGCATACAGTACAAATGTTTATTGACAGATTGTTGAGGGTTCCTTCTCTAAATACTGTGAGTTTCCTCATTAAACCTGCCCTAGAAAGGTAAATCTTTATAATATTTTAAGAATGTCAAAAAGGAGAACTTCTCTGACTTTTTTTGATTAGAGAAGGAGAAAGAAGGTTTCCCATAGCACTGAATGTTCATCAGATCACCCTACCTGCCATTCCTTTACACTCAGAAGGGACCCAGTAGACAGACCACTGAGCTTGGAGTGAGGATGACAAGTTCAAATCCTTTTCCTGGACACTAATGAGCTGTGTGACCTTGAACAAGTCACTTAACATTTCTCAGTCTCAGTTCCTCATCCATAAAAGAGGTATAATAATACATATTTTATAGGGTTGTGAGAATCATGAGATGATATCAGTAAAACACTTCATAAATCTTAAAGTCTCATGTAAATATTTGCTACTATTATGACTGGGCAGTGAGATGGCATAGTGGAAAGAGCATCAATCTGGAGTCAAGAGGACCTGAATTCAAATCCAGACTTAAACACTTATTGACTATGTGATACTGGGCAAGTTGCTTAACTGTTTCTCATCTTTAAAATGAGCTGGAGAAGGAAATGGCAAATCACTCTAATATCTTTACCAGAAAACCCAAATGGGATCACAAAGAGTATCAAATAATAGCTAAGGGAAATTACTCCTCTCATGTATTTAGTGCTTTATAGCTTATGAAAGATATTGTCTTATAATAAACCTGTGAGGTGGGTAGGGAAAGCATTTAAAAAAAATATTGTTATCCTTTATTTTTACATGACATCTCTTCCTCCTTCTCTATTAGACAAGTCATCTCTGATAATAAGGAATAAGAAAAGAAGATGGGGGAAAAGCAGTTCAAAAAAGTTACCTAAGACATAAATAAAATGTAGATGCCATGTTCCATAATTCAAGGTCTGCACCTCTGCAAAGAAGAGGCAGAAGTGTGTTTTCTCACCTCCTCTCCAGGGACAAGCCTGGTCATTTTATTTATAAGGGATAGGGAGACACTTGGTTATTATAGTTGATTATAGTGTTCCATTTTGTGTTTTGTTTTTTCCATTTACATTGTTACGTTCATATTGTTTTCTTGGTTCTCCTGCATTTCTGCATCAGCATATGTAAATCTTATCATGCTTCTCTCTTTATAGTCATCCTTTCATATAGCAAAGTAATATTTCATTGCATTCACATCTAACAATTTGTTTCGCCATTCCCCAAGAAACAACTATTCCAGTTCCAGGACTTAATCCAGCAGAACAATTTTTAGTATAAATATTATTATTCCTATCTTACAGATGAGGAAACTGAGGTCCATAGAGTTTAAGTGCCTTGTCCAAATTGTGAGAACTTAAACTCAAATTCACATCTTTGTATGCCCAAGACCAGTTTCTCTTTGTTCTTTGCAAATAATAATTTCGAAGAATCAGGAAACCAATCATGTCCTTTAATGAAATGTACCACAGGACCCAGGAAATTTGGAACCTTTTCTTTGAACTGGCTCTAGAGACACTAATATCTATTCTGGTACTAACCTGGGGATCTGGTCCCTTGCTGTGCTGTTCTGGAGAATCAAAAAAAAAAAAAATGGATTTGGGCATAGCTCTGTAAGATGAGTCCAGGATGTCAATCAACAGGGTTAGTGAGTTCTAACCATTTACAAAGCATTATACAGAACAATGTACTTTGTGGGAGAATACCCAGGACATCATGGGTTAGGGCACAACTAGGTGAAACAAAATCATGCAAGAAAAAAACCCAGCCCTTATCTTCTAGAAATTTATGGTAGCTGACAAAAGCAACGCAGCACTCCAGAAATGAGGGATGAAAATAAGAAAAGATATATTTTGAAAACACAAGTAGTGTTTTCAGATAGCATAGAAATAGGAGGGTCCAAGGGAAAGAAAGAACTAGGATTAATAATCAAAGAAGGCTTTCTGGAAGAGAGGTTACTAGGCAGCAGAGCTTAGAGTTAAGGTAATAGACCATACTCTGAGTATGATCTTGAGGGATCACATTCTAATTCAATTAGAAGCTGTTTCCCAAGTAACCCACAGGAGGCACTGGAGTTTTCAGACTTCAGCTTCTAATATGTTCACTCTGGATCTGATAAGACACCTTTGGAGGGGTTAATAATCAGTTTTATTCTATCAGTCCAGTCTTCTTAAAGCATTGCTGATAAGGAAGAACCAGCTCCTACAGCATTTCCTAATAATGATTCCCTAGAAGAATCCTTCTAGCAGGGGCCAGCATGAAGTGAAGGCAACTGTTTTTCATGCAACGGATGGGGTCAATGGAGACAGGCACAGCTTGTGCGTTCCCCTAAATCCCTTCAAGCCTTGATGGAGGTCAGTCAAAGAACACACAGATTCCCCTATGAGTTCCTTGTGGTTTCCCTACTTAATGACTAGTGCCCACTTGCTTTATAGGGCAACAGACGAAGAAGGCATCTTGCCAACATTAAACTCACAGGTTAACTTTAGCAATATTGCCAATGTTGAGCAATTCTGCACAAGTGTAGTAAGCATTGATTATGTCACCCCCACATATCATGGCGCAGCCTCAGTAGGACTGCCTAGCACTATGATTCCAAGAATTACTCTCTAGGATCCTTGGGACTATTATGAGAGTTATTATCTAACACCTGGAAACTAGACATTGCCATGGCCATTGATCCCAAGAAACTGAACTCTAAAAAAGATAACAAAATCCTCCTTACATGCAGAGCCTAATTTCCATTCCAGGCTTTGTGAAATGCTTTGGAAAGTTTAAAGTACTATATAAAAGTTATAAATTTTAAGAAGACATTAACAAAATGTCCTTTTTTGCTTGTGTGTTCCCTTCTAAACTCTTTTCCTTCTATGTAATTTTCTAAATTTTATTGCCATTATGTAGTCAAGGTATAAAATGCTATTTTGACTTTCCTTTCTTCCCTCTATATCATTTAAGTCTTCTTATATTTCAGTGCAAATTTGCCTTGGTAGAAAGACTTTCTTCATCCTGGAGTTCCTTACACTAGTGGAATCATAGGTGCAGTCTCTATTTTTCCACTATTTCTTTGTATTCATCATATTTATTATGTCTTACCAAGTAATAATATTCCATTATACTCATACACTATAATTTGTCCAGCTACTTATCAGATAGCTGGATGATTTCCAGTTTTTGATATTACAAATGTTTTTAAATAGATAAATCTCTCAATATCCTAAGGAGAAGCCATACTAGTAAGATCATGGAGTTAAAATGCACAAATTGTTTTGGAGATTTCATTGTGTGATCCCAACGATTTCTAAAAGGAAAAAGAAGCCATAGTTCCTCCAACTGTATGATGATCTCCCCATCCTTCCCACTCCGCATGGTTTGATAGTTTTAACTATTTTTCAATGGATGTCTCAGTTGTTTGAAATTGCATTTGTCTGATTATTAGTGTATCTGAATAATTTCAAGGGGTCAATTGGCAATTTGTGCAATTTCTTCATTTGAGAACTTGCTTGTCCATGTCTAATATTTATTTATCTGCTTTGACTTCTTCCACTAAGACTCTGTATTTTGAAATCTTTATATTTTATATAGTTTGGTATATTTTATATAGTTTTTTATAAATTACTATAAAATTTATATAATTAAATTTTTATAATTTATAAATTTTTATAATTTATAAATTACTATAAAATACTATATTTTGGTATAGTAAATACAGAACAATATTAAAATGTTGTTCTTACATTTTTATGAATAAATGTTGTATGTGAGTGATGATAGTCAACAGATTCACTTGTGATTGTGCTTCAGTTCCACTAGAATTTCTCTGTGGAATTCTCAAGAATATTTTGAGATCCAAATTTATAGTGCAGAGATTTGCTGCCTGTTAGTTTGTAAAAGACAGCAAGATTCCCCTAAATCTGGCTACCAGGTCATGTCTTAATTCCTCATGCTAAGGAAAAATCCTTATATTTCTATACCTTCTAGTGTGTGTATATATATGTGTGTGTGTGTGTGTGTGTGTGTGTGTGTGTGTGTGTGTGTTTAATTAAATGAATAGGTCTGGTTTTGTTTTACTTTATTTGGTCAAATGCTTTTATAGAATCTTATGATTTTCATAGTTTTTCTTATGAACATAATTTATTATATCGATAATTTCCTAAAATGGAACCATTCTTATATTCTTTATGTGTTACATTTGATCATAACAAGTAACTTTAAAATATATTGTTATATTCAATTTTCCAATATTTCATATAAAATTTTTGCATCAATTTTTCATGACAAGCAGGATAACTTAGTGGATCACGTATTGGACTTTGAGTCAGGAAGATACCTGTTAATAAATGTTTTTTGAATTATTTCTAAATACTGCTTTAATAATATCTCATAAATTTTGATATGCCATATTTATGTTGTCATATATAATCAGTTACTGCTTCCCTAATTTGTTCTTAAAATCAATTGAAAAACCCATCTACTAAGAGGTAAAGTAATGCCACCAAATGCTTATATTGAAGTGAGAAAAGGGGAAAAAATAGTTGAGTTTGGAGTCAAAGAAATTAGAAAATGAATACATTTCTTTAGAAGCATGAACAAATATAAAAGAAATGGATATTTACAAAGCCATAAAATGACACTAGTAAATAACTATGTTAATGTGCCAATACTTTTGATTTTGTGAGAATGGAAACTGTCTCTTTGATTGTAGATTATAACCTGTTGAGACTCAGAGGAGTTAAGTGACTTTCCCATGCTCACATAATATCAGAGGCAAGAACTGAATCCCAGTTTCCTGAAGAAATTGAATTTAATAGTAATATTGAAGGAGTTGAATGGGAAGAGTAGAAAGTAGTACTTCTTTCCCTCTGCCCCCCATAAATATGGAACATACAAAAAAAAAAACAACCTCAAATTTGATTACATTCTCAGGAATAAAGAAATTGCAAATAAGTTCAGAAAGGCAGAAATTTTAAGTACTACATTTATAGAGCATAATGAAACTAAATAATAGTGAGCAAGGAATAAATTAACCACAGATGCAAGCTTAAGTGGAGACTGAAAAATGACTTGATGATTAATGCTTGAGTTAAAGAATAAATTCTAGAAGCAATATCTATGTCTAAGAACAAATATAGAATTCCAGAATTTATGGAATGTAGTCAAGTGGCACCTGAGCTAGGCACTGAAAGAAAAGATTTTCAGCAGCCCCTTGTGTAGTGAAGGGTAGGGATGTATTTTTCGCCCCCCTTCACCCCTTCCTTCCCTTAACCTGGACTGAGAAATGAACTTCTAAGCTTTGCCTTCTCTCGCTGTTTCAGAGAATATAAGACGGCTGAATGGGGTGTGTGTGGGTAGAGAGGGTTGGACTAAGATATGAGCAGTGAGTTGAGATGAATGTTTTATTTTATCATTTTGATTATTTTTCCTAAAGTAATGATAGTGTTGATTTGATGAGACACAGCACCCTCTGGTGTTTGGGTGTGGCCAAAAAGATGAAGGCACATGGATCCAGTGCTATAATTAATTGAAAGACCAATTCATATTCCTTAAGTATTTAGCTTATTGTTTGTGGGGTGGTATTTAAGCTGAAGTATCTTCAGTCTAAAGATTTGCCTGACTGGCATCAAGGAGATCTTCCTAGATATAACAAAATAAGACACAAAGATATGTAATTTGAAAAAATACTTTCAGGATATTTGTTACAAGAGGGGAATCAGGTAATCATAGATAGAACCAGCATTAAAGTCCTAATCTCATGACCTCTGAGCAAACCCCTGTTCTCTTTGCTAGCTGGTTTCCCTTTGTACAAAGGGTATAAAAAGTCTAAGTTTTATGCCTGATATAACAGAACTGGGGAATGGGAGACAGGTGGGGAAGGGGAGGGACTATGGAGGAGAAACCGTTAGTTCTTCTAAAAAATGTATAGAGATTGACCCAGGAGAAGAATTCAGAAAGCCTACCTACCTCCTTTCATTTGCAAAGTTGGGTGACTACAGGTGTAGACCATAGGTTCCCAAAGTTGGGGATACCACCCCCTGGTGGTGGTAGTAGCCTAGGGTGCAACTGCAGGATATTGACTAAAAATAAAGGGGCAGTGGAAGCATAAGGAAAGAGGAGAAGATAAAATTTTGAAAAACTGTTCATGTTTCATCTGTTGTATAACAGTGAAAGTTGTAGGGATTACATTATTTTCCAAATAAACACCCAAAATGCAATTTACAACAAGTCAGTGGTCAAGACCACCAATAGATCTTAACAAGCAAGAGTTGGCAGGCAAGGGTGTCATGCATTGTAGGGAAGTACAGCACATATCAGCAGTAATATGTGCTTGTAATGACTTCTTTACAATATGATACTATATGGTTTACAAGATGTAATATTGCATCATCAAAACTTCAATGAAGGAAAAATTCCACAAATTTACAATAAATTATTAAATTTAAGTTATGTCATTTAAAAATATATGTTTTATATATTTTTTGAAATGATGGAAATTTCAAAAACAAAAACCATTAAAAGGTTAAAGAAAGTAGATTTCCAGGGGGTGGCTGATATTTTTTTGAAAAGGGACTGGTAGGTCAAATAAGTTTGGGAACCTCTGGTGTAGACAGTTGCATATACTGTTAGATATGGTGAGTGTTTTGATTTACTTTACTGACTGTTTCCCCACCCCTTTCAATTAATTAATTTCCCCATCCTTTTTAATTTAATTAACAATTAAAATTGTTAATATTTGTCACAAGTGATGGTTCAGTGAATGGAGATTAACAGGAAAAGAATGCAGTATAGGCACAAAAGTCATCAATACAATTTTTTTTTTAATTTGAGAGAAGGCCAAAGTGGGTGGTAGGCTCACTGTACTGTGCCATGGCTAGACCACCTCTGGAGTATTGGATTTGTTTCTGAGAAAGAATGTTATGAAGGTAAGGGGACCAGAGATCATGTTATACAAGGAATGATTGAAGAAACTGGGGATGTTTAACCTGGAGAAGTGAAGAAATGGGGGAGGAAGAATTTTACTTGTTTTCAAGTATTCAAAGGATTGTCATGTAAAAATTGATTAATTTCACCTGATCACGGAAAAACACAACTAGGAGCAATGATTAGAGTTTGCAGGGACCTTGGTTAAGATGCAATATAAGAAAATGCCTTGGAAACCTGTACACTCCTCATGACCATAGAGCTCCAAAGGGAAGGCTAGACAACCATTCATCAGAGATCCTGCAATTGCTGTTCTGGTAAAGGTTGAAATATGTGGCCACTAAAAGCCTTTGCACCTTTGGAAATCTGTGATGATATTTGTCACATGTGGGGAACACAGGAGAAGAGAGGTTGATATTCTGCAGACCTTGGGGGGCTCAATGAATGCTGTTGACAGATCAAGAGCTGTCCATCTCCAAATTTGTTCAGCCCTTTTCCCAGTCCCCTAGGCTACTAGTCTCTCTAAAGTTAACCTAGTATCTACTCTGTATTATCTTGTATATATACTTATTTTCATATATGCTGACTATTAGAATGTACGCTTTTTGAGGGCAAGGAATATTTTCACTTGAAATGTTTAATAATTAGTCTTAATAAGTCTTACTTTCCATACTGCATATGCCAGCTGCCTTCTCACACTGGAACTTCTCTCAGGGCCTGTGGTCTTCTCACCCTGACATACCTCTTTGCCCCCAGGACCCTCCTTCTCCTAAAGGTGAATTCCTCCCAGGGACCCAGGCTAGCCAAGGGCAAAGCCATCCAAGCAGTACAGTAGATAGAACTCAGGACCTGGAGTCTGGCAAATCTGAGTTCAAATTCAACCATAGACCTATACTAGCTGTGTGATGCCCCCGGGAAGTTATGTAACCTCTGTTTGCCTTAGTTTCCTCAACTATAAAATGAGATAATAGAAACTCCTATCTTCTAGCTGTTAGGAAGATCAACTAATATTTGTAAAGCACCTACCACACTGTAGATACTTAGTAAATGCTTCCCTCCTCCTTTAATTTTCCTTCTGCCTCTACTTATGACTCTGCCGTCATCCCACTTTTCAATGCCTCTGATGAGTTATCTTCTTAGAATTTAAGCTCCTTAAGCACAGGGATTGTCTTTCTTTTTGCTTATATTTGAATCCCCAGAGCTTAGCACAATGCTTGGTCAGTATTAAATGCTTAATAAATGCTTTTTGCTTGATTATTGATGAATAAATGCCTGATTACTGATTATTTGTGGTTTTACTTCATATAGCCTAATTATGAAACTTTAAGAAAAAGAAATCTTGAAATAGGATAAGCTGGAAATTAAGAGCAAGAAAAATTCAGAGAATATAGTCAACTTTTGTGTATCCGAATTGTGGATTATCTGTGGCCAATCCTGCATCCCAGTTTAACAACTGTCCCTATTGTGCATAATTATTTGCTCTACTTGCATCTAAAATCTCTCAGTTTTCCTTACCTTCAGTAAGAAGGTTCTTTTGCAACATAAACATCCCCAGATATCAGCTGCTTTCTCACCCTGGAAGATCCCCTCAGATGATGGGGATGGGATCTGGACCCCAAAAAGGAGAAGCCCCTGGATTTTCCCACAGGGCCCAGTCCCTGGCATTCACCTGGCCCATCTCAGTAGTCCTTTCAACTGTCCTTTCATTGTGCAGCCCTTCCCAACCCGTCAATTCTTTGACCCAGCCTAGCCCTTCATTGTCTATTACCTCCAGGCCACCCAGGCTATTTCCCACACTTACTCCCATCTAGACCCTTTCTCTGGGTCATCCCAGGCTATTGGCCACTACTAGATCATATCCAGACCTTTCCACATCTTTCTGCATAAAAGATCCATCTTGCCCCTCTCTCCATTAAATTGCTCAGATTCTTAAAATCTTGCTCACCCTAACTAGTGTTTCAACAAACCTCATCTCTGCCTGGAAGAAGGCTTGAGTGAAATTCTTTCGAGGCAGACCTGTACCTTTGGCCATTGAACTTCAGGGTTCCCAGAACCCCTAGACTGCAACATAGGGATTGTGTCTTTTTTGCCCTGAGACAGCTCTTTGTTCCTCAGGACCGTCTTCTAATAGTGAATTTCTCCCAGGATTTCCATTTTGGAGAGGTGCCCACACTAGCCAAGGGCAATGTCACCTAGACAGCCAAGTAGATAGAACTCTGGACCTGGAGTCAGAAAGACCAGGAGTTCAAATTCAGCTTTAGACACATATTAACTATGCGACTCCGGGCAAGCTACTCTTTGAGAGAGCTGTTTGAAAAAACTGACAAGACTACTTGACTCTTTAGGAGTGGGAAGTAAGAGGTGAGGTAGACCTCAAACTTTCCATTTCCTCACTTGCTGATTTGAGAAAACTGTTCCTTTTGAGTAAGAATTTCTCTGTATAGCTTCATTCTGTTCCTTGAAATAATTTCAAATCCACCCATATTCAAATACAAATTCAAAAACATTCTAAGGCCAAATATAGAGAAAGAGTTTTAGGGTTTTGCTGCTTTGGATCATGTAGACGTCTGCCCATCTCTATCAGTGTGAATACCCGTCACCAAGAACCAGCTATTATGAAAAGATTTTTCAGGGGGAAAAAGGGGTCTACACTATGTTGCTCTGGGCAGGGGTGAGAGAGACAAGATTCAAACGTGAATAGGGTTCAGTCCAAGCGCTCAGAGAAATCAAGTCTTTCGGTATTGCTCCATTTTTATTGTGCAGCTGGTTTACATTAGCTAATGATAGGGGAGCACTGCATCTAATAGGGGAGAAAAAAGCAAAAGTGAAAGATGATGTTGACCAATTAGAGACCCTCACAAACTCGGCTGGAGTTCTTAATATGAACTACAAATGCATTAGATTAGACTTTAATCAATTCTCCTCAAGCTCCTAATCAAATTATCTTTTCAGAAGAATCAGGCTTCTTTTGATAACTTAATTAATATTTTCAGAGGAATCTTGAGAAACCAATCCACTTAAGACCTGTTAGTTGTGTCTTAATTCAAATAAAGGTGATTTTCCATATGTTCTGTATTCTCATTTTTTCCAATTTTAGAACAAGGTAAACATTTTCCTAGCAAAGTTTTTTTTGGTATTTATTTATTTATTAAAATTGATTTAAGTTTTCAACATTCATTTCCACAAAATTTTGAGTTCCAAATTTTCCCCCCATTTCTCCCCTCCCCCCCAAAATGCCACGCATTCTAATTACCCCTATCACCAATCTGCCTTCCCTTCTAAAATCCCTCCCTTCCCTTAACCCCATCTTCTCCCCTGTAGGGCAAGATAAATTTCTATACCCCATTACCTGTATTTCTTATTTTCCTAGTTGTATGCAAGAACAACTCAACAGTTATTCCTAAAATTTTGAGTTCCAACTTCTCTTCCTCCCTCCTTCCCTCCCCACCCATCCCCATTGAGAAGGCAAGCAATTCAATATAGGCCATATCTGTGTAGTTTTGCAAATGACTTCCATAATAGTCATGTTGTGTAAGACTAACTATATTTCCCTCCCTCCTATCCTGCCCTCTATTTCTTCTATTCTCTCTTTTGACCCTGTCCCTCCCCAAGAGTGTTGACTTCTAATTTCTCCCTCCTCGCATTGCCCTCCCTTCCATCATCCCCCCACCCTGCTTATCCCCTTTCCCCCCACTTTCCTGTATTGTAAGATAGGTTTTCATACCAAAATGAGTGTGCATTTTATTCTTTCCTTGAATCAAATGTGATGAGAGTAAGCTTCATGTTTTTTCTCTCACCTTCCTCCCTTTTCCCTCCACTGAAGTCTTTTACTTGCCTCTTTTATGAGGCAAGTAATTTATAATTTGCCCCATTCCATTTCTCCCTTTCTCCTCCCAATATATTCCTCTCTCACCCCTTAATTTCATTTTTTAAAGATATGATCCCACCCTATTCAACTCACTGTGTGTATGTGTGTGTGCGTGCGTGTGTGTATGTGATCCCATCAACTACCCAGATACTGAAAAGAAGTTTCAAGAGTTACAAATATTGTTCTTCCATGTAGGAATGTAAACAGTTCAACTTCAGAAAGTCCCTTATGATTTCTCCTTGCTGTTTACCTTTTCATGCTTCTCTTGATTTTTGTGTTTGAAAGTAGAATTTTCTATTCAGTTCTGGTCTTTTCATCAAGAATGCTTGAAAGTTCTCTATTTCATTGAAAGACCATTTTTTCCCTTTAAGTATTATACTCAGTTTTGCTGGGTAGGTGATTCTTGGTTTTAGCTCTAGTTCCTTTGACTTCTGGAATATAATATTCCATGCCCTTCAATCCCTTAATGTAGAAATTGCTAGATCTTGTGTTATCCTGATTGTATTTCCACAATACTTGAATTGTTTCTTTCTAGCTGCTTGCAACAATTTCTCCTTGTCCTGGGAACTCTGGAATTTGGCCACAATGTTCCCAGGAGTTTCTTTTTTTGGATCTCTTTCAGGAGGGGATCAGTGGATTCTTTCAATATTTCTTTTTCCTCCTGGTTCTAGAATATCAGAGCAGTTTTCCTTGATAATTTCATGAAAGATGATGCCTAGGCTCTTTTTTTTTTTTTATCATGGCTTTCAGGTAGTCCCATAATTTTTAAATTGTCTCTCCTGGATCTATTTTCCAGTTCAGTTGTTTTTCCAATGAGATATTTCACATTCTCTTCCATTTTTTCCTTCTTTTGGTTTTGTTTTGTGATTTCTTGGTTTCTCATAAAGTCATTAGCCTCCATCTGTTAAGAACTATTTTCTTCAGTGAGCTTTTGGACCTCCTTTTCCATTTGGCTAATTCTGCTTTTTAAGGCATTCTTCTCCTTATTGGCTTTTGAACTTCTTGTGCCAATTGAGTTAGGCTGTTTTTAAAGGTTTTTATTTTCTTCAGCCTTTTTTGGGGTCTCCTTTAGCAAGCTGTTGACCTGCTTTTCATGCTTTTGTTGTGTCTGTCTCATTTCTCTTCCCAATTTTTCCTCCATCTCTCTTACTTGATTTTCAAAATCCTTTTTTGAGATTTTTCCATTGACTTTTATGTCTTTCCCTGATGCTAAGCATTGTTCTTCCTCAACCGAAAGGATGGGAGAAGATATCTATTCACCAAGAAAGTAACCTTCTATAGTCTTATTTTTTTTCCCTTTTCTGGGCATTTTCCCAACCAGTTACTTGACTTTTGGGTCCTTTGTCAAAGTAGGGTATACTTTGGGAATACTGTAAGATCTCAGTTCCTCCAAAGTGGCACAATCAAGCATGTACACTGGTCTGGAAGCAAGCAGAAATTTTTGTGCCCAGAATAGGAGTAATAGAGTTTTGTCTTCAGGACCACCTTGCCTCCAGTTCAGCCAAGCCAGGGCTGTGGGCTGAGATTCAGATAAGCTGCAGGGGCAGGGCTGCCATTCAGTGTGAGAGAAAGATCAGCTGCTCAAATCCCTCAGGAAAATTAGGTGGGGGCAGAACTTCTACACAAGACTGAGGTAAGAATCAGCTTCTCAGTGCTCCCAGGGGTTTTATGATCCAACAATGGATGCAGGCTGCTGTGGAAGCTGCTGCAGCCCACCTGATGGGACCTCTGTGGGCTGCAGCCTGAGGCCAGAGCTATGGGAAGGCCCATCTCCCTTCTCAGCCAGCTGAAAAAACCCTCTCACTGACCTTTGGCGCCTGTGGATTGAGGAATCTGCTAACCGCTGCTATTGTGACTGGGGATTCCACCCCCAAGGTCTGCTCTCCTCCTCCTCCCAGAGCCACGCTGTGCAGCCAAAGCTGGGCTGGGTTCCACAACCCATGCGACAGATGTTTTCTGTCGGCCTTCAGGTCACCCTGGACTGGAAATCTCCTCTAGAGTAGCTTCTGCTACTCTAGAATTTGTTGACATTCTTTCTTTACAGGTATTTTATGGGCTGTGGAGGAAGAGCTAGCATATGTGCCTCTTTCTACTCTACCATCTTGGCTGTGCCCCCCACAAAGTTTAAAATAAGTTGTAACAATTTGAAATAAGAATATGGAAATTTTACACTAAGGATATTTATCTTTAGACACCTAGATATTTCTCTCATATTGCTTTTGAAGAAAGCACATTTTAAACCTGTTTTAGAAAAAGAAATTTCTTTAAGCCTTTTCCCACTATTTTCCACCTATTGTTCTTTCCTTCTTTGACTTAATAAAAATTAGTACTTTAGGTAGTAATATTTGCAAGGTGTTTTACATATATTTCATTTGATCCTTACCATAACCCTGGGGGCAAGTGCATTTATCACCCTCATTTTAAATTTGAGGCAACTAGAAGTTCAGTGACTTGTCCAGGGTCACACTGCCAATAAGTGCAACTCAAGCTCAGTATGTCCAAGATGGAATTAATCTCCCCACAAACCTGACCTACATCTAAAGTGCCATATTTGTGTTGAGATAAAGAATATCCTTTCAGGTTTAAACACAGCTGGAATAGGTGCTGTAAACCAAGTTTACAGTCTCACATGGCCAATCAGGTGTCAAGTTTTGTCTCTTCCACTCCCACATCATCTCTTGCTTCTTGTACCCACACCCATTTAAGCCCTCATCATTACTTGTTCAGAATATTGTATTAGCTTCCTTTCTAGTACCCCCAGTTTTAGACTCTTGTGTTTCCTATCCATCCCACAAATAGCTCTTAAAGTAATCTAAGGCAAAGATCTGACCAGGTTGCTCCTTTGCCTCAAAATCTTCAGGGTCTCATCATCTCTAGCTAAAAATGAATTCTCTTCAGCTTGAGACTGACATTACAATCTGGGTCTAATATTCATCTCTTCCATACTCTCTACATTTTAGTCAAACTAAGCCATGATCTATTTCTTGAACTTGGTATACCATCTCCTATCTCCATGGCTTTGTATAATCTATCCCTTCCAGTGCTAGAATTTTCCATTGGCATGCCCTCAGCCCCTTAGAATCCTTAACTTCCTGAAAGCTAAATACAAGTGCCAACTTCCTGCCTTTTCTAATTCCCTCTAATTGTTAATGTTCTCTCTCCTGAAATTACCTTGTGTTCACCTATAAATGAATAAAGGGACATTCACGTGCCATGATCCTTAGTAGAATGTAAGCTTCTTGAGGGCAAGGACTTTTGTATCTCCAGTGCCTAATACGTATTAGACAGATGATAAATATTCAATGAATTGTATTATTAAATACTGAAAGTATATCAAGCCAGTCTTGTTATAATGGTAATTTAAATGGGAAGATCTTTTCCATTCATTAATAGGTCCATGTGACCACATGTGGTAAGAGGAACTTGCTGAACAGGTAGAGCAGGAAGGGGTGGAGCTAGAGCAGAACTGAGAGAGAGCAGTCAGAGCTGGGAAAGGCAGCTGGGTGGCCTGAATGAGAAAGTTTGTGATTTGTCTAAGAGAGCTGGTTTGTGGGAAGCCTAACAGAGGGAAGGTTTGGGGATGGTGCTGCCCCCTGCATTGTTATCGTTTATAGATATTTGTTACTATGATGGATTTGGCTTTCTGGGGTCTGAATAAATGTTTTGGTTCTGTCTTCCATGTAAAGAATCTGTTGTATTTTTCAATTCAGAATTGCGCTGGCATATTCACAGCTGGAGTAGGTGCTGTGAATATTGCATTGGCCCTACACTTATATGTTAGGTTCGGTTTTTTTTTTCCTACTAGAACATATTTTTGACAGCCTTGACTCCACTTCATGTGATTTTGCCTCAGGATTCTATGTGTCACTAAAAGTTAGCATTCCTATTGAGGGCAGCTTCTTCCCAAAGTCTTTTTCTCCCTTCTAGGCCCTCTCTATGCAGAGAATATTGATCCTGATATTTTCTCTGTAAGCTAGAAACCAGAAGACCAAGATCTCTCTTCTTCCAAAGTCTGGCCAACTCTTCCCCTCAAGTAGGCATGGAGCCTCAATCTCTAACAAGGAATAGTGTTATGAAAATGGACTTTGAGCCTTGGGTTACACATACTTTGGTTCATCTTTTGCCTCTTGTGTCTTAAATGTGGATGTCCTTCCAAAGTTCCATTTTAGGTTTGTGTTTTCTCTTTCTCTTCTACATAGCTTGAATGTAGATGATGATTCTCCAAAATATATACCTAGCCTCAATCTTCCTCTTGCCCTCTATTACTACATTTTCTATTCTATTTCTATTGTCTATTTCTACATTGTATCACATGGGAGACACTGGCACAGGACCACTCTGCATGGCATGACCATATCAGAAAAAGGTGCTATGCTGTATGAGCAAAGCAGAATTGAAACAGCTCAAAGAATATGAAGGATGCACAAATTTAGAGAATCCACTCCAAATATTTACACAGATTATTTGTGCCTGACCTGTGGTAGAGCATTCTCATATTGGTCTGATCAGTTACAGTTGAACACACTGAAACTTACCTCTAGCATAGTGATGTCATTTTGGTCTTCTTCGAGAATAAAGGACAACAGCCATTTCTACATTTTCAACTACCTGATCTGTACACATCTTTAGCTAGATGCACCTCCAGCATTTCAAAGTCAAAATGTCCAAAACTGAATTTATCTTACCCTTAAAAGTTGCCTTTTTCCCAACTATATTGTTTCCCCTAGTGGTACCACCCTCCTCTCAATTAACCAGTCTCAGAACATTAGAGTCATCTTTAATTCTTTCTTCTCTCTTCCTCCCCACCACCCCAAAATCATGTAATCAGTTGCCATCAAGTCCTTTGCATTATATCTGAGTGATTTCTTTTGTAATATTCTCCTTTCTACTCCTACCCTACCTAGTTCGGGTTCTAACCACCAAGATGGTTATGACAGCCTCCTGTCTGACATAGTGAAATCACTTATTAACTAATCTCCCTGCCTCCAGGTTCTTTCCTCTTCAATCCACCTTTCACACAGCTTCAAAGAATCTTCTGCACATATCAATCCCCTGCTCAAAAAATTTCATGTTTCTCTTTTGCCTCTAGGACAATACACAGTTTGCTCAGCCTAGCATTTAAAACCCTTCACAACCTGGCTCTAACTACTTTAAAGTAGTCATTAGTATAAGCACCATCCCACTTCATGAACTCTCCATAACTAAACTGGACGACAACTTAGTTGTTTCTTAGTGTAGACCTATCCCTCATTCTCACCACATCCCTACCTGTGGAAATCCTTGTCTTCATCCAAACCTGCCTGAAGTTGTGAGTCCTTCATAAAGTCTTGTCCTCCACTTAAGTCTCCAGCTGAAAGGGATCTCTCTCTCTACCCCTCCTCAGATCTCATACACTTTGGATAGAGTTCTGCTGTTGCCCTATCACCTTCTACCTTGTATATTTCCCATGGACTCTATGCTCATTGAAGGGTGGGGGCTGTCACTTCTAACCTTTGTTTCTCCAATGACTAATACAGTGATTTGTGAAAAGAAGGCACTAAAGTGTTGGATATAACATTTGTAAGTGCTTAGTGAACATAAGTGTGAGGTAAGCCTAGAAAATAACTTTTTTTTTTAAAAGCAAGCTTATAGAAATTATGCATCTAAGTAAGTCTATTCCTTCAAAGTATTCATGTGAGTAGGTTATATTTATTCTAAAACTGCTAGCATTGCACAAAACATTTGGAACCTGTGCTACATATTAATCCTTTAGAGGATGGATTTGATTTTTGGAAATAGCTAAAGTAATTTGAATTTAAATGTGATGAACAAGGTGGAAGATCAAACTGGACAATTCTGCTTTCAACCCAAAATGAAATGATTGTGACTATAAAGAAAAAACACTAATTGTCTTATGTGATTATAAACTGCCTTTGAAGGTCATTTCAAAAGAAGAGTTTCCAAAAACAATTGGAGTAATGAGTGACAGGTGCATAGAGTCACCCACATGTTAACTGTTTAAAATTTTAAAATTTGTATTTTGAACTTAATATTGAATAAAATGAGCATTTCCTATCTGCAGAGTAAAAGAGAGAGGATTATATATATATATATATGTATATATATATATATACATATATATATATATAAGCTGCAGATCTCTAGAAGTATAGTTTGCTTCTCTTTTTAAGTATATAATGAGCTCAACCTGTAGCTTTCAAAACTGTCCTGCTTGACTGTGATTCTTTTTAGCTTTCCTTCTGCTCTCTTCTCTGCATTAAAAAAAAGCTGCTTCAAAGACTGCTTCACCACCTCCTCCTTCTTCTCCCTCTCTCTTTTTTTCTCTTGTCTCCCTCTACTCCCCCGTCCTATCTTTACCTGTTCAAATCCCCTGTCAATTTCCTACATACACAGGGGTGAGAAAAAGAAAATCAAAGCCCTTGTGTAAGACAGATAAAACACAGCCCACCTGAGGGCTGCTAGCACAGACCCTGATTTGGTCAGACAAGAAAGACACTAACAAGGGGTTAATTATCTGATTTTTATTCTAGTCTGGCATCTCAGAAGAGGTTGCTGATAACAGGAGTATAAAGTCCTACAGCATTCCCTAATCATCCTTCTCACAGGGGCCTGTGAGGAGTGGGAGCAACTACCCCTCTGTCTTGATGGGGTCAATTGAGACAGGCACAACTTGTGCTTCCCCTAAATCCCCAAGCCTCAGTGAGGGCCAGTGGAGGCAAACAGATTCCCTCCAAGACATGATGGGAACTGATCAAGGCATGCACAGCATTCCAGCGTGTGCATTCAACCCTAAGGGTCCCCCCTCAGCCTCAGTGGGGGCCAGTTGAGATACACACAGCATTTGTGCATTCAACCCTAAAGGTCCCCCCTCAGCCTCAGTGGGGGCCAGTTGAGATACACACAGCATTTGTGCATTCAACCCTAAAGGTTCCCCATTCACCATCTAGCGACGACCTGTTTTATAGACCAATAGACAAAGAAGGCATATTGCCAACAATAGCCTCACAAGTTTATATCACCCCATCCCTGTATCTCATTGCGCAGCTGCAGTGGATGTTTATGTTATTTACCATTATATAACTATGCACAAGCATGGTGGAGATGTTTTGAACTATAACTGTGGGAACTCTTATCTAGTTCCTGGAAACTGAAGATTATTATGGCTATGGATCCTGGGAAACTAAACTGGGAAATAATTACAAAAATTCACTTTACACACACTAAAATCCACCTTACACTAAAATTGACCTCACGTACACCGTGTAACAAATGTTTGTGATCGAAGTATATTCCGATATTGGCAAATCTTCTCTTTGTCAAGAAGTGGGTAGTATGTTGTTTCATCATCAATGATAATGGGATCATTGGTTATTCCATTGATGAGAGTTCTCAAGACTTTCAAAGTTCCTTTTCTTTATAATGTGATACTATAAATTGTTCTTTAGTTCTGATCCTTTCACCCTGTAGTATTTCCTATGGTTCCTCCTAGGTTGTCTTTGAAACCATGTATTTCATCACTTCTCAGAGTGCAACAGTGTTCGGTTATATTTGTTTCCTCACCTGTGTAATGGAGGCAGTGAAATCAATAGCACTTACCTTTCAGGGTAGATGTGAATATCAAACAAAATAATATGCATAGAGTTCTCTGCCAGCCTTAAAGTGATATATAAATGTTATTATTACAATTAAGGCAATGAAGTAATGCATATAGAGGGCCAAGCTTGGAGTCTGGAAGACCTGAGTTCCAGTCCCACTTTTGTCACATCATAGCTGGGTGATTTTGGGAAGGTCATGACTTAGACAATGCAAAAAAAGTGACTTTTTACAGGATTTGCCTATTCTCATGTTCTCATGGTTTTTTAAAAATTGTTTCTGTGGAAGCATATAAAGCTTTGCGATTCCCCCTTTTAGAAATATTAAAGAAGCATTTTAAAACTTTCTGCAGCCTTTCTACTAATTTGAAAGAAACACACAACAGTCTTTCTTTAGGCTATTAATATTATCAGAGACAGATCTCTCTATTTTATCTAGGCAGCCACTCATGGGCTAGTTCTCACTGCAGGTCAGAGCTTTGATCTGCTCTCTTTCCAGTCTGGGCTACTGTTGCCTCTCCTTAGACAATCTGGTACCCCACCCTTATTGCCATACTACCCCACTCCTATTCTAGGGGCATCACTATATTGATGCCATAGTTACTGAGGACACCTGAGAAATAGAATGGTTTTGTAAGATTGATTCTTCTGGAGTGGTTCAGAAAGATTGACTAATGGTAAGTTAGATGAAGTAGAATGTTAATCCTAAACTGTGCACTTTTCCTTGTTCAATGAAGAAGGAAATGTTTTTGTTTTTCTTTTCTTTTTAAAATTTTTTTTCAAATTTATTTACTTATTTTTAGTTTTCAACATTCATTTCCACAAGATTTTGAGTTTCAATTTTTCTTCCCATTTCTTCCCTCCCCCATCCCATAATGCCTTTCATTATGGTTATCCCTTCCCCCAATCTGTTCTCCTTTCTGTTACACCCCTCCCTTCCCTTATCCCTATCTTCTCTCTCTTCTTGTAGGGCAAGATAGATTTCTATAACCCATTACCTGTATTTCTTATTTCCCAGTTGCATGCAAGAAAACTTCTCAACATTCATTCCTAAAACTTCGAATTCTAATTTCTCTCCCTTCCTCCCTCCTCACCCATCCCCACTGAGAAGGCAAGCAGTTCAATACAGGCTATATATGTGTAGTTTTGCTAAAGGCTTCCACACTAGTCATATTGTGTAAGATTAACTATATTTTTCTCCATCCTATCCTGCCCCCCATTTATTCTATTGTCTCTTTTGACCTTGTATCTCCCAAAGTGTTTACTTCTGATCACTGCCTCCTCTTGTTTGCCCTCCCTTCCATCATCCCCCCACCCCACTTGTCCCCTTCTCCCCTACTTTCCTGTAGTGTAAGATAGAGTTTCATACCAAATTGAATGTGCATGTTATTCCCTCCTTAAGTCAAATTTGATGAGAGTAAACTTCACTTTTTCCCTCTCACCTCCCCCTTTTCCCCTCCATTGGAAAAGCATTTTCTTGCCTAAGAAGGAAATGTTTTAAATGTTACTCCAAAGTGGCATTTATATGAAGGCATGATGGGACTCTGTCAATTTGGAATTTTTCCTAAAAGTAGAGAAATACTGGAATTTAGGTTAATGATAAATTAATTTAAATATATCTCTTGGTGGAACTGGGTCTAAAATGCAGGGTACAGAATTAATTTAATATTTATTTTGACATTTAATTTTTAAAAACATGTATACCCAGAACATGGCACAGTGCCTGGCATATAGGAGTTAATTAATACTTATTGATTGAACGATTGTTGAAATCACAAATTTGGGCCACCTCCCTCCCCAAAAGATAAAAGCTAACCCCATTATTGTCAGAGGTACAGGACTCTCAAGGAGGCTCTCAAATCTGATATTTGAGGGGTAGAGGGAAACAGTAAATAAACATAGGTAATGGGAGGAAGGAGGCTGGTGTACTTGTCTTGGCTTTGTCAATAATAATCTCTCACCTAGGGCAAATCACTTGACCTGTTCTGGGGGGTGGGAGAGTGGATCAGTTACTTCATCCGTATAATAAAGGGAATAGATTGAATGGTCTTCTCTAGTCCCTGATTACTTTAACATTCTATGACTCTTAGTTGCCTTGAAGTGGGATCTAGTATGATTTAGTATATCCTTAAAGCTCAGCAGAATATTTATATTGGGGAATGGGAGGAAAGGGGAGTAAAACAGAGGAAATGGTTTCTTACCCATACTAGGCAGAGAGAACAATTTTCTCTGAAAGAAAAATATCAGCTTATTTAGAAAAAAATAAAAATTTAGAAATATAAACACTTGTTATCTTTTTCTTCCTCCTGTAAAGAAAATCACTATATTGAAGAATGCATCATGTTTGTTGAATTTTTTCTCCTCTGGAGCATGCAAAATTACTGAACATCCAGGAAAAGGTCTTTCTTGATGAGAATAGAAATCTGCCTCATCTCTACTCACCAAACAAAACAAAAGATACATATACCTGAAAACATACCCCATGAGAGATGGCAATACATAAACAGCTGTCAGTTAAATGCTGAATCTCTTCCAACTTCCTACCAATGACAAAGCTTCTGATGTTCTTATTATTTAGATGAATTGGAAAAAATTAGTATTGGGCTTTATTTTGTGCTTCTCTCATTAGTTAGAACCATGCACAGGATAATTAAAAACTCATTATTAACCTATTTGCATACAAAATATACTTTTAATTATTGTTATGTTGTTGTTCTTTTCCCATCATCATCTTTATCATACATCAACTGCTGAAAATGCATCCAAATCCTCTGTTGATCAAAACCTGCTCCATGAATTGCTGTGAAACTTGGATGCCTCTCAAATTCAACCACTAGATAGCATCATACCTTTAAAATAGCCAAAGAATGTCATGCACTAGCATTGGAGCTACAGTTAGATTTAAAGGAAATTTTTCTGTTTATTACTACTGCTGCCTGGACATAGGAATACAGGATAATTGACAGTAGGATACCTAAGCTATTGTGGAATGATATGAATTGAGGGGGGATGGCACAGTATAATAAAATAACAGAGAGACTCTGAGATCATCTTCCAATACAATACTCAGACTACCAGATCTAGTTACCAGAACATGGCTATTACATCCTTTGTTAGAGTTCTAGGGGTTAGCTGTGAGGAGTGAGTGATAGTTTCTAATATTGTCACTAGTAATGTCATAAGCCCCATGCACGGAAAATCGCATCTTCTCAATATAAATGAACTGATAAACATCAATTATCTTTTACAAAGGGATATTTATTCAGAGGGTATAATCAGGACAGAAGCCAGGAACAGCTTCTTCCCTCTAAATAGGAGTCCCTGGTGAGAACAGGTTCAGTCAGAAAGTGAATGCTCTAAAATACTTTTCCTATCCAGTTTACTTAGTTCACGTCCAGATGTTTCTAAGTCAGTCCTTTATTTGAAGGAGATGGTGCTGTGGCTTCTGTACTGATTCGCTCATGGACCAGGTCACTCTTCAGTCCGATTCTTCACTTGACGCAGATATTGCTGCTACTACATCTTGTTGCTGAGGGGACTTTTGATGGCTCCTCTGACCTTTCAAAGCTCACAAGGTTATGAGCTGGTCCATTCCATCTCTGATACTCATTCAGCTAACCACCAAAGAACAAACACAACAGAAGAAACAGAGGCATCATGTGTTCATGCACACTGGTGGCTGAGTGGAGAGACAAAGTACCTGGCAGCAGGTGGCAGTGATTATTCCCTTGCCACCACGGAAGACAGAGTTGTCTATTCAAGCCTTTCATATATACTCTTGATTCTGGTCCATCAGTCAATTAAAAGCTTTTTTTTCCCCCTCATCACCATGTGAGTTAACAGGATAGAGAACATCTGATCTGAATTGGGATAGGGAAGTTCTCCTTCCATCGTGCATTTCTGAAAGCAGATTCACCAAACCTTTACACAGATTCACATCAGGTAGAGAATAATGTGCCTGATCTAGTGACTGGACCCTCATTAGTCAATGCCCCCCAAATACTTTTCCTCTTAAAAATTTGAAATTAAAATTTTATAGTCCTTGGCAAATCATCTAAGGTGCATTTGAACATAATGTTCTCAAATATAGAGTTCAGTAAATTCGACAAAGAATGCTTTCTAATGTTTATCAGTGATTATTGCTTGTTTAGTACTTAACAAAGGTCTGATTTCATATCTTCAAAGTCCTTTTCTAAAGCAAAAGAAAAAAAAAAAAAAAGGGCCAAGATTCCTACCTCAGTCCCTCGAGAGATTCTTAGGATACAATAAACTTTCCCTGAAGGGATTTAGGACACAGGGGTGGTGGGGGAGTTGGGGTGCATGTCAAATGGCAGGCATCACTCTTCCTCTATTCTCAGGTGAGAAACATAACTGATTTGGCTTGATGCCTGTGTGCAGAGTTCAGCCATGTACCAAGTGCTAAACAAACTGATTGGGGCACTTCTTCCCCTAAGGTCCCCTCCATACTGGCTGGCACTCAAAGGCTGTGTTTAATGATGAAAACTTAGTCTGGGTCCTTACAAAAACATAAAGTACCCACATTTTCTGGATCCCTGAAACATACAGGGAATATGACTGGTGTTTCAGACAAAACTTCCAGAGAACACAAACATTTTTCTAGGGATCATTGTACCATAGGTAATCTTGTGGGAGGCCCAAACAGATTTCTTCTGGGTCCCCATACTAAAGAGCACCTGAAATTTTCTCAATAAATTCCTGCCACTGCGAAAACAATTAGAATGGAAGCTGTCTTAACAATGAGACAAGCAAACTCAGTACAAGGGGAAAGAAAACAGACTCAAGTAAGACCTGAATATATGTGTGTGTGGGGTCTCCAATGGAATTAATTGCTTAGTGTTGATTACTAGGGTTTTTTAGGTCCTAAGACCATCAGGATCTTACAATGAGGTAAGCATTCTGGGTCTGTTTAAAACCAAATAGAAAAAAAAATCATTCAATTATAATGAAGGAATCAGTATTTTAAGGATTCATACTTTTCATATTATAACTATATTTACACTAGATCATGGGTGGGGAATCTGCAGCCTCGAAGCCACGTGTGACCTTCTAGGTTCTTATATTTGGTCTTTTAACTAAGTCCAAGTTTTACAGAACAAATCCTTATATTAAGGGGATTTCTTCTGTGAAGTTTAGATTCAGTTAGAGGGCTACATTTAAGGACCTAGAGGGCCACGTGCAGCCTCAAGCCCGCAGGTTACTTACCACTAACTGTGATATAATATTGGCTTAAAAAAAAGGCATTCAACAAACAAAAATCATCACAAAGAAACTAGTCTGATACAAAAGGAAAAACCCTGGGAAATGAGCACAATTCCAAACCAAAACAATAGCAATTGTTTTCTAGTGGATCCCTGCAAATGCAAAGGACTCAATATTTATCTCAGATGAGGTCCCATATAGCAAGCAGGCACCTGGGCTCATTCTCCCAATTTACACTCAGATTAGAAGGCTGACTCCTCCCCAGCAAGGCTATTTCAAAATGATTTTCCATACCATACACAGGTATGACCATAACATTCTCCTACTCTCCAGGATCCCTCCAGCATCAATTAGAAAATGCTCTGTTTGACATTTAAAGCTCTTTACAACCTTGCTTCTTGCCATCTTTACAGTCTTACACCTGACTTGTAAGTCAGGTACGTAAGATACTTTAAGTATCATAGAGTCATGCCTGTCTTCTTGCTATCCTTTGCACAAAAGATTTCCTCTTCCAGTTCCATGGCTTTTCAATGGCTGCTTCCCACATCTGTACGCTCTTCCTCCTCACCCCCATTTCCTGGCTTGCCTGGCCTCCTTCAAGACTCAGCTAAAATCCCACCTTCTATAAAAGGTCTTTAGACCTTTCTTGGCACCACCCTGACCCCCACCTGACACCCAGTACCTTCCCTCTGAGATTACCTTCCTTCTACTCATATATATATATATATATATATATATATATATATATATATATATATATATATATATATATATATGTATATATATATATATATATGTATATATATATATATAATATACACGCATATATGTATGTATATGTGTGTATTTATATATATATATACGCATATATATATATATACATACATCTTGGATGCACATAATTCTTTGCATACTGTCTCCTCCATTAGAATGTGAGCTGCTTGATGGCAGAAACTGTGTTTTTGTCCTTTTTTTTTTTTTTGGATTCCCAGATATTACAGTCCCTGACACAAAAGTTTAATAAGTGTTTGTGGCGTACTACATACCGCCTTAGGAATTGGGAGTGGCTTCAAGGACTGCCACTCAGAGACCTAAGATCCACAGATGGGAAGTCAGGAAGAATATAATTTCTAGCTCTGTGTTTAACTAACTTGTCTCAGTTTGGACAGATCAATTCACTTCATTGGAAATCAGTTTCTTCATCTTTAGAAACAGGAGGATTAGGAAAGATGATCTCTAAATGTTTCCCACAATTCTGTGAATTTATAATATGTATACCAGAAACAAATACAAATAAATTCTATGCAGTTTTCTATGCAGATAATCCTTTGTGAAAATTAGTAATATCTGACATTTACATATTACTTTGAGCATTACAACAAAATATCTTAGCTACATATATGGCATACACAAGACAAAAAAGCATACATTTGATGATGCACATATTTCTTTTTCTTCTCACTTAGAACAAGGTACAATACAAAGTGGGAACTTTAGGAGACACAAGAACATATGTAAAATCATAATGAAATTGACAGTAAATATGATTTATTTTATAGAAATCTGACTTTCAGCCAACCTCCATCTCTCATGAATACATATATCCTATCATTTCAGGAATATCTTAGGGCAGTATTTTACTTACTGTGGCACTGTTTATTTTCATCTGAGATGTTTGGAAAAGTCTCTTCTAGATTTAAGATTCTATGGCTGAGACTTTAGAAATTCTGGCACAAATTTCACTTATGATAGATATTACAAACAACAAATTTGTTTTTTCCTTGCAGGTTATGAAATTGTGGCTTCATTTTTTTCTCTCAATATAAAATATATGTACATATTTGCCCACGTCTATCAGCGTAGAAAGAGGAAGTGGAATTGGGGGAAAGAGGGAAAGCTAGTCCTTATAGTATCTTACTATTTCAAGAGTTCACTGGTATGGGGAATCCTTCCTCTGAAGCAAAATGCAACCCTTTTATGCTTTGCTAAAGGGTTCTGCATGAGTTGGCGTGGCCCAAAATATTAACCAACTCTTTTGGTGATAAGTCTCTCCAAATTTATCTATGATGGTTCTCAGATCAGTGGGGTCCTAGTCAAAGTCTTTCCTGGTTAGAAGAACCTGATAGAGCTCATGCTTTGATAATCTTAGGGTCACCTCTATGCTGCAATGAGGCATCAGGGTGGGAAACTTTAGACACTGCATTACCTTCTGAAGTCAGGTTGAATGAAATTGAAGTTCAGAGTAGCTCATAAATTTTTCATTTCCTTTAAAAAGTATTTTTACCATTATCAGCTCAATTGGCTTTATGTTTATTGTTTCTGGGGAGACATATGTAATGCTCTAGCCTTTCCAGCATTTTATTTTGCAAATATTTCACTACTGGATTTAGAAGTTTCAGTAGTTCCAAATGTGTATCCCAATGATGCTACATGTAACTATGTATTTAGTAACTATGCATTAAAGGGAATCACATAAGAAATCAAATCAGATACCTATATTGTCCAGGTCTCCGTAGGAAGAATTTTCTTCCTGTTTCCTTGCTTCTATTTCTTTTAGGTAGGTAGTTTGTTCCTATGTCCTGAATCCCTGGCTGTTGCTGACTCACCAGATGCTAATATTGAAGTGCTACAAAAATTAAAAGGGAAGAAATATCTAGCTGAAAGCACAGGTTTGATAGGAATGTAAATTATAAATAATTTCAGATCAGCACATTTTTATATCCCTCTGAGGTACTTAGAGTCAGTATTGGGGCAGAAGGGATTCTTCCTTCACCTTTGCTGTCTAATCATGAAGGAATTTCCTCTTCAATTTCAACTTAATGTTCCTGTGATCTCTTGAGGTGTCTTGTATGGCTTTGACATACACATGGGAGACAATTGATTTGAAGTGACATTTTGCCTGCTGAATCTTAAGCACTTTTGGAGTCAACAAATAAACACTGAGATCTTGTATCATCTACGTGTTTTTTAATCAATTGTGTGAATGTAAGGATGTAGTCTACTGTGGAATGTCATTTGTGGAAGACTGCCCATTTTCTTAATCATACACTTTCCATGGATGCCCTCCATGCATGTGTAATTATTTACATGAAAATTTGGCACATACCTTCCCCCATGCATTTGTACAAGTGGTGTCCCATGTCTGGAATGTACTCTTATCACCTCCACTTTTCAGAATCCCTACCTTACTCCAAAGCACAGCCCACATGCCACTTTCTGAATGAAAATTTGTCTTCTTCCAAATAATTTGTACTCTTTCCCTTTTAAAATTATTTTGTACTTACTCATTCACGTACACACCACATCTTGCTAGTAAAACACAGATTCTTTGACAGCAGGATCCATTTTGTTTCATTATTGTATCACTAGCATCTAGTAGAGTACGTTATAAACAGTTTGTTGAACTGCCCATGAGTTCTTTGTTACAATGACTGTTGTTAATAAGTTCTAAGTTGAGTGTGTGTGTGCACGTGTGCTTGTGTGCAGTAATAAGGTTCAAGATATTCCCCCCCTATACTTTTGAAATATTCCCGTATTTTGGATACCTTGAGAATTGATCCCATAAAATTGCATTCCCTTTAGCACAGACCTCTTCTGTTTATTTGATCAAGTAAAACACACCAGTATATGATGAAGTATCTGCTCAATCAAGCTACTGTAACTAAACTTGGTTGTCCAGTCCAGTGGGCAAAATTAGTATAACCTATGCATCTTTCTAAAAATGCCAGTTGTCATAATGACAAACCTCTGTGTGTGTGTTCATCCTTCATTGCCAAAAAGACCATGCCATCAGAGAAATGATGACATGACTTGCACTTGACTTTGTTTTGAGTGAGGGAGGGCTGTGCAGATCATCAGCCTCACCTCTCCTCCAGCACCACCTGAATCCAGTGACCAGACATTCATCAGGATGACTGGAGATGACCCAGGATGAGGCAATTGCCCAAGGTCACACAGCAAGTAAATGTCAAGTGTCTGAGGTGAGATTTGAACTCAGGTCCTCCTGACCTGGTGCTCTATCCACTGCACCACCTAGCTGCCAGACTTTTGTAGACTCTAGGGGAAACTAGAGGACACAATGGAGAAAGCACTGGCCCTGGAGTCAGGAAAACCTGACTTCAAACTCCGCCTCAGATAGTTATTAGATTTGTCATGCTGGGCAAGTCACTTAACCTATGTCTGCCTCGGCTTCCTCATCTGTAGAAAGGGTATAGTGATAACACCTACCTGCCAGAGTTGTTGTAGGATCAAATGAGATATCTGTAAAGTGCTTTTGAAGCCTGAAAAGTATTACATAAATGCTAGCTGTTATTATTACACCACAACCCCATCTCGAGGAAAATGAAGCTTCTGTCTATATTATTATCTAAATGCTTATTGGCAATACTAATAATATAGTAGTGTAACTACTTAATCATAACTGCTTAAAATAAGCCCAGCCTCAGCACTCATAATTCAGTCACAAGATTAGTACTACTCGTTCATTGTTCGGAATATAAATGTGATTATCCACCCTGAAATGACAATTTTATTTTTAAAGAATCTGGCAGTGGGTTGGGGGATATGGCTCCTGAGATATTGGAACACAACTCTGAACACACTAATTTAATGCCTAAGGCTTTGGAGACAAAGAGTTCTTCTCCATTGAAAATGGTGACACAGTATTACAACTTTTGCTTATGATCTCTCTCAGACCAATTTACATCTCTTACAAAAGGAAGGAATTTAATAGGTAGTGAAACTACGATCATTGCAATTCAGAAAATTGCATGTGAAAAATCATTAAAGCAGAATTTAGAGATTATTCAACTGCAGAAGAGAATTTACAAAAAGTTTGACTAGTATGTATGGTGTTTTCAACAGGTGTCAAAAAATACGAATCTAGATTAAAATCAGGAGAGGAAAAAATTACTTTTCCTGCCTTGTTTCTTCAAGGTTGCCTTTCACGTGCAGTTCCCAATTTCATTAGGTTGTAAACTACTCCATCTTGTGGTTAAACAATGCAGAGCAGAAACCTTCACGGGGCTTTAAAACAATGAAATTGCCAGACAAATCTCTTTAGGACTTTAAATGAACCATACAACCAACACACACCCACTTTCAAGAAGGACATGCCTATCATTTTTTTTGTAAAATGTGTAATAGAAATAAAATTTCATTCCTTTTGAATATTTCTGTAGCTAATGTTGTCCCAAGATTTGAGTCTTTTAGCTAAAATACTTTTCCTTTAAGAATTATATTTTCATTTTCAAATTTCCCTGTTTTCTGTTTTAACTTAACTTTCTGTCTTAACTTTAAGTCTTATCAGGCTTCAGAACAGAGATGTTCACAACAGAGATTAGAATTGCATTTGAATTCGTAGCTGAATAGTTAATGTGATTTGGAGAAGCACATGAACTAGCCAAAAGTCAAAATTTAAAAATTCAAAAGAGATAATCCAAGTCATTTATATCTGTTTGGAATATGTTTTATATATGTGCATTACCTAACTTTATATTACTTTGGAGTACTGGAAAAAATATACTATATCAGGAGACAGGAGACTTAGTCCTGGCTGTACAACTAACTAGCCATGAGTTTCTGGACAAATCAGTTAACTGCTCCTTGGATCCCTTCACTATAGGTAACACTGACCAATGCCAGTCGGGTAGATTTCTCTAAAAAGATCAACAGGTGAAAACGATGGGATAAATCTGGTAAGACGAAACTTAATAGGGATAAATGTAACTGCTTACCCTTAGGTTAAAAAATTCAAGTTTATAAGTTCAGGAATGAGAAATAAAGCTAAATAAACCTATAAAAGAAGGTTTGGTGGATGACAAGCTCAATGAATGTGAGATTATAGTAAAGAAAAATATATAATTGGGTTGCATTAACAGAAACACTGCATTCAGAACAGTCAATCAATAACCATTTATTAAATGTCTGCTATGTGCCAGGGCCTGTGCTGAACACTGGAGATACCTGGGAAAGCAAAAGATAGTCCTTGCTCTCAAAGAGTTCACAATCTATTGGAAGGAGATTATTGTCCTATTGCAGAGAGCTTGTGGTGCCTAGCATCAGGGAAGCCCAAGTTCATGTCTGATCTCAGACATTTACTAGCCGTGTGACCCTGGGCAAATCACTTAAGTTCCATTTGCTTCAGTTTCCTCAACTGTAAAAAAAATCCTCACAGGGTTCTTGTTTATTGATCATGTACTGGTCATGATATTCTTGTAATTTTTTTATAGGTCATTTTATCCTAGGTTATGATTCAATGCATTATCTAAATTATGATTTTTTTACAGGTGACCATGTCTGGGCTTCCGCCTTTAATAGAGTTTAAGTTTTTATGGCTTTTCACTCATCACTAAATTTTATGGCTTTCCCCCAATTGGCACCCCATCTCCTAGGGAGGCCAAAAAGCTCTAGCTCCCTCACTGCTCCTGATTTCATCGGCAATTGAAAATTGTTTGACATTCAAAAAATTCCCTCCTAGTATCAGAATAGGACTTGACCTTCGTATTCAAAGAAAGTGGGGTTGTTAAGTCTGGAGGAGATGGGGTGGAGATATGATAGCTGTCTTCAAGTATTTAAAGGGCAGTCATGTACAAGAGGAATTAGCCTTGATTTGCTGAATTGTAATGAGATGAATTATAAATAAATACGTAGAAATTACAAAGACAGATTTTTGAGTTGATATTAGGAAACACTTATAGAAACTAGCATGAGAACTAAATTAGAACATTCCAAAAATATTTATAAATGAAACTGGAAGGAGGACAATAAACGGATATAAAATGAAAGACTACTACTGTTTCTATAACAAAGTATTCCATTGTCAACATTCATGAAAATCTTACATTTAACTCTTAACAACTTAGCACCTGACGGTGGAAATGGCACTTATAGTATATTTGGAAAAGCTGAATCTGACCATATATATACAGAAGCAAACTATACTGGAAGTAATATAATTTCATAGGTACTCTGGTACTTTCAAGGTTTCTCAAAAGAAAGGAATATTTTAAAACAATGGAAAACATTTTGAGGGTAATAGTACTGCCAAAATTCTCAATCAATCATCAATTACCAATCAATGCATGTATTTTCTCATCTCTTATAGTAGAGATGGCACATTGTTATGTTTGTCCTTCATTTTTGTAGAGGACCACAACGTCAGGAAAACAATGACATGACTTGCAGTTGATTGATTTGAGTGAGGCAGGGCTGTGCAAGGAAACCAGCCTCACTTTCTCCTCCAGATCTAGTGGCCAGACATTGATCAGGACTACTGCAGATGGCCCAGGATGCAATGGGACACCCTAGCTAAGGTCTTTTCAGGATCTCACTTTGATTGAGGTAACATCTATTCAGTGACTTGGCCTCTTTAAGAAGTGAGTCAAGGGATGACCCCTTTAATTAGAAAAAGAAAAAAAATCCAACTGGGAGGGGAAGGGGTTTGGGGTCAAAAGAGAAACAGTTACCACTGACATTCACTCTGAGGCTGCTGGGCCCAAAATATGGAGATGGCACATACTCACTGAGAGGATATCTTCACAAAAAGACAAAAGAACAAACAAGCTTTTGTAGATGAGTTTCCACAGAATACAACTTCAGTCACCCAACTGACTAAGAGGCATAGAGAATCCAAGGTTCTATTGTATTTATTTATTTTTGATGATGAAAAAGCATTTGATTCAGTAGAATAACAGTTATCTTCCAATCAGGTCTCATTTTTATGTTAAGTTCACGTAAGATCCTTTGAGACATAGAACATAGTGCTGTTTAATGGTTTGTTATCTGTAAAGGTGTTTGCCATTATCAGTCAGTCCACCAATACACATTTATTTATTTTAAACATTTATTTATTTTTAGTTTTCAACATTTATTTCCACAAAATTTTGAGTTCCAAATTTTCTCCCCATCTCTCCCCTCCCCCCACCCCAAAACACCAAGCATTCTGATTACCCTTTCCCCCAATCTGCCCTCCCTTCTAACACCCCTCCCTTCCCTTATCTCTATCTTCTCTTTTCTTGTAGAGCAAGATAGATTTCTATACCTCATTACCTGTATTTCTTTTTTCCCAGTTGCATGCAAAAATAATTCTCAACATTTGCTCCTAAAACTTTGAATTCCGACTTATCTTCCTTCCTCCATCCCCACTGAGAAGGTAAACAATTCAGTATAGGCTATATATGTGTAGTTTTGCAAATGACTTCCATAATAGTCATGTTGTGTAAGACTATCCTGTGCTCATTTCTTCTATTCTCTCTTTTGATCATGTCCCTCTCCAAGAGTGTTGATTTCTAATTTCTCCCTCCTCCCATTTGTCCTCCCTTCCATCATCTCCCCCCAACCCTGCTTACCCCTTTCTCCCCTACTTTCCTGTAGTGTAAGATAGGTTTTCATACCAAATTGAATGTGTATGTTATTCCTTCCTTGAGCCAAATGTGATGAGAGTAAGCTTCACTTTTTCCCTCTTACCTCCCCCCTTTTCCCCTCCACTGAAAAAGCTTTTTCTTGCCCCTTTTATGAGAGATAATTTGCCCCATTCCATTTCTCCCTTTCTCCTCCCAATATTTTCCTCTCTCACCCCTTAATTTCATTTTTTTTTTAGATATTATCCCTTCCTATTCAATTCACCCTGTGCTCACTCTCTCTTTCTCTATGTATGTATATATATACATATATACACACATGTGTGTGTATGTGTGTAATCCCTCCAACTACCCAAATACTGAGAAAAGTCTCAAGGGTTACAAATATTATCTTTCCATGTAGGAATGTAAACTGTTCAACTTTGGAAAGTCCTTTATGATTTCTCTTTCCTGTTTACCTTTTCATGCTTCTCTTGATTCTTGTGTTTGAAACTCAAATTTTCTATTCAGTTCTGGTCTTTTCATCAAGAATGCTTGAAAGTCCTCTATATCATTGAATGACCATTTTTTTCCCCTGAAGTATTACATTCAGTTTTGCTGGGTAGGTGATTCTTGGTTTGAGGCCTAGTTCCTTTGACTTCTGGAATATCCTATTCCTCACCCTTTGATCCCTTAATGTAGAAGTTGCTAGATCTTGTGTTATCCTGATTGTATTTCCACAATACTTGAATTGTTTCTTTCTAGCTGCCTGCAATATTTTCTCCTTGACCTGGGAACTCTGGAATTTGGCTACAATGTTCCTAGGAGTTTCTCTTTTTGGATCTCTTTCAGGAGGTGATAAGTGGATTCTTTCAATATTTATTTTACCCTCTGATTCTAGAATATCAGAGCAGTTTTCCTTGATAATTTCATGAAAGATGATGTCTAGGCTCTTTTTTTGATCATGGCTTTCAGGGAGTCCCATAACTTTTAAATTTTCTCTTATGGATCTGTTTTTCAGGTCAGTTGTTTTTCTAATGAGACATTTTGCATCATCTTCCATTTTTCCATCATCTTTAGGTTTTGTTTTGTGATTTCTTGGTTTCTCATAAAGTCATTAGCCTCCATATGTTCCATTCTGATTTTTAAAGAACTGTTTTCTTCAGTGAGCTTTTGAACCTCCTTTTCCATTTGACTAATTCTGCTTTTGAAAGCATTCTTCTCCTCATTGGCTTTTGAACCTCTTTTGCCAACTGAGTTAGCCTGTTTTTCAAAGCATTATTTCTTCAGCATTTTTTTGGGTCTCTTTTAGCAAGCTGTTGACTCTTTTTCATGCTTTTCTTGCATTGCTCTCATTTCTCTTCCCAGTTTTTCCTCCACTTCTCTTATTTGACTTTGAAAGTCTTTTTTGAGCTCCTCCATGGGCTGGGATCATTGCATATTTATTTTGGAGGTTTTGGATGCAGAAACCTTGACTTTTATGTCTTCCCCTGATGGTAAATGTTGTTCTTCCTCATCCAAAAGGATCGGAGAGAATACCTTTTCACCAAGAAAGTAACCTCTATAGTCTTACTTTTTTCCCCTTTTTTGGGCATTTTCCAAATCAGTTACTTGACTTTTGGGTCCTTTCTATTCTATAGAAAGGATATATTCTAGGGATCTGTAAGATCTCAGTTCCTCCAAAGTGGCACATTCAAGGGAGAGGAGTTTACTCCCTGACTGGCTCATGGCTGAGATTCAGATCAGCTGCTCAATTCCCCCAGGGGCTTTAAGCTGAGGCTTCAGCAATGGAAGCTGGCTGCTGCCTTCCCCGACCAGCTCCATGGCATCTGCCTGCTGTTGCTGCTGCCACAGTCGCCACCTGGGGCTAGGGCTAGGGAAGGAACCTGCTTCCTTGTCACCAAGGTGAAAAACTCTCACTGACCTTTGAAGTGTCTTTGTCACCTATGGGTTGAGGGATCTGTGAACCTTCATTGTTGCTGGGGATTCTGCCCCTGAGGTCTACTTTGGCCCTGCTCCTCCCAGCACCACACAGCTAAGGCTGGACTGTGCTCTGCTCCACATCCAGTGAAACAGACCTTTCCTGTCCATCCTCCAGGCCACCCCAGGCTGGAAATCTCTTACACTCTGTTGCTCTGTGGCTTCTGCTGCTCTAGAATTTGTTGAGAGCATTTTTTTACAGGTATTTTATGGGTTGTCGGGGGAGAGCTAGCGTATGTGCATCTTTCTGCTCTGCCATCTTGGCTCATTATCAATAAACATTTATTAAGTATCTATGTGCCAGGCACTATGCTAAGCACTGATATCCTATGTATAATCCAAATTGAAGGAGAATGGACAGCCTTGGAATATTAAAGGATTCAGATCCTAGAGTACAATGGTAATTTAAATGGGAAAATCTTTCCTATTCATTAAAAGGCCCATGTGACTTGCTTAAATCACATGGAAACCTAAATCACATGTTGTGGGAGGAGCTTGCTGAAAGGGTGGAACAGGAAGGTTGGAGCACAGCTTGGAGGAAGTTGGTCAGGCTAGTCAGAGCTAGAAAGGTCACAGGTAAGCAGACAGCTTGGAAAGGCTTAGAAATACCTTTGTCCCCTGCAGTGCTGATGTGTATTGACTTATTAGCCACTATGACTGATTCAGCTTTCTGGTTTTGGGATCTGGCTTTCTGGTGTTTGAATAAATGTTTTTCTTCAGCATTCTATATGGAGAGTCTGTTATACTTTTTTTTTTTTTTTTTTTTTTATTTTTTTTTATTTTATTTATTTATTTAGCTTTTTACATTCATTTTCACAAATTTTTGGGTTCCAAATTTTCTCCCTTTTTCTCCCCTCCCCCCACCCCAATACCCCAAGCAATCTAATTTTCCCTATCTCCAATCTGTCCTCTCTTCTGTCATCCCTCCCTTCCCTTGTCTCTATCTTCTCTTTTCTCCTGTAGGGCCAGATGACTTTCTATTCCTCATTAACTGTATGTCTTCTTTCCTAGTTGCAACAGCAATACTAAACAATTGTTCCTAAAACTTTGAGTTCCAAATTCTCCCCATCTCTCCCTACCCACCCATTCCCTTTGGTACGGCAGGCAATTCATTATAGGCCATATCTGTGTAGCTTTGCAAATGACCTTCCTGATAGTCGTGTTGTGTAAGACTAACTGAATTGCCATCCCTCCTAACCTGCCCCTCATTGTTTCTCTTTGATCCTGTCCCTCCCCAAGTGTTGACTTTCAATTATTCCCCTCCTCCCTTTGCCCTCCCTTCCATCATCCCCCCCCAATATCTCCTTCTCCCCCGCTTTCTTATACTGTAAGATAGGTTTTCATACCAAAATGAGTGTGCATTTCACTCCTTCGTTTAGTCAAATGTGATGAGGGTAAACTTTTGTTTGTTTGTTTGTTTGTTTTTTTCTTCAGCTCTCCTCTTTTTCCCTCCACTAAAAACATCTCCTACTTGCCTCTTAAATGACATATAGTTACCCCCTTCCATTTCCCCCTCTTTCCTCTCACTACATTTCTCTCTCATCATTTACCTTAATTCCTTTAAGGTATTGTCCCATCCTATTCAGTTCAATCTGTGCTCTCTGTCTCTGCATGTGAATGCATGTGTGTATGTGTGTGCATGCGTGTACATGTGTATGTGTGGTCCCACCAACTACCCAGATACTGAAAAGTTTTAAGAATTAGAAATATTGTCCTTCCCTGTATGAATGCAAACAGTTCATTTCTGGTAAGTCCCTTAATACTTCTCCTTGCTGTTTACTTTTGCATGCTTCCTCTCATTCTTGTGTTTGAAGGTCAAATTTTCTTTTCAGCTCTGGTCTTTTCATTAAGAATGATTGAAAGTCCTCTGTTTCATTGAAGGACCATATTTTCCCTTGAAGTATTATACTCAGTTTAGCTGGGTAGGTGATTCTTGGTTTCAGTCCTAGTTCCTTTGCCTTCTGGAATATCCTATTCCACGCCCTTCGATCCCTTAATGTAGAAGCTGCTAGATCTTGGGTTATCCTGATTGTATTTCCACAGTACTGGAATTGTTTGTTTCTGGCTGCTTGCAAGATTTTTTCCTTGAGCTGGGAGTTCTGGAATTTGGCCACAATGTTCCTAGGAGTTTCTCTTTTTGGATCTCTTTCAGGTGGTGATCGATGGATTCTTTCAATACTTATTTTGCCCTCTGGTCCTAGAATGTCAGGGCAGTTTTCCTTGATAATTTCATGCAAGACGAGGTCTAGGCTCTTTTTTTGATCATGGCTTTCAGGTAGTCCCATAATTTTTAAGTTGTCTCTCCTTGATCTATTTTCCAGGTCAGTTGTTTTTCCCATGAGATATTTCACATTCTCTTCCATTTTATCGTTCTTTTGGTTTTGTTTGGTGATTTCTTGGTTTCTCATAAAGTCATTAGACTCCATCTGTTCCATTCTAATTTTGAGAGAACTATTAAATTCAGTTAGCTTTTGAGCCTCTTTTTCCATTTGGCTCATTTTGCTTTTGAATGCATTCTTCTCCTCATTGGCTTTTTGAACCTCTTTTGCCAATTGAGTGAGCCTATTTTTCAAGGTGTTAATTTCCTCAGCATTTTTTTGGGTCTCCTTTGCCAAGATATTGACCTTTTTTTCATACTCTTCTTGCATCTTTGTCATTTCTTTTCCCAGTCTTTCCTCCACCTGTCTAACTTGCTTTTCAAAATCCTTTTTAAGCTCTTCCAAGGCCTGAGCCCACCCAACACCCCCCTGGGGTGTCTGGGGTGCTGAGGCCCCCGCCCTCCACATCTTTCCCTGATGGGAAAAATACGTTTTCATCCTCCCCATCAGATCCGAAGGTCGGGATCATTTTGCATTTGTTGGAAAAAACTCTCTAAAGTCTTATTTTTCTTCCCCTTTCTAGGCATTTTCCCAGCCAGTTAGAGATTCCTTTCCACCCCCGCCTGGATCCGCCCAGCTTGGGCTCTGAGATTTAAATGGGCTTTCCTCCTGCTGGCTGTCAATCAGTGAGCTTTAGTTCAGGTGCTGGGGTGGGGCCAGGGCTGTCTCTGAGACTCTGATCCCTCAGGGGGCTTTTATGCAGAGACTCTCAAGAATGGAGCGGGTGGGGGCGGGGTGGGGGGGCCCGCCTCCCAATCTCAGCTCCCCTGGGGGACCCGAGCAGAAGTCTTCAGCAACAGAGCGGGGTGGGGGCAGGGCCGTTTCCCAGGCTCAGCTCCGTCAGGTTTTATACGGGAATCTTCCGTAATGAAGATCCCGCCTGCAGCTGGGGGATTCCTGAGTCCTGGGCCGCTGCCGCCTCAGCCGCCGCCCACGCCTCTGCCTCCGCCGCTTCCTGCCCCCGTCCCTGCCGCCGCCGCTTTCTCCCGAGGGGGCCCGAGTCACGGACGCCCTGCTTCCCCTCTCCTTCAGCCCTGCCTCTCTCACTGACCTGCTTCTGTGGGCGGAGGGATTTTTCCCGGCTGCTTCAGCTTTCGTCTCTGAAGCCTGCTCCGATCTGCTTCTCTGAGGCCTCGGCCAGGGCAGCGCTGGGGGTCGGGTTTACTCTCCGGGGCGCGCCGGACCCTGGGGACGGGTCTTGAGGGCTCCCTGGGACGGAAATCTCCTCCACTCTGCCTCTGCACACCTTGCACTCACCCAGAATCTATGGGGGACTCTTTCTACACCAATTCCATGGGCTTTGGTTTCGGAGCTCGTAAACGTGCGTCCTTCTACTCCGCCATCTTGGCTCCGCCCCCCTGTTATACTTTTGTAATTGAGAACTATGCTGGCATATTCATAGTGAATATTGCTTTGGCAATACATAAAGTAATGATCACAACCCTTTGGATAAGTCTCCTATGAAGGACTTTTGGGAAGACATGTATAAGAATAATGCATTATGAGATTGCATGGATAAGTTACTATTTGTGTCACTGAAGGGAGCACCCAAATCCATGGATTCCAAGAAACAGTGAATTTTCCCTCCCTGAAATCTTCAGGTGAAAGCTAAATGACCACTTGTTAGGGATATCATAGAAAGCATTCCTCCTTCAGGTATGAGGAGTTGCATTTGAGGTTGCAGAGAACCAAGTATTCAGGAAGTAAAGGGAGATATCTGGAAATTATCAGCAAGGTGAAGTAATTTGGGTAGAATGGGTTGGTAACTGGTTTCCCTACTATGTGTGGGTGTGTATGTCCCCATGTGTGTCCTCTAAATAGACTCAGCCCTCTTCCCCATTGTTTAGTAAACCAGCTAAGTACTATTTGGAGAGCAGAAGCAAAATGAAAAAATGTGGGTATATCTAATTAGATAAGTGTTGTGTTTTAACCTTGTGTTTGCTGTTGGTTAAATAAATAAAAATTTGCTTCTATTGTGGGGGCAGAGCTTAATAGCTTAGAAATATAGAAGATCACGAAGATCCCAGGATCATAGGGAAAAAGGCACCTCAGAGACTGTCTAGTCCACTCTTCTGCATTTCTAATACACATTTTTACAGATATGGAAAGAGTGCCACAAAAGTACATAGTAGATAAATTAAATGATTGGCCTGTTGCTTCTGTTTGCTTCAGTCTGCATTATGGTATGTAATGAGTAGGCTGCAAATTTTTTAAAAGCAAGAAGTCCTACAAAAATTAAACCTTACTTGGTGTACCAGTGACCAAGCCCTTAGTGCATGTAACAAAAAGGTGTGGCAAATAGGCAATTTGTTTAAGCAGTTAAATTGCCCCAAAATTAGTCATAAGAGTTGGCCAAGGGAGTTACCAAAAAGTAGACAAAGGACTGTGAAGATCGCTATAATAAATGCGAAGAATATACTTGATTTTGTAGTGACCTTCAGGAGTGTTTTGTATTAGTTATTTGACAAATTCCATGCAATTAAAATTTGTGTAGGCAGTTAAGACATAGTAGGTAGATTAGGGTAGACTTGGTGTAGGAAGACCTGAATTCAAATACTGCTTCAGACACTAACTATATGATTCTTCAGTTTCTTCATCTGTAAAATGATAATGTAAAATGATACCTACACCTCATAAGAGTTGTTATAAAAATCAAATCAGATAACGTGCAAAAGACTTTGCAAATCTTAAAATGCTATCATTATTGTTACTGTTATTATGCACAAAATACAAGTTGGTAGGAAGTGGCAGAGTCAAGATGATGGAGAAAATGTGGGGATGTCTCTGAGCTCTCCCAAATTCCCTTCCAAAAACTTTAAACAGTGCCTCACAATGAATTCTGGAACCCACAAAAGGATGATATGAAACAATTTTGCAGCCCAAGACAACCTAAAAGGTCAGAAGAAAAGCTCTGTCCCACTGGGGTGAGAGGTAAGTGTAGTCCAGCACTGGCCAGATCCCAGCCTACCCAGCAGTGATTGAGTCAGCAGTGGCAGTGGCGGCTTCTAGAGGTCTCATCCCACAGACAGTAAGGGAATTGGACAACTATTCAGAAAGAGATTACAGGAGTCCCTTTGCTGGCAATGAGTGTAGGACTCTTGCATTGCTCATATGTGGACCCAGGTTGCTGTCCAGGAGCACCACCACGCTAGACCCTGCTGCAGTAGGGGAGCAAGGACCTTGGTCACAGTTCCAGGGTGGAAAAGAGTGCTTGTGGTCACTTAAAGATCAGAGTACAGGCTAGGAGATCAGTAACCACACCTCTCCTTAGATCATACTGCCTTGGAAGAAATGAAAATTTACAGATCCCAGAATGAGTTCCAAAAACAGCTGTACAAAAATACTGAAGCTTGGGACAGTATCCCCTCAACCCTGGAAGCAGAATCCAACTTTAATACAAAGTTAAAAGTGAAGAAATAGGTTAAAAAGTGGGTAAACAACAACAGAAAGAACCTTGACCGTAAAAAATTACTGTGGTGACAGGGAACATCAAAACACAAACTCAGAAGACAACGAAGTCAAAACTACTACATCCAAAGCTTCAAAGAAAAATCTAATTGGTCTCAGTTTCAAAAAAGAATTCTTGGAAGAGCTCAAAAGGATTTTAGAAATCAAGTAAGTAAGGCAGAGGAATAACGGGGGAAAAAGATAGTGATGCAAGAAAACCATGCAGAGTCAACAGCTTGGTAAAAGAGGCACAAAAATATACTGGAGAAAATTACTTAAAAAAAACTTTAAGGCCAAATGGAAAAGAGGCATAAAAACCCACTGAAAAGAATTCCTTAAAAAGCAGAATTGGCCAATTGGAAAAAGAGGTACAAAAGCTCACTGAAGGAAATAATTTCTTAAAAATTAGAGCAGAATGATGAAGAGGTGGACTTCAGAAAAACCTGGAAAGACTTGTATGAACTGATGTTGAGTGAAGTGAGCAGAACCAGGAGAACATGATACATAGTAACAGCCACAGAGTGCAAGGGCTGATTCTGACAGACTAAGCCTTTCACAGCAATGCAAGGACCTAAAACATTCCCAGAGGACTCATGATGCAAAGTGCCATTCACATTCAGAGAAAAAACTATGGAGTTGGAACACAGAATGAAGCAGACTATTTTCTCTTTTATTATGTTTTGTTTTTCTTGTGGTTTTTTCCATTTGTTTTAATTCTTTTGTGCAACATGACAACATGAAAATGTGTTTAATAGGCATGTACTGTAGAGCCCATATAAGATTGCATGTGGTTTTAGGGAGGGGAAAAATGTGAAATTTATGTGACTATTGAAAAATGAAAACAAATAAATCAATAAATTTGGGAAAAAATACACATTTTATGAAGTCAGATCCTCTGTAGCTGGTCAATTCTCACGCTCTCCTTCACTGTCTTTCCTGTGGAGCTGAGTAGCTGGCTTCAGGCACTTTGGTTCTCTTTTCTTTGTCTACGCAGCAGGGAAGAAAGCAGAGGCTTTTAAATCCTGCTTTTACTCTCTTTCACTCCCTGATGTCCTGAAGAGCAGGGGCTTCTTACATCTGTTCTCTTTACCTAGCAGCCAGAGAAGTAGAGACTTTTTGGTTTTACTCCTTTTCCTTTGGACAATGGAATATGGAATAAAGTTCGTTCTTTTTTTTTTCTCCTGCAAGTGGGCATGGAAACTAGGAGCCAATGGTCTAAAACTATACAAGTGATGGGAAGCTCAAAATAGTGAAATTATGAAAATACATATGGAAAGCAATCCATTGAGTAGAAAAGGGGAAGATTACATAGATTTAAAAGAGACTTGTAGAAGATATCCGCAAAGTAATGGAAGACCGATAAAAACATGATTTTGTAAGAGTTCTAAAGTTCAAGAGTTCTAAAGCATGGAAGGATGACAAAAATTATTTTTGTTTGGTTTCTTTTAAAGTATTTGGGTGCAAAAAGAATTATCAAAGGAGATATAGGATCATTACTCAAGATGATGGGGATGTGGTAATGGAGAAGGGTGAAAAAATGTGAACTAAATAACACAATTTGCTTCTGACTTTCCCTCCCAGCAATGATCTTTAGACTAGATAGATCAAAAATAGTTAGTAGGGAGTAGAAACTCAAGATAAGTGACGACATTGAGAAAGCTTCTAGTTATCCTCAATGAGTTCATGTTGCAAGGCTCTGAGAAATTATTTCCTAGGATAAAGAATTGACAAATGTGATTATGCCTCTCTGGGTGATCTCTGAAATATCGTGGAGTACTAAAAGATGCTACTGGAATAAACAAGGGGAAAAAAAGACTAAGATTTTCCCAAAAGAGGGAAAAAAAAGAAGGGTAGAGGCTCAAAACCTTATTAATAAAGAGAAATGCAATTGTGCTACCTGTAAATACAGGCAGATACAACTAGCTTCAAATGAAACTAGCTCTTGTAGACCGATACCTATTAAGGAAAGATCTGCTTATTTCTGTGTGTGTGTGTTTGGGCGCGCATACAACAGGAGTAGGTGTTCCATTTAGTCAAAAACTTTTTCTGCCTCTACTGATATAATTGTATGTATTATTTTTCTTATTGATATTGTCAATTATGTTGATAGGTTTCCTAATTTAGAACAAATTTTACATTTATTCCTGGTTTAGATCCAACCTGGTCTGAGTGTATAATCTAACATATATATTTTAAAATTTTTGCATCATTTATTAGGGATATTAGCTTACAGTTTCCTTTCTCTGTTTTGACTCTCTCTGGTTTAGGCATCATGACGTATTTGTATCAAATGATGAAATTTGATAGAACTTTTAAAAATATTTTTTCCAAGTAGCATATGTAATATGGGAATTAATTTTCTTTAAATATTTAATAAATTCACTTGTAAATAAATCCAACTATATCCTTCCTTCTCCCCTTTGGTAGCTCATTTATGCTTTAGTCAACTTTTTTTTCTGCTAATTGGGACTTCTATATTTTTGTAGATATTCATGTTTCATTTAGGTTATTGGTTTTACTAGCATGATGAGCCTTAATGACTTTTTTTTATTGCTTTCAATTTTATCTCTTTTGTTTTCAGAATTTCCATTCTGATGTTTAACTGGGTTTTGTTGTTCGTTTAATATTTTTCTATTTTGTTGATGAATGTATATAGATATATATAAATTTTCCCCTACGAACCGCTTTGACAGCACTTCTCAAATTTTGGTAGGTTGTTATCTTTAATGCAATTATTGTTCCTTTGACCCACGAATTCTTTAGGGTTGTTTTCCCCTTAAAAAAATTACGATAAAGGTTATTGAAAAAACTTCTAACTAGAAAACCACATGCCTATTTTCTCATCTCTGAAAATTTTAAAGAGAATGAGCTACACTGTATTCGGAGTTTCCTTGTGTGTATAAAAGTATGTGAAGGAAATACAGGGTTTGCTAACAAATTTCTATAGTAGACCATAGAAAGGAAAGTACTAAACATAATCCAGTTTACAGATAAACAATCAAGACTTAAACTAGTATGTTTCAACTTAGCATTTGCAAAGTTACTTCTAACTTTGTGTAAATAAAAGTCTAACAAATGGTGGGGAGGAGAGAGGTTTAGAAGACAAACTGGCCTATCCAAAGTAGTTCTTCCTCCATGAAGGTTTGAATACTTTAGCCCAAACTAACTAACCTCTCCTTTCTCTAAATTCCTATGAGTTTTTTCAATACCAGATGATTTAGGACTTATTCTTTAATTATGTGATAAGGTATAATAATTCTTTCATCAAGTATTTCAGTTCAGGAAATCATTACAGAAGCATTTATTGTACTGTCTTAATCTTGTCTCCCAAACTAAATTATAAGGTTCGATGAAAGCTGGCCCTCACAGTACCTAGGATAGCTATGGGTATACAACAGGTATTCATTAAGCCTTGAGAGTCCATTCTACTCTACGTCTTTAAGAAGCAGGCAATGAGAATTTATTATCAATATTTCTTAGATAAGGAATTGAAATAAGAGGTCACCCAATGACTGGGTGGCAGAAAGAATATTAAAATTTATATTTGCATGAGTCTCTAATGATTAATAATTTAATTTGAAATATTATTTGGAATTTTATACTACCTTCACACAGGAAATCCCCTTATACCACCTATGGAAAAACATACTTTCTCACCCTAAAGGATATCCTGCAGTTACAAAAAAAAAAAAAAAATCCAGGTTGTTATTGGAGGAAAGTTTTAAGAATAGTTAGCCTCATGAAGTAATAATAGCACACTTGGAAATGTTTCAATGAAAATTAAATATAACTATGGGAAGATCTCTATATATTTTTCCTATTTGCCATGAGCTGATGTAGTTCACTTGATACCTTCTCTGGAAAGGATTAAATTTTTTTCCAGGATATAATAGAATTCAAGGAAAACAAACAAAAAAAGCAATGTTTTCACAAAAAGATTTTACTTCATTTGTAGACTTGCACATAACTCACTTGGTTTTTCAGAGCCTCAGCTGCCTTTGCTTCATAATCTTCAGGCTTTTTTTGATTTCTTCACACAGAAACCCAGTTTCTCTGGGATATATTTCATGTCCCTGAAAAGGGAGCTTGGTCATAGTTTCTCCTTACTGTGGTCACATATACTCAATGTTGCTACTGCAGTTAGCATACTGAAACTTGGTAAATACATGTAAACTATTCAGAGAGTGCCATCTAATGGCTTTGTCATATGTAGTCTACATTAAACATTGGTGGAAGTTTCCGGATAGAGAGAAGACTGCTTATGTGCATATTTCAAGAGTGATCTCATATTTTCCCGATATCCAGTAGACTATAAAGTCCTTTAGTAAAGGAACCATGTATTTTAGTAACCTGTGTAGTCCTCGCAGTAAGTAGCACAGCTCCCTTTCCACACGTGTTTTAATTCATTCAATCAACAGCATTTATTAAGCACCTACTATGAGGGAGGTGTTGGAAATACAAAGACAAAAATGATAAAGTCTCTTTTTTTATGAAGCTTCTAATTTGGCCAGAGGAGATGACATATACGTATCATGTACTTACAGTGGGGAGGAAGACAAAGTTGGGGTGAGAGGAAATGAAGTAGCATTAAAGGAGACTTAGCAATATGAACCTTGAAGTTAAACTAAGGGCTCTAAGCAGAGGTGGAGTTGATCCTAGGCAAGGGGCAGGGAGGGGGTCAGCTAAGACAAAGGCAGGGAGATGGAATATGGAGGGCTAGGTAGAGAAGTTTGGTTGGACCACAGTGTGTGAAATAAGGATAGTAATGTGTAATAATCCTGGAAAGTTATGTTTAGGCCAGGTATTGATGGGATTTAAATCACAAACAGGAGTTGGTATTTGATTCCAGTGACAAAAGGGAGCCTTTGGAATGTGTTGTAAGGACATGACATGGCCAAAATTATGATTCTGGATAACTTACAGGAAAGCTTTTTTTTATTAGGACTATCTTTTCAGTGTAATGGAATTTTCTTTTTAAAATCATGGACTAAGCGCTAGAAGGAATCTCAAACGTCACCTACTTCAATACCTTTGTTTTCCAAATGAGGAAAGCAAGACTCAGAGAAATTAAGGGACTTACTCAAGGTTATACAGGATTTAAGTAGAAAACCCAGGATGTGAATGCAGGTCCTGACTCCAGTGCTCTTCCTAAACTACTTGGATTCTGCCCTTCCTGGGACCACCCTGGCCTTTCCTGCCCTGTCACTCCTGGGATCATGAATCCTCATCTTTAGCCATTTCCTGCACCTTTCTATTCCCTCCCTAAGAACTGTAATCACATCCGCACTATCATAGCCTCTGAAAGGGTGAGCTGCCAGACAGCTTTAGTGTTCCACTCACCATCTTCCCAAGACTTCTGATTTCCAAACCACAAGTCCCTTCCCTGGTCACTACTCTTATCTATGTGTGATCTCCTCAATGAGAACATAAGCTAACTGAGTACTGGGATGATTTTACTTTTATACACAATGTGTATCTTCAGTGCTTAAAGAACAGTGTTTGGCACATAGTAAGTGCTTAATAAATGCTTTCACTTATTCATTCTACTAAAATAAAAGTTTTCCAAACATTATAGTAAGAGGCATCTCCAAAAGTCCTATTCAAGTGGAATTATCAAAGCCTATGCCACCAAGACGTAAGTACTGTAGAAAGATTTCATAAAGCTGAAAAAGATTCAAACATGGCCCTGAAGAACAACCCTGTAAAGGAGAAAGGCTCACTACTCAAGTATTCCAGCAGGCATGAATTTTTTTTTGAGGGGGGTGACAGGATCAAGTAATGAGAAAAAAATCTCTTTTGGCTTCAATTTCCTCATCTGCAAAATGAGGGCGTTGGATTAGATATTTGCTAAAATTCCCTTCAGTTCTAATAGTCTATAAAACATGTTTCTAAAATAATTTTCTGAGAGGATTTTAAAAATAAAGAAAAACAAGCTGGACAGAAATATCTCTGTGTGTATGTGTAAGTTGTTAATTTTCAACTTTATTGACATCATAAAGTTTGGAAATAAACTACATAGATAAAAAAAATTTCTAAAAGTGCTGCCCAGCAGAGTCAATCCTTTTCTTTGAATAAGACTTAGCGTTTCTTCCAGGTGAATTTCCTGCGGGCTCCTTCTTGGCCTGGTTTTTTCCGTTCTTTGACACGAGGATCAGGGGTCAGTAGACCAGCTGAAATACAAGATGAAAAATCATGAGTCATGGAATTTACATGTTGCCTCAAAAGGGAAGATGGTGAATGAAATGTAATTTGTAAGTAATGGAGAGAAACAATGAAGAAAGACAAATTCAGACCAATTCTTTTTGCGGGGGTTGAGGAACTGGATGCACCTGGGATTTCAGTTGGTACAGGAAACTTCCATTGAGGAAACTCCTTCCACCGATACAGATGTGCAACTGTTTTGAAATTCCTGGTTTTTGAGAGTCACACTTAGGGCACCCAATCAATAACCCCCTCCCAAATATATAATAAAACTTCATTTGTAAGCTGCCATTTGAAAACTGTAACTAAAGATTAATAAAGACATACAAATGTCAGTGTAATTGATTTAAGGTAACAAGTATGGAATACATGCAGCAAATAAAAATTTTTTTCCCCTAATTCAACGTAAAGACAATTTTTAACATTCATTTAAAAAATATTTTGAGTTCCAAATTTTCTCCCTCCCTGCCTTTCACCTCCCCTCTCCAAGACAGTAAGCAATTTGATATTAGCTATACATGTGCAATTATGAAAAGCATATTTCCATATTAGTCATGTTGTGAAAAAAAGACCAAAAGAAAAAAATCATGAAAAACACGCAGAGAGTGAAAAATAGCATGCTTTGACCTGCATTCAGACTCCATCATTTCTTTCTTTGGACGTGGATAGCATTTTTCATCATGAGTTCCTTGGAACTACCTTGGATCACTGCATTGCTGACAACAGCTAAGTCATTCAGAGTAGATCATTATACAATATCGCTGTTACTGTATACTGTGCTTTCCTGGTTCTGTTCACTTCACTTTGCATCAATTTGTGTCTTTCCAGGTTTTTCTGAAATCATCCTGCCCGTCATTTCTTATAGCACAACAATATTCTATTACAAGTATATACCACAACTTGTTCAGTCATTCCCCAATTGCTGGACATCTCCTCAATTTCCAATTCTTTTATGTGAAACAACTTGAAGTGCCACACTGGGGAGCTGATAAGTGGGCTAACTTGGCTTATGAATATATAATGTGAAAAGAGACTGAAAAAGTAGGATGAAACAGAACTGGGATTAGTGTTCAGTGCCAAGTGGAGAGTTTACTATTTTATCCTAGACAAAGGGGACACTAAAGTTTTCTAAAGTGGGGAAGTGTCATAGTGTGTTCTTTAGGAAAAGTACTTTGGCATGTGTGAAGGATGAATTGGTAAGGGGAGAGACATACAGAGAAGAGGTGATGAGGGTCTAAATTAGGGTGGTGGCCATATGAGTGAAGAGAAATGGATATGAGAGATGTTGTGGAGGCAGAATTGATAATACTTGACAATAGATCAGATATGTGGGGTAAAGATGAGTGAAGAGCTAACTCTACAGTTGTGAATCTGGGTAACTAAAAGCACAATAAATTCAGTTTTGGATACAAGTCTGTAAGACCTGTAAGACACTCAGGTGGATATATCTAGCAAATCACTGGTGATGCTGAATTATGTCTCTCTTGACCTCCAGAAATAGGAAGTAAAAAAAGGCTTGCTATAGTCTAAGAACATAGTAAACACGATATACCAAAGGTGTATATATCATTAAATAATACCATGGTATATTTACAATTGAAAAGTTTATTTCACATATATATATTCCCCCCTTGATATTTTATTTCAGACTTTAAAAATATTTTTTGATTCTACTTCTCAGGGATGATCTAAATTGATTAGAAAAGAAATTTAATTAATATGAAATTCTTTATTAGATTGTCAGCTACATAAATGTAGTTATACTAAATATATAGCCAGTAGACCAGAAGGACGTTCTGAGGCACTGGTAGACCTTGGGCCCTTTACGTCATGGTCTTTGCAGGTACTCACTTAGGGTGAGGCAATGTCCATTCACTGAAGAGGCCTGTTCAAGAATCATGCCCCAAGCCAGGGCATGGCCCCTTTAATGAGGCAAAGAAAAATGAAGACACCAGACTGCGAGGGAAACAGCAACAGTTACTACTGATAATCACTCAGAAGCCAGGAGGGTCCAGACTACTTCTTAATCAGGCCTATTCAGTGAATAGGTGTTAGCTTACCCTAAGTAAGTTCTTGCCTTGGCCTAAAGGGCCCAAGGTCTCCCAGTGCATCCTGGGTCATCTCCAGTCATCCTGATGAATTCAGATGGCTCTGGAGAAGAAGTGAGGCTGGTGACCTACACAGCCCTCCCTCACTCAAAACAAAGTCAAGTGCAAGTCATGTCATAACTTCTCTAATGGCATGGTCTTCTTTGGCAATGAAGGACAAACACATTTTTAAAACTGGATGGGTTGTTTTTTCTTTCCATTTTTTTGTTCCATTCTAACTACTTTTAGTATACAGAACTGCAAATCTCTTTGTACATAAAAGCATGCACATTCAGCATGCTACTGTTGAAGTTGTTTTGCTTGTCTGTGTTTCCTTCTCTCCTTCCCTGCCTTATTTTTGGCACTGGGACTTGATATCATGGACAGGTTGCACCTTGGAATAGTAGGGCTTCATTTCGTTGTGATTTGAATTATCTGGGATTGGGATGTGTATTTGTTGGTTAAGGAATAGCTTTGGCTGGGGTGGGGTGGGGGTGGAGGGGTAGTGTTATTCAGAGAAAGCCCTTGTTGTTGTTCTCCTGGTCCAAGCCCAAGAGGTCCCTGAGATTGAGTTCTGAGTCAGAGCAATGCTGCTTGTAGGTTCCAGGTTCCTTCCAGGTAGTCCTTGGTCCCTGAGCTAGCATGTTTCAATGAGTTATGCTCCTAAGTCAGGCTGTTCTGGCTCAGTGCCTTCCCTAGTAACTGCAGGCTTCTGGCCACATCTTTGTGTGGATCTGGGCTGGAAGAGTGTATTCACTGTGGTTACTCCTTGGATTTCTTGCTCATTACTCAGTGTAAGGTTCTTTTTTCTTCCTTGCTGGATTAACTGTGAGAGAGTTGGGCTGTTCTATTCCTACCACTTTGCCATATTAAGGAGAGTCTGAATGAGATTTTTTTGGTAAGAGGTAGCATGTTAAACTAAATAAAGAGTTGACTTTAGAGTCAGGAAGACCTGGTTCAAGTCTTGCCTCTGGCATAGCTGTGGTCTAGGGTAAAAGTTAAACCTACAACCATACAATACCTTGCCCACTTTCCCCTATTCCAGATACTCACTGCTGCCCTCATCCTGGGAAGGCTCTATCCTGAGGCTAAAGCTTTAGAGGTAACTGAACTGAATCCTCAATTTCCCCCAATCACACTCCACCCATCTTACTGATTTTGTTCAACCCCTATCTTCTGTTTCCATGGACCACTCCCTTATTGCCATCCTCCCCCTTGCCCTTATATTCTACCCTGATGTGACCCATCTCTTCCACTGTGCTCTCTAGAATACCTCCTCCAAGGTAACAAAGTTGGTTTCATCTTAAACCTGTTTCTTTCTTGATCGTTCCATCTTCTATTCACTGAGACCTGGTTCCTCCCCCACAACCTCTCCCCACCTGCCACCATGGCATCTCTTCTCTGGCTACCCTTTCTGTACTGGTTGCACTTTCATTCACTCCCTATAACTCCCTGGATCTCAGGGAGGCATTAGAATACTCTCAGATCTCCTTCGTCATTTCCAAGCTTTCTTTCTACCCCCATAACTTGGAAAACTCTACCTCAGAGGTAAATTCAAACCTGTATCATCCAATCAAGACTCTTTGTATCTCCTGATCTCTATGATTTCTCCTTTCCTCAGTGAGTTCTCTCCTCTCCTCTCCAACTACTGTTCTCATACTAGGGGACTTCAACATACATAGTAACAATCTCCCAACCATAACCTCCCAGTTCTTCAGTTTATTTTCTACAACTACTTGTCCATCTATCTCAGCTACATAAAGAAATAGAGAATCATACTCTTGGCCTTGCTAGCATCCACAAGTATTCTACATTTATGTTCATGAACTCTGAAATTCCTTTATGTGCTTATAATCTGTTGTTATTTTAGTTCTTCCCCACCTTGCAACCGCTAAGCCTTCTGCTCTTTACTTTTCCTTTCCCATCTTGACCTCTTGGTGAATCTGTTTCATTCTATACTGTCTTCTTTTTAATCATCTGCTCTCTTATCCTATCACTGACCTTGCCTTATCAAGCCTCAGCTTTGGACTGCTTTTACTCATGTGCTGCTGAACAAAGCTTTAGAAAATCATGAAACCCAGCTGACTGAGCTCTTACAAATTAATGATACATAATCTCAACAGGCCCCTAACTGCTGGTGGAATAGCCAAAAAGATGGCCAGGCAATTCTTTTATATGTCCCTAACTGATTTATTCTATCATTCACTCTAGAAGGTTCTCCAAACCTTTTCATCCCTCCTCAAATCTCCCAAGGCTCCCTTTACCATGCAACCCTCTCAGCTGAGAACTCTGCTTCATATTTCACTGAAAAAAACGGAGGCAATTCACCACAAGCTCCCTTTTATCTCACTTCAATTGCATTTCTTCCACCATTATTTCTTCCTTCACTCCTATTTCATATGAAGAGGTAGCCCTTTTCCTTGAAAAGGTAAATCCTTGCACTAAATCCCTTCATCTCCTCTCTTCTAACAGAATACCTCCCCACCATCCACATTCTCTCATTAATGACTTGAGTCTAAAACAAAGCAATTGAGCAAGGGAATTTCCTTATAGTGAGTTCCCAAATGAAATCATAGATTTGATCCAAAAAAAGAATATTTGGTAAGAAGACAGGAATAGGCATTTATGTAGTGCCTACTATGTGCCAAGTCCTGTGCTAAGTGCTCTTACATATATTAATAAGAAACAAAGTCACCTGACTAACAAAAAGTGTTCAAGAACTGATACTCTTATTGCTTTAATGAATGTATATAGTTGATACATTAACTGATTATATTTAAATGGATATTCTAAGATACTTAAATAGGTAAAACAGTTTGCTTGAAATACAATATTACTTGTCTGATAAATCATTTTCAAAGATAGCATAAAGATTACCTTTGCCTTAGGCACAAATAAATTTACCATAAACTCCAAAGATCTCAATAAATGAGGTTGTCCAATACTGTGTACTCTGTCCAAAATTTACAAGGATTTCTATCTATTTCTATTTATAGTCCTATAGTTCAAGAAAGATGCAAAAGAAGGGGAAGAAAATTAAATTTTAATTATCATCATAATTGTAAAATGAAAACGTTTGCTAACTTTTAAAAGAATAATGATGACATTATAACTATCCAATAGAAACTTTTATCACAATAATATGGCAAACAGCCAAACATATTGTCTCATAAATACAGCTGAGATACCTGCTTCATACACAGGGCAAATGGGCATACCTCAGGGGCAAAATATATTTCCCAAACCTTCAGGCAAAGGAAGATGTTAACAACGTTAAACAGTTTCCTACAAATTCAAATTTACTACTTTTGCAGAAATTAAGGCTAAAAATTATTGTTTTAAGTTCAAAGTGTGAAAGTTGCTGTCAGTAAAATTAAATGTTTAACAATGTTATTTTTGTATTAATCTCACGCAAATATTAAAAGTTAGGTAAACTGATATTACTGTGAAAATATGCCTTCTTAAGTTCATACCTTGTCTCATCCATTCTACTTCATTTTCAGAGACAAAACTACATAGTGCGTTTGCAGTAGCTAGGCGAATTGCTCCTGCTTGTGCAGATCTCCCTCCACCTGAGACTGTGCAGTCCATGTCATGTTTTCCAAGGCGGTCAAGGAAATGGAATGGGAACATCAGTTGTTCTCTGTCAATATATATACAGATATAAATATATTTTAAAATAAATACAAGTTAGTTCTATATGCACAAAATATATATATACATCAATACTTAATCTTTTTTCTATGTCTGTTATTTAACACATTAAGGTGAGATATAAAACCGCTAACATGACAGGAAGAATGGTACAGCATACAGAATAACAGCATGCCACTGAGGTTTTACTCCTGCTTCATCTAAGTACTGGCAAATCACTTGACTTTTTCTGTGTTTACAAATGTAAATAGTAGAAACTATTTTTTCACTAAAACTTGTTTCTTTCTTATCCCACAAAGATTGTTTAAGAATGAAGAGAATCTACAGACTCATTTTTTGAAACAATTAATTACTTTAATAAAATTACTTTATATTTGTGCTTTGACCATAAAATGCTTTGAGTTAACTGTGTAAAACCATCATCTTTGGTTTCTATAGTTATGCCTTTGATATAATTAGTTTACACAATTACTAATGATGACACTTAACCTTTTTACATATTAGATCTCAATATATTTACTTACACTAACAATCTTAAAATCAGCTTTGTGAAATGAGGCAATTGTAGTAGCCATTTTAGTAGCATTATCTTTTGTACTGAGTGACTCAATGCACAACCTTAGGGTAAGCCATTTCAATTAATATTTATCTAAATGAGATTTCAAAATAAAGAAAACAGCTCAATTCAATTTAATAAACACTCATTAACCACCTACTATGCATAACGCGCTGTGCTTGAGTCAAGAAGAGATACAGACTTAGACATGACCCTGCACTCATAAAACTTACTATCAGCTCACAATAAACATGACACTTTCAACTTTTTTTTTCCACTTTGCTTCAAAATGTACTCAACATTTTTATTTACAAGGAGCAATATTATTTCTAGTTGCTGCATGATAGCCAGGTTTCTCTCTCTGTCAGTCTTGCTTTCCAGAACTGAAGCAATGCTTATTACTGGACAACTATAGCTATAAGATGGATAATAGAAGAACACCAAAAGCAGGTGCTATGTGCAGAATATTGATGGAATAATCACAAAGATGGCTGAGAGAAGAAGAAGTTTAAAAGACACACTGAAGAACAATTTCCAGAAACATCAGGCCCTGGGCCATTGTGGCCGAATCCTGGGAGATAACTGGCAGAAAGATCAAAGTAAATATACCTTGATAAGAAACAAGGTTGCTCTTTTTCTCCCCAACAAAAGTTTCAGGATGAATTTTTAGGCAAAACGGAAGAGCCAAACACTGTGGCAGGCTATAAAAACAGTGCAGACAGTGAATGACACTTAATCTTTCACTACTAGCCTTCAGGAATATGTAAATAGGCATAAGGAAATTTCTTACTAATTCTTAAAAACAAAGAAAAGTTGTAGGATTTCCGTTCTTGGATTTATTCAGGAAAATAAAACCATTCTAGATGGTTTAGATCAGCAATTTTCAAGTTTTTGGTCATATGGCCCCTTTACATTCTTAAAAATTGAGGCCTCCCCCCAAGAGCTTTTGTTTATGTAAGTTATATTTATTGATATTTACCGTATTAGAAATTAAAATGTCTTAATATTATCATTGTTAATAGCTTTTACTGCATAGACCCCCTATAAAGATTTAAGGAATCCCTAGGGGTCCCCAGACCACAGTCCTGTTTTAGATAGTCAGTAGCCTTTCTTCTATCACTTTGACTTGCATTTTTTAGCTAAAGAAATCTAGTTTGATGCGCTTGAACAGAGCTCAACTATATTATCTTTACTGTTATTACAGTTCACATTTATATAGCACTTTACATAGGGATAGGAAATTTTCTGGTTAGGAAAGTCCATCTTTCAGAGTTGTCTAGAAATTTGAGGGGGTCACATAGCCAAGATGTACAAGAGAAAGGGCTTGAATCCAGGTTCTACGATTCTGTGGCTGGCTCACTATCTACAAGGCCATACTGGCTCTAACAGAACTTTATATACATGACCTCAGCTGATTCTTAAAATGGAGATAGGTACCACAAGTATTATTTCCATTTTATAAATAAGGAAGGTTCAAAGGGGTAGTATATGAATCCAGGTCTTGACTGAATAAAGGTTCAGGGAGATTTCCAGAACACTTTTAAATGCTGGTTTTAGGACTAGGAGCCTGGGACCAAATAGAAGCTTTGCTGATGACAGCTTTGGGACCTCTCAGGGCTTTGTTTCCAAATCTGTAAAATGAATGGATCAAATATTAGGCCCTCTAAGATCTCTTTAACTCTAGATATGTGACTCTCTGCTGCCTCTTCCAGGAAATAAATTTGGGTGTTACTTACATTTTCATTTCAAAAAATGTACTAACCTAAGTAATACCTTCTGCCTTGTTCTTACCTGTACTTCAGTGAAAAATTATTTGAAAGAAGGCTGAGTTTTAGGAACTCAGGAATTACCTACGTAATTTATATATACTTGTGAAATATCAAATGATTATAATAAAATTAACAATATCTCACTTCAGTTAAAATTGATAAAAAATGAAAACATGGTTATAAACCATGAGTTGCAAATCTACTGGCAAATAAAGATTGTCAATTCTCCTTATTCCAGGGAGAAAGGGAATGAAAGAGGGAAGGAGAGGAAGAGGGAAAGAATACTGGCACCCAAACTGACAAAAGCAAGCCACTGGAATATTCTTTTTAAATGCACAGAAGATGGGAGTGGAGCCAAGATGGCAAAGTGAAAGCAGAGACCCACCTGTGCTAACCCACAAATTCCCTACCCCTGAGACGTGAATCTGAACGAATTTTAGAGTGGTAAGATCCACTGCGAGACAGAGTGTGGCAGATACCCAAACCGGGACAACCCAAAAGACTGACAAGAAGGATCTGTTATGCTAGGCTGGAGGCGCGCAGAGCACGTGGAGCTGCAGAGGGAACGGCCTGGGTGCGCCGAATCTCCAGCAGCAGCTCAGATTCCAGCAGTACTAAGTGAGAGAGAAGTGCAGGGCTTGCGGCAGCAGCTGCAACCACTCCTGGAGCTATCAGCCCACAGACTAAATATTTGAAAGTCAGCTACTTGAATTTCTGGGAGCCAAAATGGCAGAATAAACTGTAAGTGCTCTCACCCTCCCTGATGAACCTTGAAAAACCCAGAGGCTATTGCACCAGGAAAAACCTTAGAATAGTGGAACCAGCAGAAGGGGAGTAGTGTAGGACTTAAAGTGTCCTAGCAAGCCCCACCTGAGCAAACCATCAGGAAATCCTGAGCTCAAGGGGAGTGGAGCCAGTAAATGCCAACACCAGGGACCAAAGTATGCCTTAGCACAGCCAGGGGAATTGGGCAGACACCAGTGCAGATGGGGTTAGTGCAGTCCTATGGGAGCAGGAGACCTCCTGTGGCTACACCACCCCTCCCTGCACACCTCATGTCATGAGCTTAAATGTAACTCTAGGGAAACTCAGACTTCACCTGGCCTTGGCCTTGGCACACACCAGCCAGCTTAGCACCAGATAAGCTGCAGCATTATATAGATCCCAGTTGAAAGAACCAGAGGCCACACAACACAAGGCCAGTAAACAGCACCCTAGCTCTCAGAATGCAGAGATCCACTTTAAAAGCCAGGAAGAAGGCAATCACCATGAGTAAAAAGCAAATTAGAAAACCAAAGACCATAGAATCTTATTTCGGGGAGAGGGAAGAACAAAATATGAATTCAGAAGAGGGCAGCATTGACACTATACTCACATATGAAAACTCAAAAGGGAATATGAACTAGTCTCAAGCTCTTGGAAGAGCTCAAGAAGGATTTTAAAAGCCAAATTAAAGAGGTAGAAGAAAAACTGATAAATGATTTTAAAAATACATTCAGCTCCTTAAAAAGTAAAATTGGCCAAATGAATAAGGAGATACAAAACCTAACTGTAGAAAATAACTCTTTAAAAAAGGAAGTACAAAAGCTAACTCAAGAAAACATTTCATTAAAAATTAAAATTGGACAAGTAGAAGCTAATGATTCTATGAAGCATCAAGAATCAAACAAAATCTAAAGAATGAAAAAATAGAAAATGTAAAATATTGTATTGGAAAAACAACTGACCTGGAAAATAAATCTAGGAAAGAAAAATCTAAGAATCATTGGTTTCCCAGAAAGCCATAATGAAAAAAAGAGCCTAGATAGCATCTTCCAAAAATCATTCAGGAAAACTGCCGTGAGGTTGTAGATCCAGAGGGTAAAATAGTCATCGAAAGAATTCACTGATCACCTCTTGAAAGAGATCCCAAATTGTAAACACCAAGAAATGTTATTGCCAAATTCCAGAATTATCAGGTCAAATACTGCAAGTAGCTAGAAAGAAACAATGTAAATAACTAGGAACTACAGCCAGGATCACACAAGACCTTGAAGCTTCTACATTAAAAGACTGGAGAATCAACTACCCAGCAAAATTGAGCATAATCTTTCAGGCAAGGAGATGGACATTCAATGAAATAGGGGATCTGTAGACCTTCCGGATGAACAGGCCAGAGCTCAGTAGAAAGTTTGATCTTTAAATACAAGACTCAAGAGAGGCATAAAAAGGTAAACAGGGGGGAAAAAAAGAAAAAAAACCTTGTTATTCAATATGGGCAAACTTTATATCCCTATATGGGAGGATGATATTTGTTAATTTTAAGAACTGTATATTTATTACAACATTTGAAAAGGATATATACATAGATAGAGGGTGTGGGTAAAAATTAACTGATGTGATGATAAAAAAACTAATTAAAGGGTGCAGAGGAATTGTAATGGGAGAAGAGAAAAGGAGAAGGCAGAAAAGGGTAAATTACATCACATGAAGCACAAAAACATATTACAGTACAGGGAAAGAATTGAGAGAGGGAGACAATCATTGTTTGAGCTTTACTCTTATCAAATCTGGTTCAAGGAGGGAATAACAGTTAAGTACAGAAATGTAACTGGCACTACAGGAAGTAAGAAGGGAAAAGGGAAAGAAAGGGGAGGGGGGCTGATAGAAGGGAGGGAAGACTGAGGGAGGAAGTGGTCAAAAGTAAAACTCTTCTGAGGAGGGAAAGGGAGAAATGAAACCATAAATGGGGGGAAACAGGATGGAGACAAAGACACAGATAGTAATCCTAACTGTGAATGTGAATGGGATGAACTCTCCCATAAAATGAAGGGGGATAGCAGAATGTATTAAAAACCATAATTCTACAATATGTTAATAAGAAACACATCTGAAAGGGGAGGGGGCAGGGAAAGAGAAAAAAACACACAGGGTAAAAGTAAAAGGCTGGAGCAGAATATATTATGCTTCAGCTGAAATTAAAAAAGCAGGCATAGCAATCCTAATCTTAGACAAAGCAAAAGCAAAAATAGATCTAATCAAAAAAAACCTAAGGAAGGAAACTACATCCTGCTAAAAGGCACTATAGACAATGAAGTAATATCATTACTAAAAATATATGCACCAAGTGGTATAGCATCCAAATTCTTAGAGGAAAAGGTAAGAGAATAATAGAAAGAAATAGACAGCAAAACTATAGTGGTGGGGTACTTCAACCTTTGCCTCTTTGAAACTGATAAATCTAACCACAAAATAAACAAGAAAGAAGTAAAAGAGGTGAACAGAATTTTGGAAAAGGTAGATATGGTAGACCTCTGGAGAAAACTGAATGGGGATAGAAAGGAATGTACCTTTTTCTCAGCGGCACATGGCACATGTACAAAAACTGACCATGTACTGTACTAGGGCATAAAAACCTCACAATCCAGTGCAGAAAGGTAGAAACAGTCAATGCATCTTTTTCAGATCATGATGCAATAAAAATTATATGTAATAAAGGGTCAAGGAAAGACAGACCAAAAATTAACTAGAAATTAAATAACCTAATCCTAAAGAATGAGTGGGTTGAACGGCAAATCAGGACTTCATTTAAACAATCAGGAACTTCATTTAAGAGAATGACAATAATGAGACAACCTACCAAAACTTATGGGATGCAGCAAAGGCAGTTCTTAGGGGAAGTTTTATCTCTCTAAATGCTTACATGATTAAAATAGACAAAGAAGAGATCAATGAACTGGACATGAAACTGAAAAAGCTAGAAAAAGAACAAATTGAAAATCCCCAAATAAATACCAAATTAGAAATACTAAAAACCAAAAATGAGATTTAAAAATTCAAATTAGGAAAATTACTGAACTAATAAATAAAATGAAGAGCTGGTTTTATGAAAAAACCAGTAAAATCGATAAACCTTTGGTCAATCTGATGAAAAAAAAGAAAAAAAAGCAAATTACCAGTATCAAAAATGAAAAGGGTGGGCATACAGTTGGGCAAAGTAATTTCTAATTACTGTTTTAATTTCCTCCTCATTGGAGGTGAGTTCACCCTTTTCATTTTTGATATTGGTAATTTGGTTTTCTCCTTTTTTTTAAATCAAACTGACTAAAGGTTTATCAATTTTATTGGTTTTTTTGGAGTGAAAGGAACAGAACCAGGAGAACTTTGTACACAGCAAAAACCACTGTGTGCAAGGAATTTTTCTGGTAGACTTAGTACTTCACTGCAATGCAAGGACTTAAAAAATTCCCAATGGACTCTTGAGGCAAAATGCCTTCCACATCCAGAAAAAGAACTATGGCATTTGACTGCAGAATGAAGCAGACTATTTTTTATGTTTTATTATACGTTGATGCATTATGTTTTGTTTTCTGATTTCTCCCATTCATTTTAATTCTTCTATGCAACATGACTAAGGTGAAAATGTATTTAATAGGAATGTATGTGAAGAACCTATATAAAATTGTATGCCATCTCAGGGAGGGAGTGGAAAGGGAGGGGAAAAAAATCTAAGATATATGGAAATAATTGTAGAACATGGAAAACAAAATAATTTAATTAAAAAAAATTAAAAGGGTGAATTCACCTCCAATGAAGAGGAAATTAAAACAATTAGAAATTATTTTGCCCAATTGTGTGCCCATAAATTTGACAATTTTAGTGAAATGGATGAATATTTACAAAAATATAAATTGCCCAGATTAACAGAAGAGGAAGTAAAATACTTAAATAACTCCATTTCAGAAAAAGAAATTAAACAAACCATCAATTAGCTCCCTAGAAAAAAATCTCCAGGGCCAGAAAGATTTACAAGCAAATTCTATCAGACATTCAAAGAACAGTTAATTCCAATACTATATAGACTATTTGGGAAAACTGGTAAAAAAAAAAGAGTCTTACCAAATTCTTTTTATGAAACAAATATGGTGCTGATATCTGAACTGTGGGAAGAGCTGACATAGAGAAAGAAAATTATGTACCAATTTCCCTAATGAATTTAAATAAGATATTAGCAAAAAGATTATAGCAACTTATCACGAGAATAATATATTTTGATCAGGTAGGATTTATACTAGGAATGCAGGGCTGGTTCAATATTAGGAAAACTATCAGCATAATCAATCATATCAACAACAAAACTAACAGAAACCATATGATTATCTCAATAGATGCAGAAAAACCCTCTGACAAAATACAACACCCACTCCTATTGAAAACACTGAAGAATGTTAGGAATAAATGGAGCCTTCTTTAAAATAATAAGTAGTATCTACCTAAACCCATCAGCAAGCATTATATGTAACGGGGATAAGCTAGATGCATTTCCAGTAAGATTGGGGATGACAAAATGATGTCCATTTTCATCACTGTTATTCAATATGGTACGAGAAATGTTAGCTTTAGCAATAAGAAGAAAAAAATTGAAGGAATTAGAATGGGCAAAGAAGAAACTAGGTTCTCACTCTTTGCAGATGATATGATGATAGACTTAGAGAATCCTAGAAAATCAAATAAAGAACTACTTGAAATAATAAACAACTTTGGCGAAGTAGCAAGATACAAAATAAACCCTGCATTTCTCTACATTACTGACAAAAGTAAGAGATAGAGAAATCCCATTTAATGTTACTGTACACACTATAAAATATTTGGGAATCTACCTGACAAAACAAACCCAGGGACTATACGAATACAATTACAAAACACTTCTCACACAAATAAAGTCAGATCTAAAATAATTGGAAAAATGTCAGCTGCTCATGAGTAGACTGAGCTAATACAATAAAAATGACAATTCTACCTAAATTATTCAGTGCCATACCAATCAAACTACCAAAAAGCTACTTTATAAATCTAGAAAAAAATAATATCAAAATTCATCTGAAAGAAAAAAAGGTCCAGAATATCAAGGGAATTAATGAAAAGAAATGCTACGGAAGGTAGCCTAGCCACAACCAAATCCAATGCAACCAAGATTAGGAGGGAAGCAGAAAACTGGGAAAGAATTTTTGCAACTAGTGTCTCTGCTAAAGGCCTCATTTCTAAAATACATACAGAACTGAGTCAAATGAATAAGAATACAAGTCATTCCCCAATTGATAAATGGTCAAAGGATATAACAGGCAGTTTTCAGAGGAAGAAATTAAAGATATATAATAAAGATATATGTGAAAAAAAGCTCTAAATCATTATTGGTTAGAGAGATGTAAAACAAAACTACTCTGAGGTACAACATCATACTTGTCAGATTGGCTAACGTGACAAAACAGGAAAATGATAAATGCCGGAGATGCGGGAGAGGTGGAACACTAATTCATTGTTGGTGAAGCTGTGAGCTGATCCAACCATTTTGGAGAACAAATTGGAACTATGCCCAAAGGGCTATAAAAATGTGCATACTCTTTGATCCAGGGTTGTATCCCAAAGAGATAATAAAAGTGGGAAAAGGACCCACATGTACGAACATATTTATAGCAGCTCTTCTTGTGGTGGCCAAGAACTAGAAATCGAGGGAATGCTCATCACTTGGGGAATGGCTTAGCAAGATGTGGTATACGAATATAATGGAATATTATTGTACTATAAGAAATGATGAACAGGTGAACTTCAGAAATACCTTGACAGACTTATATGAACTGATGCTGAGTGAGGTGAGCACAACGAAGAGAACACTGTACACAGTAACAGCCACAGTGTGTGAGGACTGTTTTTGACAGACTTAACCCTTCATAGCAATGCAAGGACCAAAAAAATATCCAAAGGACTCATGATGCAAAATGCCATCCACATCCACAGAATGAACTATGGAGTTGGGAGCAGAATGAAGCAAACTATTTTCTCTTTTGTTATGTTTGGTTTTGTTTAGTTTTACTCATGCTTCTCCCATTTGCTTTAATTCTTTTATTCAACATAACTAATGGGAAAACATGTTTAACAAGAATTTATGTGTAGAGCCCATGATACTGCATGCCGTTTTGGGGAGGGAGGAGGAGAACATTGAAAACACATGGAAGTGATTGTTAAAAACTGAAAACAAATAAATAAATTTTTAAAAAAATAAAGTACCTCCATGTACTATTAAAAAAAATCATAGAAGGGGAAGTTCAGAAGGAGGCACAGATAAGAATAGCTTTTTAAGTAATTAGTTCAATTTTATGACTTTTTTGGAAAAATTAAAATGAAGATTAATGGTTTAATTTACAATCCCTTTTGTGCTCTGTTGTGTATATGGACATGAATATATTTTGTGTGCATTTAAGTTCAGAATTTAAAAAAAATTAAACATTGAAAAACTACTACCAGCACAAAAAACACACGTGGAGCACCAAGGGCTCCAAGGATGTACGAGCTGACTGTAAGATGTGAAGACTTTGGGGCTACTAGGTTACGTGCAAATGTGGAATCTGCCTTTTTTGGATAAGGTGTCACATAATAAGCAATAATTCATATTTATCGCATATTTTACAAGATATGTTCATCACAAAGACCTTGTGAGGTAGGTGCTACATGATTATCCTCTCATCATAAACAAGAAAACTGAAGATGAGCAAAATGAAGGCAGTCCTACACCCTGCAGCCATCAAGCAGCACAGCAATGTGGAAATCCCAAGGCTTCATATTTTTCCCCTGACAACTATTTTCAGTTGTCTTTCTAAAAATTCCAAGCCTGGTACACTGACACAATCTTCTCTACATGGTAAGTGCTCAAGTAAGTTCCTGCTTATTTGACTAACTGAATCAAAAGGACCGATTAAAGAACTTTTGGTTTGTATAAGTTAGTCAGTTGATGGCGGTCAGGAAACATAGACAGTATGATGCCTGGACATTCTACGGAAATTTGGCTGTCACTGCTGAACACATCAAAAAATAGTCTTGGATGGCTTTGGCAACAATTTACAAAAGCCCTGATTTATAAAATTGTTTGCAATAATTTATAAAAGCTCTGATTTATAATTTATAAAAGTGGCTGATAGGAAAGCAACAGAAGAAAAAAATTCTGAGAAAGAGAACTATGCCTAAAAACATAATTCCACCTGTACATCCATTTTCAATGGAATTTAGGCTATGTTGAGTTTTTTCATATGAAAAGCAAAATAAAGAAATCTTAACTGAACTTAAGCCCTGCTCAGAAATTTCTAGAGGATTAAAGGGATAATACCCTCATGTAAGCATTGGGAACAGATGCCTGGCATTCTCATTTGATTGTACAGCCCAACATACTTTAAAAAACAGAGGAGACAAAGCATTAGGACATGTGGGATCAATCAATCAGAACATCTATTCTTGTGAATAACCTCACTTTCTCTTGGATGTCTTATGAAAGTAGGAGTTTAGAAAGATAGCTAAGGAAAAAATATTAAGTGGTTGAATAAAAAGCCCTTATGTACAGTAATTTGCTTAAAAATAATTTGTCCAAGATGAGTAATAACGACTTTAATAAAATGCTTCTTGAGTTGAATTTATATGGTGTTCTAGTGTTTGCATCATGGACATTTAATCTTTACACACCCATACTGTGAGGCAGGTACACAGGTATTATTACCTCTATTTTACTGATGAGGATTAAGCATGTTCAAGGGGTTAAGCAACATCTCAATATCCACCATAAAACTAGTGGGAATTGGAGGAGGAAACCAAGCTCCAGTTTTCCTGACTCCAAATCTAGTGCTCCTAGTACTCAACTATGATGTGTCTCAAGCAAAGCTACATCCTTTTATCCATTTGTACTGATTTCCTTACAAATTATATACAACTGAAAAAAATGTAATTGTCACAGGAAAAATGACACTAATTACTGCATAGGATTTTGCTATTATCCCAGGCCACTAAAGTACAATTTCTTTGCCAGCTCAACACATAATCTATTTTCAACATTGAATAAGAAAAGCCCCTATGTTTTCTAACATTTGGGGGAATCAAAGGAAAACATCCTATGAAATAAATGCTAAGACATTCACTGCTGTCAAGTTAAAATAGTCAAAGTTTCTCTAAACTGAGAGGCAGAAATATATTTTTTGTGGACATTGATTCAGCATAAGAAGATGAAATTGACAGCTTCTAATAACTAAATTCTAATAATACCTTATGAAGAATTTTAATAGCTAAATGTATAAAATTTTTAATGACACCTAGGAAAAAAATCACCCCCTCCTGCTTAACGAACTTATCTTTCTTTAAAACAAACGAACAAACAGAAAAACAAACAAAATCCCCAGTGACTCAGGAGCACAAGGTGGGAACTTACTCTGAAAGTGACCAAAGGATCAAATATTAGAAAGCAAACCAAAACTAGCACTTACCTGTCCTGTGTTACTGGAAAATAAAGCAAATAATCCATTCCATTCACTTTTATTCTCCCACTTCCATGTTCATAAACTATTACTTTTGCTTTTGCAGTTTTTCTTTTGCCTTAAAGACAGAAAGCTCTTATTAGTGGAGTCTTAAATTCACTTTGGACTTTTTAAAAAGTACAAAGAAGTGTTTTTAAAAGTAATACACAATGCTGAATAATCCTTGCATTAAATTCACCTACAAGGGGGCAGGTTACCTTGAAAGTTTTCTAAGTTATCTAAGGAGCTATATTTATATTTTTCATCTCTGAAATCATTACTTGAGAAAAACAATGTTTAATATGCCACCATCAAGCCAGGGTAGTCTTCTGTTCTCTGTACATCTTTTTTTTTTCAGATATATTTCACAGTCAACAAAAAAATTTGCATTTACAAAATTAAAATTTTTGAAGTATAACTGTATTTAGTAAAAAAAAAGTCTTTCAGAGAATCATCTGTAAAAATGGAAAGAATCATCAAGACAAATATTGAAAACAAAGTGTAAAAGAAGACTCAAAAGAAGTGCTGCAGTTTCTGCTATCCAGTGCTTAATGAACTCTGGTAAGTTACTCTGTGTCTGTGCAAACATAGAAAAGAAAAACATCTAGAATAACACTGAAGCTAATAAGCTTACTGCAAATGATTAGTAAGTTAAGTTTCACCACAGCAGGCATGTGGACTCATCATGCACAGTCATTTCAGAGAAGGCAGATTTATTTTAAACATTTTATTTGCTCTGTCAGCTGAAAAAGAGACGTGTATAATATTAACAGATTCATACATGTCCATATTTCCCTGGAGATGCTACCATGTACAGCTTTTTTGGAGATACTATCTTCAGCACAATCTTAGTAGTAAGGGAAATGCACATCAGGGACAGAAGATAAATGAAAAAGTCACTTTTCTATCTGAGGTTCTCTTCCTGTAACTCAGACTCACTACCTTCCCCACTGCTGTAGGCCATTCCTTGCTCGTCACATTGCAGAGGCTCAATCAGCTTTTTTTTGGACTGAACAGGTACAGCTCTGCGAAACTTGTGTATATATTCTTCTTCAGTGCTACCACATGGCAATGTCAATAACCTTTCCAGCAGCTGAATGAACCGCATATGCTGTAGACAATAAAAATTCATTAGAAGATGCAAGTGTAATTGCATTTGCTAAAACTTGCTATTTTTATATCCCTGATCTTTCCTATGTTGCTTTTCTTGATGAATTGTGACAGGATGACACTTTTGCATCCGCACACTGCTTTAAAGCTGCATACAGATGCATCTTATTCTAGGGGCCTGAAAATATCAAACCCTTTCCCTAACAAAGAATGAATCGTTCCACTCAAAAAAAACCCTCTCTGTAATACAGCATTATAATGTTAGAATGATGTTTCTATTAATTTTCAAAGGAAATATATGCGTTATCTTAAATGTGATTCTAATTCTTTTATTAGAATTGCATCAAGAAAAGCTTTGCAAGTCTTTTCCAATAAGTTATGTACATTGAAATGGAAACAGTTTGATTTCATGAAAATGTACCTCTTAAATTATATTTTATAATACTTGGTAAATATATCTTTGCCTATTCAAGCTGTGTTCCTTTAATGTTTATGATTTCCTTTAAAACTGAACAATCAAGCTATTTAAAAATTCAAGAGATACTTGACTTAAAGGGCAACCTCTTGAAATAAATTATCCCTGCTACTCTGTGAGTTTTTTTTAATAGTTCTTGAACATGTGATTAGAAAGTAAACAACTTGATATTAACCCTTTATAAATGGAAGCCAAAATAACTTACTTCTAAAATGTTAATGTAAAATCAAACAAATGCTACATGAACTCCCTAAAATATGGGTAACTCTGCCCAGTGTTACTCTAAAAATTCTTACAAAAATTTTTCCAACTTAAAATTTCATTATTGCATTTCCTCAAAAGCCAATGCTGATCATGTCAAAGGTAGACAACCAAGGGTGTTATGATAATGAACGCCATCCCTTTCAGTTGGATTTAGCTCTATTTCCTTTTTTATGCTCTCAATTGCTACAATTTATTTCCTTCCCTTTTCCTTCTGTTTTGTCTGTCCCTGGCATCTGCAGAGATTACTTAGTCTTGCTAGTGAGACTAAGGGATTGCTAGGTCTCCCACATTTTATTTTATCCCATCTCACACACACTATATGATGCAGAAGCCACATTGGTAGATCTTTTAAGGTATATCTTAGAAAGCTTAAAAATTGAAAATATATACTCATAAAATATGAGGTAGAAAAAAAAATGCAGCTAACAATGAAATGATTTTCTGAAAGGCAATGCAGATTTTTTAAAAAAAAGTAAACTCCAAGGGTACCAGAACTGAACTGTAATTTTGGCTAACGTAAACGGGGTCTAGCTTGAACACTAACCAAACTCCTGACATTAAGCAAGGCATAACTGCTCTATTCCTCTATTCAATTTATCAAATAAGGATAACAATAATTTAATCTGAAGTGAAAATACAGTAACATACATATTATGTGTTGGGAAGGCTAAGTGTTAGTAGTATTTTTTCATAACATTTATTTAGTACAGAGCCACAATTTGATGTCCAGCCCTCTCTGAGTTTATGAATTACAGAATTTCTTCTGACAGATCTGAGTGTGGAAGAAACATGAACTCTTAACAGTGGAGTATTTATAGTATAAGGTTTCTTACAGCTATATATAGCCATAGAAAGACTGAATAGCATGTAATAAAGATAAAAATAATAAAAACTGCAGTCCTATACACCACAGACAGCACAAAGTTTTTGCCCCACATCATTTGAACCTATCTATTGTATATAATAGTACCTTATTGCTTACTTTTAGCCAATATAAACTAGCTAAAGTAACAGGCTTATATGTGAATAATTACATCTGCTGCATTTACCAAAGTATTAGATGATGTTGGGGGTATTGATGAAGGGAGTATCTGGAGAACAGGCATGCCATTTTTTCTAACCACAGATAAGGTTTTACCAAGGCAGAAACTAAGTGTAAATGTTTAAAAAAGAGGAAAATTTTCTTAGCATCATCTGCCTCTGAGGGATATATCTATTGGATTCCTAAATACCACATGTGTCTGCTTTCTTATGACACAGGTCCCCTTAAATTAAAAAGATTAATTACTCACATCTTGATCTGACAGTTTTTCCACTAACATTTCTTCTAGTTCCTCCTTAATCAGCCATCTGCTGCCAATCAGGTCTCTGTTAAAATATCACATATATTCTCATTTTAATTAACCATGCAATTAGAATTATATCACAAAGGACCACACATACAGCCATGCATGATTCAGAAAAACATTTTTATATCATAAAAGAGTATGACTTCATTCAAATATCGGGCAACTTATACTAGTTTAAGGCATTAAATATACCTTCAGAATGAGATCTTTACACCTTTAGTTATCTTACCATATCAGGAATCAAATAAGGCATTAAGCAACATATTTGCAATTAAAGGCTATCCTAAATTCCTACAAAATTCATTTTTGCTTATTTTATAGCTAAAAATTACTTTAGGATCAAACACAAATGGACAATTTTTTTTTTAAAATTCAGAAAATCAAATTTAATTAAGAAAATTAAAGAAAATTGAAAAAATTCAGAAAATTTAGGTTATTTAGAAAATGCTAAAAAAAAAATTAATGCAGTGCCAAGGGCTATAAAGACACTGGCATTCAAAATCAAATGAAGGTATGTTCAAAGACTATGCACAAAAATACAAAAAAGGGAGGCAGATTTAAAACTCTATGAAAGTTTACAGAGTTAGCCTAACATGGCTTCTCAATCTCTACAAGAAAAGATACACTCAAAGAAAAGGAAAAAACACAGGATTTAAAAATATACATTATGTTCATAGAAGAAAGGATAGAGTCAAACAAAGTACTATGAAGCCCAGTCTTAACTATAAAATACATACAAATCGAGGATCTAAGTACTTAAAGTCAGAATCAAATCATAAGTGCAATATCTTTCCAGGTAAAAATCACCTAACATTTTGGACCCAAATGATGATAAATCTTTAAGTAATACATACTTTTTAAGCTTTAGAAAAACTACAAGTTTTAATACAAAGCATATATTGTAATTCAAGAGGGAAACTTACTGTTTATTTTTTTGAGGCAACAGACTTTTGGCTCTCAGGTGATCTGAGTATTTCTCTAAGTCTAATATCATTCCATAAACTTCCTAGAGCATGAGAAAGGACCAGGTTAAAATGTGAGCTATTTTAACTGTCTTGTCATACATTATATTCCGTATTTCCCAATATATGCTATACTTAAACTTTCAAAGAGGGGCATAATTCAGCCACTACCTACATACAGAAGGTAAAGCAAAGGTTCTTTAAAAGTATCAATACAGTATTCTTGCCTTAAATGAGAAGGCTGGGCTTTATCATTAAAGAGGACTTAGTTAATATACACAGAACTTACCTTGACTTGTTTCTAAAGTTATGCAAAAATATTCACTTTCACCTCAATAAGTTTTTGTAACAGAACAAATCTACTTGTTTTCCACTGATCCTTATGAACAAGTGCTAGCCTAAATCACTACAACTGTAAATAAAAAATAGAAAACTAAATTAATTTTAAATGGAGAATTTATCAAAATATAGTTCTGTCGATTACAAGTGTATATTTTGACTTGCACAATTTTTACTTAAAAAAGGTCTATTTTGTTAAATTTGTATTCCATTTTGCTCTATATTTTACTGCTACATTTTGGAACCAAGTCTTTGTATGCAAGATACCTAAAATGACATACACAGTGTTCCAAAAGCCTTTGTGCAGTGTTAGGCCTCAATAGTTTAATTAAGCCTTAACGGCTTAAAATTGCACAAAGACTTTAGGGCATCTTTTATAAAATACTTATGATGCAAGTAGGGGGTAGTTTTTGCCAACATGAACGGTAAAATGAAGAAAAACCTTTCTTGGGCTATCTCCTATGTTTAGTTGGGGTAGTCAGGTGCAGGAAAACACTGAAAAAAATGTTGGTAAATTTTAAGAGTTACATTAGTTAGTTCTTAATTCCTTTAGGAAAATTTTCTGTAGAGAATCTTAAATGTTAGCCCTTCCAATACTCAATCCAGAAAATCTGTCCTTGCCTTGAAACACATATCAAGACTTAAATGTTCATTTATTAAATCTTAATTAGGACTTTATCCACTTCCACAATACAGTAAAACATTGTCTTTTGGAACAATTCTAAACCCTAAAATAGCTCCACTCCCCACATCTTTAATCTTTGAACAACCCATCAACAACAAATGTGTATAATCATGATAATGGTAACAACTGAGATTTGAACCCAGATCTTTTGATTGAATCCAGGACTCTTTCAATTATACTACATTGCATCTCTAAAGGAATTAAGAATAGAATATACTTACATCTGGTAAAGAAGGAAAAGATGTTCATAAAATGTTTAAGTACAAGAAGTCAAAGCAGACAGAAAAGACAGGACAACAAAACAGCAAAAAAGGAAGAAAAAAACATTGGAAGTGATGGCAGAAATGACGGCAATGATAAAGCACAGATAATGACAGCGAGGAGACAAAAACATGTAATTCAGAATAATCTCTCTTTATTCTGAGGAACAAATTCAATAAACATTCACTAATGACCTACTACATGTAATGTAGTGCAGGTTGCTAGTTACCAGGGATACAATGAGTAAAGAAAATCAGTTTCTACCCACAAGGAACTCTGAATCTAGAGGGATAAGGCATGAACCGTCATTATTTGTATGTGTTAAAAATATGATGAATTGCATAGGCCTATGATTAAGGTCAAACACAGTGATATAAGATATCCAAGGGAAAGGGATTTCTTCTTCTAGCTGGGAATGAGATTATTTAAAGGGAAAGCAACTTCTGAAGTTGCATCTGCAGTAGACTTTGAAGAATGGAAAGTATTTCAGATGGCAGCGATATGAATGAGGAAAATCTGTTCCAGTATCACCTGGGGGAGTTAACTCCACTTGGATGAAATGTATATTTTAGGAAGAAGAACAATATGACATAAGGAAAGAAAGATAGTCTAGGGGAAGATTGTGGTGGATCTTGAACATCAGGCTCCGGAGTGTGTATCGTATTCGGTGGGGAATGGGCAAACCGCTAAAGATTTTTAAGCAGGAAAACAATGGGATCAGCTTGGAGGAACACTGAGCACACAAGAGTATAATGGCAATAATACAATTAAAAAGCACAGTACAATGAAAACAGCGCACAATCAGAAGGACCAGACTTGACAACAACGTCAGAAATGTAACTGTTCTGTACAATGGGTGGGTATGTCATTTAGTTTCTTATTGTCCTTATCACATAAATGTCCTCATCATATAAATATAAATAACTGTTACTCACAGAACTTCATGTGAGCCTCACAACTCTAGGATGCAGGAACACAGAAGCATTCCCATTCCCATTCTGCATTTTAAGAAACTGAGTCTTAAGAGATTTGAAGTAACTAATATATGGTTTTTCAGTTCTATCTTCTGACTGAATCTCAGTCCACTAGTTTCTCTTTCTCCTTTATCACTATTACACACAATTACTACTTCACATCTGCATCTATAGCTGTACAAAAACACAGTATAACTGAATAATGAATATTTAAAATGATTTCTATAAAAAAGATTTTCATAAAATAAAGAATAAGCCAATTGGTAACACTAACTTTTCCAGAATCATTAATTCCGTAAAGGTGCTAGATAGCTGAGGTTTTACTGAGTTTATTTCTATGTTTAATATGCTTTTAATTTTCAAAGGATATAAAGAAGGTTTCAACCTTACAAATCGAACTGGTACAATATGCCAAAAAAAATTCTATGTACCTCTGAAAAATGTAAAGGGATTAATTCTCAAATGTTCTGATAAAGTAAAGAACAAGGTAAAGATAAAATGTATAATTATATAATCCCAAATCTTTGAGGCTGGCAATATGCAAAAGTGTTTTATAGCTAGAGATTGTCTGCCTAAGGACATCCTGTCAGCTGGAAGACCCCAACTAATTCTCTACAGCTTTCATGGTAGGAGGTAGAAGGATTTTCATTTTATCTTTAAAAAATCCTGTCTTTAGACTTTAAGGGGTTACAGAAATTAAAGCCATCAAAAGGTCTTCTAAATATCAATTTAGGAAACTGGGAACAATTTAGTCATCAAAAAGATATACATCAATCAATCAATAAGACTTATTAAGAACCTACTATGCGTCAGATCCTGTGCTAAGTGCATAGCAGATGATATACTGGTGTTATCTAAAACCAGCTAGAGAAGAAGTATGATACTCTCCATTATTTTGGAACTTTATCATATTTTTCTTCAGACATGAGGCAGTAAGAGTAGCAAAAGCAACAATTTCATTTGTTTTACTAGAATATGAAAGTTTATAACAGGAATGCTGTTGACAGAATTGTCTGAAATATATATTTTATCTATGTGAATTCTATTTATGTTCTTAAATTTTTCTTCCTATTGCTGTATTTTGGAACAAGTAGAGCGTGTATGTGTGAGTGAATCTGATATTTGTCAATCTGACAAGAATAAGGACGGTAGGACAATAATGTTCTTAATTTTTCTGCACTCTAAAGTATTATGCATTTAAGATACATTCAGATGATTATTTCACCAAAATTAATTAAAAATTTATTAAGTACTAGTATGATTCTGGAACTCATAAGATATAGTTTTTATATTCAGGGTAATGATGAATAAACAAGTGAAACAACACATTATAGCTATTTTTCCCTTTTACATACTAAAGTTTTTCTCAAATTTTACTTGGTTAGAGGACACAGTACACTAAAGAGTAGGCGACAGCCTCAAGTCCCCAAAGAGACGTCCTTATCTACATCAAAGCAACCTTGAGAAGATAAAATGTCAGGAAGTATAAAAATCAAAAAATGTCACTGGTAATTTCTCCTACATCATTTGGTTTCCACTTAGTTTTACAGGGACACTAGAGAATTAGTATGAATACTCTTACAATAAGTTTATATACTGTATTTAGTAGTATAATTTTCAAATATGACAGAAATAACCCAGATGTGAAATGCTGAATCATTAATCACAGTCATGATTAATATTTCATAAAATCAAAGCAAGTCTATCCACCCCTCGTGTCATCAGATTTCCATAATGTATGAATCAAATTTAGAAGGTGTCTGATTTGAAAATACCAGATGCTCAGGTTGCAAAAAAGGAATGCTCAAAAACTACACCCAAGAACAGAGCATTATTTAACTTTACAGTTTAATTTTTTTTTAACATTAATCATGTGGAAATTATGATTTTTAGAAAGAATAAACAAGCAACATTAGATGGGAGGAGAAAAACTAGCTGTATTTTTCACACTTGAACAGTATTTTAATATTAACATTTTGGAGATAATATCTTACAAAAATAAATGGAAAAATAAGATCTAAAATTTAAAGATTATAGAAAAGATCCTAGAAATGCTATATGGTTTCAAAACCCTACACTGTATTCCTTAAGGTTTTGGTCAGTGGTGCTCACATAACCAAATGTAAGAACAGATAAAACCCATTTATCACCAATTCAGTAAGGGTTCCAGATAAGCACTAAGAGCTCTAAATGACAGAGTTCTACTGATGGCCATTTGTACCATTTTATGAACTATCATTTGCTAACCCAGTCAGCACTTGTTGAGATATCACAAACAAAGCCTGTTTGCAAAAATAAAAATACTCTGGGGAAATATAAACCCACCAGGAATAATAGGCTTTCAACTCAGGCCCCGCATATTTTTATTTCTCAAATTTAAGGCTAATTATTTACTACATTAAGAGTTACCCAAGTATAACACAAATAATTTGTTTAAAGTAAAAATAACAGCCCTTAGAGTAAGTCAATCTTCAAACAACAAACTCTCTTAAGTAAATTTACAAATTGCAAAAATTCAATGAATACAACTTTTAGGAATTTACCTCACAAAAATATATATGTACTTTTTTTCAGTTACAAAGTGGGAGCATGCATATTGACACCAACTGATGCATACTGGCAAACTTGTCAAAGTATGCTGATGTCATGTATATTTTAATCTTGAGGCTATGTATCCTCCGTTAATACACTGTTTATTATAACCTTGAAGCTAAAAACCCAGCCTGAAGGTAGAAGGCACCTCTCAACAATTTCAGATAAGCATTCACCTTCTTTCCTTGACCTTGTTATAAAACCTCCCTCATTACCATTTCTTTCTAGCAAAAAATGAGCAGGTATAAGCAGTTTTGCAACATGTGTATGATGTCGTACATTCTGCATGAGGTTCTGTTTTTACAGTTAATAAGAGCCATAAAATAATATTTTCTCATGTTCCGCAGCTCCTAAAGTAATTAAAAAAATTAAAATGTCTTCTAGTTTCCTTTTCCTCTCAGAATATTAGCAAGTTTTTTAGAAAAAACACTTTGTATACTTTTATTTTTGCTAAAATTGAAATACCAGCACTTTCTAAAGTTATAAACAAATGATTTACCAAAGCCTTGTACTATAAGATAGTCTTCCTCTCCCAACTCCAACATTCCTCTGCTTCTATACAAAACATGGCTCACTCTGAACAACTGAACGGCTTTGGCCCAAAAGGTCAGTGTGGAGAAGTTTCCTTATAATTAGAGCTGTCCTAAGATGGAAGGGCATCCTCCAGACAGAAGCAGCTTTCCTTTACTGGACATCTTCTAGCAGAAGGTGAATGATCAGCCACTTATCAGAGATGTTGTAAAGGATGGACCTATTCTATGGATGTTTGCCCAAGACCTTTTTAACTTTTTTTTAAAACAGTAGAAATTCCTATCTTCCTGAAAGTTATATATTTTGGAATTCATTTGGGCACAGGTTGTACTAGATGACCTCTTGAGCCTCTCCCAACTAAGAGTTTCTGTGAATCAATGCTTCTATTGGTGTCAGTATCTCTTACCTACCAGCCTTTTTTAGGGCTGTGGTATGCACGGATATCCTCTCGAATCCTCTTTATTCTCTTCTAATTCTCTCTCACTAACCTGAATTCATTTGTGAACTTCTGACTGACTCTAATCATGCCTGAAAAGCATAAAGCAATGCAAGGTATATATCTGTTTCAAGAAAATAGAAAGCCATAAATTTTGAAATAATAGGAAAAAAAAACCTGGTATCATCAACCTCAGAAGTACCTCAAAGTTCACAGAAGTGTCTTTAGAATTCCTATAAATTTCCTCCGGACCTCTCATCTTCTATCCATCAATTTTTTCCTTAATCACCAACAAGTCTTCAAGATTTCAACTCCATTTAAAAAATGTTAATTACTAATACTAAAGTAAGTTTTCTATTATTTTTTCCCATCATAAATGCATAGTATTTATTATATATGGTAAGCTAAATAGGCTTAGAACTTAGCCACCACTTATAACAGCAGTCCCCTACGAAAACTAAAAACAAAATTAGAAAACAAGCCCATTTAAAAATTAGAGACTTCTCATGTAAGCAGCATCCTAACTGACATATTTCTGAACTTTTATTTCGTACTCCCCCTAACAATCCTTTGTCAGTCTCAAAAAAAAAAAAAAAATAGAAGTGATAGGATTTTTTACATAATCCAATACAACTGCATAAAGTAGTATTCTACATGCTATCTTTTCACTATCCCTCCATTTCCATCAAAATAAGGCTCACTATCATGTTTAGTTCATCTGCAATTGGTAAAGGTTAGACGTTGTGAGGCTAACAAAATATAAAACTATTTAAGGATTGCTCTTGATTTCAGGGCTGCATATCGAAACGTTGGCTACTGTGCCCAAGTACCAACACAAGATGAAAATAAAGTTTAAATTTATAAAATGCTTTTTCAGTTTAGAGATGAAAGAACTAGTTTTGGTGTATGTTTATTACTGCATAATTAAACCAAACAGCAAGCAAACTGCGTCCTTGTTTCAGAGACATCTCCCAGCAGAACAGGAACGTCACCGTGTGTGGTGCAAATAAATACTGTTTGTTGGTCAGTGTATATACATCACACAAATTACATGCTCTCACTTTACAATGGGAGAAAACCATTTATTTTTGTATATTTAATTTTGAGACCAGAAAAGGAGCTATAGCAACACAACACAAAAATTGTTACTAGTTTCAAATGTGTTTAATAAGTCACAATCTGAAAGGGACTAATTCTCTTAACTGTACAATAATTCTTACATATACTTTCCCCAAGCCAGAGCTAATGGGCACAAAAAGGATAAAATACAGAAGACAGCAAATTTTGTAAGCTGTAGAGTTCATGTGTTTATTTAGTAAAGTTAGATGAGCAAAAGAAATGATGCTAGTGCAATGATAATTACAAATTTAGAAAAATGTGTGAAATTTAGTAAAATTTCTGAAGCACAATAAGTACTTTTAAAATTTCATAAAGAATTCTCTAAAACATTAACATTTCATTAATTCTAAATTATGGTTTTTCTGGTTTAACAAATACATTTGTAATGCTAGAAAATGTGAATCACTTTTATTAGAGATCAAATGTTAACCATCAAGTTTTCTTTAACTGTTTAACTGGACCTAATAACACCTTGCAAAACAAAAAGACCTAAACATCTGCTAATGAAAATGTAACCCATAAAGAACTCTCCAAAGTTAACATTCTTCTTCTTCCACTACTGCTACCATTACTACTATTACTACTTCAGCTTCCTATTGTATAATGTTCTGTGGTGTTTCCCTCCCAAATTGCCCCAAAAGGAGGTAATACAAATTTAAATACCATTTTACAAGCAATGTAATTCAAACTCCTGGGGTTAAATGAATTAGATGGTCATAAAAATCTAGTAAATGACAGAGGTTTACTATTTCAAACTTGAAGGTCACGTTTTTCCACTACAATATGTTATCATATAGTAATTCTAACTGACATTATATCACCTAAAATTTTTAAGTGATTTTGCACATCTCATCTAATGCTCACAACAGCCCTGGGCTTCCATAGGTAGGGACAAGTAACATGACCCCCATTTTACAGATTACATAAACCAAAAAGTTATAGCTTTCCCAAGGTCACACAATGAGTTAAATGGGATAGCTGTGTTTCAAGCCTAGGTCCTTTGACTTGAGGTTTGGTACTCTTTCCACTGAACATACAAAGTGAATGCCAATCAGATATAGTGTGAAGTATGAATCAAGTGATAGGGAAACATTTGATCCCTTGTGAAGCTGGTATGCTTCTTGGACAATCTTATGTGTCTTAAAATGATACAAAGAATTAAAAGTAAAGTTATATTCCTTGTAAAATGTGTAATTTCTTCATTATGATGGAATGCAACAAAACATCTTGCCCTTGGGTTGCTCTGTTTCAGCCAAAACAAATGCAAATGGCTTGTCGGATGACAGCTGTTTGATAAGGCTCCTCTACAAGACCTGCATGCTTTACTTTTTTCCGTGAAACTTGGGATGAAAGGCAGAAGGCAGGAAGAGAATTAATGTAGCATACAGTCTAAAGGCAATGCTACAACCGTGATTAAGTAGAAAAGTTAAAAGGCACAGATTTTCCACAGCTTCGCTGCGTGCAACCCATCCGTGTAACAAGTTGACAGGCCTAGCGCGTCAGCTCCATCATCCTCTCCGACAGCTAAAACGCAGCATTGCATCCCTTTTCAGAGAAAATTTGCGTCTGCACCATGAAGCGTTGTACATTATTTCTCAGCACTGCAGGGGGCTTAAGTCCATATGGAACCTTCACAAATATTACCACAGATCAAACCAGCGGCGTTTCCAGGCAGATTTGACATACCTATTTAAATGAACAGCAGGGGTCCTTGGGCTGCCTCAGGCTGTGCAGGAGAAAACCTCTGTGGAAAGCCTCGGCTGCAGCTCCATTACTCAGCAAAGACACACTCTACATTTATCATTCATTTCATTTCTGCCAGGGCAAGAAGCTCATTTGCCCAAGGTCAACAAAAAAGGGCTGTTTCCCTACTCCCCCCTCCCCAAGAAATGAATGTACCTGACAAGCAGGGATTTTGTCCTTTGGGTTTGTGGAGCACAAATAAACACCAGATAATCTAAGGACAGGAAAGCTTTGTATAGAATGGGAATGCTTGAAATCTGATATGAGACTGGGGAGGAGAGGATGGAGTATGTCTGATAAATACTTGAGTAACTTTTGTAGAAGCATGAAATGGGTGAAATAAAACTTGACAGGATCAATTTATTTTTAAATGTTCAATGGTTTCTTCCATTTATAAGTGGTCATCTTCCTATGGGATAAATCTGGAAGTCAAAGAATTTGCACACTACGAGTGTCCACAGCTGTGAAAGGACAGTTCATAATACTGCAAAATGAAGGTGGAAGTCAGAGTGTAATAACCTAACATCTGAAACAGCATTATTGTAAAGGTAAACGGGATAAAACTCCAGACTCATACTCATTTTACCCATGAGCATGAAAATCTTAGACAATTACATCTAATTACATTTTTAAATTATTCATCTAAGTTTCCCTCATGCCAAATGCCTTACTGAACCTAACAACTTTATGTTATACTATATCCCTTTTCTGCCTTGTTACTTTACTAGACATCTTAAATAATGCATTTTTTCAAAAGAAACCTAACCCTCTAATAAGTAAGTCATAGTATAAAAGAACTGATAAAAAATTTCAAAGTACCTATCAGGAGAAAATATTTGAAAAGAAAACAAGTCATTTAAATAGAAATTCAATAAATAGCACATTTATTTAAATTAATGGTAGGAATGTGAAACTTTATCTTTAACAAGTCTAAAATCAAACCTCTTAGAGGTCTTATCACTGTCCATTATGAAAATGAGTAGGTAAATTTTGAAGCTTCTGAAAGCTCTGATGTAATTAGTTAACTTAGATTGTAGCTAATACTATTTATCATAGAATATGATGTACTTACATGCATTAATGAGTAATATGATGGCTTGCCAGTATAAAATAGAAAGTGAAATGGACGGCCATCTTCTCCCCATTGGATTGCTAAATGAAAAAGCCAGATGAGACAAAAAAAATGTTTATCAGCTATACTAAATTGCAGTTCTAAACCTCTTTTATAATGCTGATTAATATTTAAAACACAAAGTTAAAAAGAAATACCATGGATATTCAGTTAGATATTTAATAACTTAAAACATATCTTAAATTCTGTTAGAATGAGAAATTGTAATATTCTAATATAACCATCCTATATATCTCACCGTATGATATACTCTTATTATGTCTTAAATAAAAGTTTACATGAAATAGGCACTATCACATTATTACAAACAAATATTAAATGTGAATTAGTCTAAATGCATCCTAAAATGATAAGGATCATTATGAAGCATTCTAAGCAATAGAAATCATCATGATCAAATGTAAAGATTGATGTGAAAGAGCTCTGAGAAACGAATCTGTAAAATTTTCTGAACTGAAGATCTTATTCTCGGCACATGCTTTTCCATACTGTACTATCTGCCTCCTTGCAGTTGTTTCAATCTACAAACTTCCCAGTTTATTCGCTTTTCAAATACAAGTTCTAAAAGTGTTAATTAGGAATTAGGTCTGTAATTATTCCATGGACAAACAATTTGATATACTGAGTTCTATTTTGGGGAAATTAACACAGAATCGAAAATTTTAAAAAAAACCTTTAATTTAAAAATAATACTTTAAAAAAGATACTTGTGTCTAACTTAAGAATAGTTCCCAATTTAAAGAATCTAGAACATTGCTGATAACAGGTGAAATTCATATAATACTATTCATTTGCAACATTTATTACATTAAAAAAATGAATTCCTTTAAGTTCTAATTTAGGCTTGATATACTAGTTCCAGAACTTTTAAAAATTTGATTACATAAAAACCAAACCTGAACTACAGCCTAAACTGTAATATGCTCCCATGTTGCAAAATATAGCTAAAGAAATAAAACTATAGAAGAATGGGATAATAAAGTTACTTAAAAGAATTGATCAATAAACATATATTAAACGTACAATCAATAAATAAACACTTATTAAGCACCTACTATATGCTAGGCACTGTGTGAAGTGATAAGGATACAAAAAGAGGCAAAAGACAGTCCCTGACTGCAAACAAACATGTCTGTAAAGCAAGCTACATGAGAAGGACTGGGGAAGGCTTCCTGTGGAAGGCGAGATTTTAGTTATACCAGGAATCTACTGTGAACAAAAACTCGGAACTTTAGAGGTCATCAGTTCACATGAGAAATTATAATGTTAAATAAATAAGTTTGTTATGAAGCTCCCCCACATGAGTGAGTCCATATTTAAACATAATCTTGTTTAAAATGTTTCTAAAAGATGCAGAATGGAAGTGGGTCATAGCGGGGAAGTGAACAGATCAGTTCCAGGAAGAAGAAAGACTTAACTTGTATAAAAGTAAATAAGACTAACTCACTTGGCAGGACTGGGTCAGTAACACAGACACCAAGAATCCTGAGTGTGGATGTGCCTGCAGTAACAGCCGTGTGGTCTTCAATGCTTTTTTTCATTAATCGTAAGCTAAGTTGAAAAACAAGACTGCCACTATATAAGCTTTGTGTTTGTGCCCAAAATGGGAAACAAACTCCCTGCTTGGGAGACCCTGTTCATATCCCACTAAAAAGCAAACCTCTACAGACACACACATACTCTTGTGGGTTTGAATAGATGCAGTCATGACTATGGGATGGCAACACCCCCTACTCAAACTGACTACTCAGAGGCATCTCAAAGTGTTAACAGAAAGTTCCTTTATTCCATTCTGGGGGCAATCCCTTCACCAGGCGGTCTGCAGCAGGGAAGCCGAAGACTAAGGCGGAGCAGTGATATATATAGACCCTAACGCAAAAACCCCTCCCACCACTGACCATTATTCTCATTGGCTGAGAAATATGGTCTTACATTCTAGGTGCGGAATCTAGCCAATCCCTTTTGAAATCCGCTTCAAATTTCCCACCTCCTGTCCGTTACAAAGCCCACGAAAATACACATCAGCACATGCAAATAAAGCATTGAGAGTGCATGCAAATGAGGCGGACCTGTTTGAGGACTGCAGACTGCTCAGACACATGCAAATTAGGCAGTGAAGAGTTAGGGAATTCTATCCAATCATTGAGTTTCTAATACACTACATAGCCTAGATCCTTACATGGGAATTACTCAACTCTGAAGGCACTGTATCCTGAGCCTCTTGGTCTCCTTTACCCCTGGGAGAAGAATTCACATTCCTGAGAAGTCTTCACTGAATCTATTCCCACTCAATGACTGATAAGCAAAATTTAGGTTGAAAATATTCAGGTATTATTCTCTATCTGTATTGATCAATCTACAAGGAATGGTTAACTAATTCAGACAGTTATTTCAAGAGATGTATTTAACAGAAAAGTACAGAATTCTGAATTGTTACCTTTCACTTCTTATTCAGCTCTTCCATTTAACAACACCTGATAATAGTGTAGGTAACTATTTGGGCCTGGCCCATCTTGTGGCATCTACCTGAACTGCTGGCCCAGAACTTAAGCACAAGTTTCTACTGAGCCTCCACCTTGTATGTTCAACCATAGTCAGTGGCAAAAATTTTGCATTTTAATAAAATATTTTAGTTCCAATACTTCCATTACTAAAATGTAGGTAGAATTCTACTGCTAAGAACATTGTGCTGCTACTAAGGAGATGCAGATTCTAATTCCAGCTCCACCATAAAATCACTAGGTGATTGAGGACAGAATCACTTCTTCCTCTGGGCCTCTGTGTTTTGTCATTTGTTAAAAGAGGGAGGTGGTCAACAACATAATTTCTAACCCCAACTCCTCTAAGATTATGAGAGAGCATGTCTTTTGAGTATTGTTGCTAAAATGGGCTACAAAGGCTAGGGATTGAGACTGGACCTGTGATTTCACTGAACAGTGCACTCTCAGAGGAGGAGACATTCCCTCACAGATACCTCAAACACCATAAGAATAAATGACTTCCTCAGGGTCACATATCCAGTGACATCATGATGCTATTTTTCTACATTCCTTCCTACTACTATGAAAGGCTATTTATTGCTACCATACGCAGAGAAATAAACTGTAGTGTTTATTTTTAAGTATTTGTTTCAGTTTTAATATTTTTTTATACAGACCAAATATTTGTAAAAAATAATTGGGAGAACAAGTGAGCAGAATGTTATACAAAAGGGGATGTTTTGTCAATTCCAAAACAATGCAATATTCCTGAAGCCATTTAACAAGTTTTTAAAAGCACTGTCAGTCAACAAACATTTATTAAGTGCTAATTATGTGAAAGACATTGCTAAGTGCTGGGGATATCAAAGATGAAACAGTGCCTCTCCTCAAGGGACATACATTCTAAAGGAAAAAATAACATGTAAGTAACTAGGTAGATAAAGATATAGGCAGCACAGATGGAAGGTAATCTGAGGGAAAGACACTAGCATCTGGCAGATGGCATTTTGCAGAAAGTGAGATTCTAGCAGAGCCTTGAAGGAAGTCAAAGAAAGCAACAGGCAAAGCTAAGGGGTGAGGGAACTCCAGGCACAAGGAACAGCCACTGTGGGGGCAGGGGAGTGGCCAAGGAAGGGAGTATGAGAGTATAGCAGGTGCAAGGATAATGGCCTGAAAGGACTGAGGGGTGGAGGGAGAGATGAGGGTGAAGAAGAAGGAATAATGTTAGGGAGAATAAAGGAAAGGAAAAGATGGAATGGTAGAAGATTATCAGAGAAGTACGAACACTAGCGGAGACAAGATCAAGGGGGTAACAACCCTTGCGTGTAGCTGAGGTGGAGCAAAGAAGCAGACAGGTCATGGGAATGATGCAGTCGGACAAACTGGGGGGGGCATCAATGTGCATGCTGAAATTCTCTAGCACTGAAGGCAGGAACTGGGGAGGGAAGAAAGGAGAAAGGACAATGTCTAGGATCTAGACTGGATGCCAGATGTCGACAGTGGAACCATGGCAGAGGAGGGTAGGAAAGTGGTAATGGAGCACAAGGACCTCTGACCAGTGACTTGGGGGCTGGGAGAAGAGGTGACCTCAGGAGGTGAGTGTGGGTGAGTCAGGACCAGAAAGAAGGAATGAAAAAAGAAGGAGGCTTAAGTTGAAAGAAGTTTGCATTGTACTGGTGATCATGCACTTCTATACATGTCTGTCTTCCCTGTTAGAACCCAAGTTCCTTAAGAGTGGGGATTATTTCATTCTTTGTACTTGTATCTCCAGGGCCTGGCACTTGTAATGGCCTGTATGTGGTTTTTCTTGGCCAAGATATTGGAGTGGCTAGCCATTTTCTTCTCCAGGTGATCAGTGACTTGCCAAGGGTCACGCTGCCACTGAGTGTATGAAGCCAAATTTGAAATCACCAGTGCCCTACCCACTGAGCCACCAAGCTGCCTTCAAGTGACTGGCACTTAGCAGACATTTAATAAACACTTGTTGATAGACTGACTGAAGGAAAAAAGATCGGAAGATCACAGATTTAGAGCTGGAAGGGAACTCAGAGGCCACGAGTGCAACTATAGATGAGGAAAGTGAAGCCAAGAGAAGTCAAGTGACTAGAAAGGTCACATAGAGAGGAAGAAGCAAAGCCAGGATTCAAGCCTTGGTCCCCTGAGAAATAATCCAGCCAAGTGGATGCGTTAGCCAGTGGTGGCAATGGGGTCTGTCCTAAAATCTAGTCCCAATGTAATTTGGGGAAAAAAAGTGCTCGAGTCTAGGAAACATTCAAAGATGAAAACACAGAACTTTTAGTGCAGTCTTTGCATATAAAAGGTGTTCAAAAAAATCTGAATAAAAGAAAGGTCTAGTCATCCATGCAGGTAAAACAAAATGGATTAGTAACGCATATTGCTTAGAAGATGCGGAAATGCAGTTAGACCACTGAATTTTTTTCATCACTACATATGCATACATATGTACAGCACACACAGCTGCCACACACAGACAATAAGCTAGATTGAGAATTGTATAGTAAAGCTTATCAGGTACATATCAGACTTCTATAAGCTGTACAGAAATTGAAATCATATTAAAACGCTTGTTACAGTAAAAGTCCACCTTTGAAATACAAATTTCCTCCAGGTTTATTAAGAACAGGATGGGGGAGGAGCCAAGATGGCGGAGTATTAAGACTCACTGTATGCTAGCTCCGAACCCACAGCCCAAAAATTTCCTGTAAAAAGAACTCCCCACAAATTCTGGAGCAGAGCAAACCACGCACCAACGCAGTGGAGGAGATATCTGTTCCAGAGAGCCCTGGAAAGCCGTCCCCAGGGGTCCGTCATGCCCCGGAAAGCGGAGCCCACCCCTGTGCTGCCCAGGCCGCACGGCCCCAGAGGAGCAGATCTGAGCAGGCTTCAGGGACAGAACCTCCGGTGGCCGCGAAGGTCCCTCCACGTCCAGGTCAGTGAGAGAGACTTCTGGGCTGGCTGAGAGGGGAGTGGGGTGTCTGTGACTCGAGCACCCTCGGCAGGCGGTGGCGGAGGCAGTGGCAGAGGCGGAGGCAGCCCAGAACTCCCAGAGCAGGCAGGAGCTCAGGGCCATTACCAAAGGTCTCCGCATAAAGCCCCTGAGGGAACTGAGCGGGGGAGGTGGCCCTGCCCCCACCCGAGCACCAGAACTTAAACTCATGTTGAATAGCAGCCACGCCCACTGTGGAAAGCCCTGAGGCTGGGGAGCAGCATTTGAATCTCAAACCCCAAGCACTAGCTGGGCAAATCTAGGCGGGGGTGGAGAGGAACCTCAGAAGTCAAGTAACTGGCTGGGAAAATGCCCAGAAAAGGGAAGAAAAATAAGACCATAGAGAGCTACTTTCTTGGGGACCAGATGTTTCTTACTACTTTCATTTCTGATGAGGAAGTTCAATGCTTGCCATCAGGGAAAGATGTGGAGGTTGGGGCATCTGTATCCCAGACATCCGAGGTGGATGTCCGGTGGACTCAGGCCATGGAAGAGCTCTAAAAGGATTTTGAAAATCAAGTTAGACAGGTGGAGGAAAAACTGGGAAGAGAAATGAGAGAGATGCAAGAAAAGCATGAAAAACGGGTCAATACCTTGGTAAAGGAGACCCAAAAAAATGCTGAAGTAAATAACACCTTGAAAAATAGGCTCACTCAATTGGCAAAAGAGGTTCAAAAAGCCAATGAGGAGAAGAATGCTTTCAAAAGCAGAATTAGCCAAATGGAAAAAGAGGTTCAAAAGCTCACTGAAGACAATAGTTCTCTCAAAATTAGAATGGAACAGATGGAGGCTAATGACTTTCTGAGAAACCAAGAAATCACCAAACAAAACCAAAAGAATGAAAAAATAGAAGATAATGTGAAATATCTCATGGGAAAAACAACTGACCTGGAAAATAGATCCAGGAGAGACAATTTAAAAATTATTAAATTTTTTTAATACTACCTGAAAGCCATGATAAAAAAAAGAGCGTAGACACATCATCTTTCATGAAATTATCAAGGAAAACTGCCCTGATATTCTAGAACCAGAGGGCAAAATAAATATTGAAGGAATCCATCGATCACTGCCTGAAAGAGATCCAAAAAGAGAAACTCCTAGGAACATTGTGGCCAAATTCCAGAATTCCCAGGTCAAGGAGAAAATCTTGCAAGCAGCTAGAAAGAAACAATTCCACTATTGTGGAAATACAATCAGGATAACACAAGATCTAGCAGCTTCTACATTAAGGAATCGAAGGGCGTGGAATAGGATATTCCAGAAGTCAAAGGAACTAGGACTCAAAACAACAATCACCTACCCGGCAAAACTGAGTATAATACTTCAGGGGAAAATATGGTCTTTCAATGAAACAGAGGACTTTCAAGCATTCTTGATGAAAAGACCAGAGCTGAAAAGAAAATCTGACTTTCAAACACAAGAATGAGAAGAAGCATGAAAAAGTAAACAGCAAAGAGAAGTCATAAGGGACTTACCAAAGTTGAACTGTTTATATTCCTACATGGAAAGACAATATTTGTAACTCTTAAACTTTTCAGTATCTGGGTAGTTGGTGGGACCACACACACACACATACACACACACACACACATGTACACCCGTGCATGCACACACATACAGAGACAGAGAGCATAGAGCGAATTGAATAGGATGGGACCATAAAGAAATTAAGGTAAATGGTGAGAGAGAAATGTAGTGGGAGGAGAGAGGGTGAAATGGAATGGGGTAAATAATCTCTCATTCAGGAGGCAAGCAGGAGACTTTTTAGTGGAGGGAAAAAGAGGAGAGCTGAGAATAAAACATGAAGTTTACCCTCATCACATTCAACTAAAGGAAGGAATAAAATGCACACACATTTTGGTATGAAAACTTATCTTATAATACAGGAAAGTGGGGAAGAAGGTGATAAGCAGGGTGGGGGGGATGATGGAAGGGAGGGCAATGGGAGGAGGGAGCAATTTGAAATCAACACTCTTGGGGAGGGACAGGATCAAAAGACAGAATAGAAACAATGGGGGGGCAGGATAGGATGGAGGGAAATACAATTAGTCTTACACAACAAGACTATTATCGAAGTCATTTGCAAAACTACACAGATATGGCCTATATTGAATTGCCTGCCTTCCCAAAGGGAATGGATGGGTTGAATTTGGAACTCAATGTTTTAGGAACAACTGTTGAGTATTGTTCTCGCTACTAGGAAATAAGAAATACAGTTAATGGGCAATAGAAAGTCATCTGGCCCTACAGGACAAAAGAGAAGATAGGGACAAGAGAAGGGAGGGATGATAGAAGAGAGGGCAGATTGGTGATAGGGAAAATTAGAATGCTCGGTGTATTGGGGGGGGGGGGAGGGGATAAAAGGGGAGAAAATTTGGAAGCCAAAATTTTGTGAAAATGAATGTAAAAATTTAAATAAATAAATTTAATAAAAAAGAAAAAAAAAGAACAGGATGGCTGGTCTCTTGGTAATTTATTTATTTATTTGATAATGTCAACTCATGAAACAAAAAGCAAAAAAATTCTACAAAATAGCCTTTCCTCCTTTGAACACCCATTGCAATTCTGTAGTGTGTTACAAAGGAACAGAGGGTACCAAAAATCACAGTTATTTAGACCATCCATAAGCACTAACAGCTGCTGGCTGGTCTTCTATGTGAAATCCTTATTCAATGAGCAATGCAAGAATATGTTACATGACCATAAGAATTTAATTGTATCATTCTGGAGGCTCTTGGCTCAAACAAAAGCAGGAGACAGAAGGAAGTTGTAGCTCAATAGAAGGATGGCTCACAGGTACTCTATTAATAAGTAAATAAAGTTAGTGAGGCGGTTTTATCATGCAACCAAAGGCAAGAAGAAACAACTGCATGGAATATTTGGTCTTCAGAGGCCACTAGAAGAATAACTATAACCTATCCACTAACATCAGTTGTAGACTAAGAAGAGGGAGGTAAATTCTTTAAGAACTGAGGAGGCTACATGTAAATACACTAAAATGCATTCTCAGTAACTTAAAGGCAGAGATGGGAATATGTTAGTTCAGCAAAAAGGATGCTGTTAGATATGGTTTAGGAATTTGGAATGAGAAGTTAAAAAAAAACACCAATTTGTAGAAAATACAGAAGCCTCACACGAATACATCATGAATATTTTCTTCAAGAAAAGAATTCCAAAGAACTAGATTATTTTGAGCAAAATATAATATCATACAAAAAAGGAACTTATCATATTTGAAATGACAGGAAGTTTCCTGCTATTGATATGAGTCATTTCTAAACTATCTTTTTGTATAGAATCAAAGCACTAATTTGTTAGAACAAATTTCACAATTAGTACAAATAAAAATTAGTAGAAGATATGATATGCAATTAAAATAGCTCCAAGCTGGCCTACTTAAATGAGCTACTGACACTGAAAAAGAAAATGGACAAAAGAAAAAGCGTGAAATATTTAATTATAACAATTTCATACAGAAATTTAGAAGATATAAATCAACTGCTAAAATGAGGAAACCAAAAGACCCTAAAAATCCTACTTAGCAGAAATCTGAATTTCTTTCCAAGCAAGGAGATATGGCAGTGAAGAGTAACAGTGGTTTAGAATATAAACTCTTTTGTAAAATATGGGGAAGGGTGATGGAACATTATATTATGAGCTGTATTATCTCATGAGAAAGGGAGAAACATTTTAAAGAAAGACTGGGAAAACTTTAAAATAAAGGTGGGTGAGACCCAACTAAAGCTGTCCAGATGGCATTTAAGAATGAAACTGAAAGGTCAACAGATAAACAAAAAATGGAAAAGATCTGCAAATATTTCAGTACAAATTCTTTTCTCTAACAAGGAGAACAGTCATCCCCTTTGGACTCTAAAGAAAATAGAAATGGTAATGAAGAAAAGAAAGATGGGAAGTTACTGGACTACTACAAGTATACAGAGAGGAGGAAGACCACACAAGTTTGAAGATGAGGGAATGTTCAAGGCAGTCAAAGGAGGGGAAGGATATCAAAGGCAGAGGTATCATCTCAGGCTTTATTGTTACCTCAAAAAGGCAACTGAGAACAATTAATAACACTTCTGTTATCTGAAGTTCTCATGAAACAGCAAGAGAAAACGAAGGGGAGAAAAGAATCTGGTTTAACTATTTACACAGAAAGAATGAAGTAAATAAAGAATGCTTATTGAGACTATGGTATGATGTTGAATGGATAACATATAATGCTTCTCATCCATCTCTGTCTCTCCCTCTTTCTCTGTCTGCTTGCCTGTCTATATATAATTATATCTCAGAAAGACACTGAAAGTGGACAGTGAGTTCAGTGCACAATGATATAGGAGGAAGAGAGTAGCTTACAATACCCTTAAGAAAATGCAAATTTCCTAAAATGACCTTACGTTTATTACTGAAATTAAGGGCTACCTTTTAAATATCAAAACTCTTTCAGTTGTTATATAGTTTTGAGATATTGATTACAGGTCTAAAGAACTGAAACTGAAGATTACCAATATGGAGAGAAACACATGGAAGGCATGAACAGGCATGCTGTAAACAAGGAATTACAAAGGAGAATGGGTATAAAAGATGCTGACAAATAAATATACAAGCAAAAATGATGGGCTGGTCACATTTTGAGGGATAAATGATGGAGAACTTGAAATGTTCAGTGGTATCCTTTTGGTGTCAAAAAAAAGCAAGGAAGACCCCCTAATAATTCTGTCCTCCCCCATCCTAAGGCCCTCAAGAATCAGCAATAAAAAAGGTAAGAGGAAAGATTAGTAATTCAAAGCAGTATCTTCTAGTCAAGCACTGAGATTAAGGTCTCAGAATCTTCCGAGCAGGCAGAGCAGTCAGAAGAATCTAGAAGTAGAAAATAAGTAGTTATGATGTCACAACCATACTTTGGTTTGATAGCAACTCAGTGTATTTCAGGGTGAAAAAAAATCACCCAATCCTAGAGACTGGGTGAATAGAAGCTGCTGGTATGAATGGCACAGGGGTTCCTATAGATTTTTATCAAAGCATAGAGCATACAAGAATCATATAGGATGGGTAGGCATGAGTGAGTTGTAATCTCTATCATCAGTGGGAATATCTGCATTGATATCACAGACTCATACGAGTATGGAATATGTGAATATTTTTCAGAAGAATCACAGCTGCAGGTGATAACTGTAGTGCAATGGATACAAACCTGACAGATACAGAAGGCTGAAGTTTGTTACCAGTAATAACTAGCATGAGAAGAGACATCAAACTTCATCGAGGGTACTCACAAACTTTTATGTTGTCCATTCAATTTCTATTACAGTCTCAACAACAGACATTCTTTATTGACTTCACTTTTCTTGTGTGAATACTTAAGTCACATTCCATCACTTCCTGCTGTGTTGTAAGAACTTCAGATGGCAAACATGGTAGTATTGAAGCTTATGGCGAGAAAGGAGGTGAGCTGAACATGAAACCCAAAAACTTCACTGGCTATCTTGCTCTCATTTTTTTTTTTTTTAATATTTATTTATTTATTTAACTTTTTACATTCATTTTCACAAAATTTTGGGTTCCAAATTTTCTCCCCTTTTATCCCCTTCACCCACCCCAATACACCAAGCAATCTAATTTTCCCTATCTCCAATCTGCCCTCTCTTCTGTCATCCCTCCCTTCTCTTGTCTCCATCTTCTCTTTTGTCCTGTAGGGCTAGATGACTTTCTACTCCTCATTAACTGTATGTCTTATTTCCTAGTAGCAACAACAATACTAAACAGTTGTTCCTAAAACTTTTAGTTCCAAATTCTCCCCATCCCTCCCTCCTCACCCATTCCCTTTGGGAAGGCAGGCAATTCAATATAGGCCATATCTGTGTAGTTTTGCAAATGACTTCCCTGATAGTCATATTGTGTAAGACTAACTGAATTACCCTCCATCCTATCCTGCCCCTCATTGTTTCTCTTCTGTCTTTTGATCCTGTCCCTCCTCGAGTGTTGACTTCAAATTGCTCCCTCCTCCCTTTACCCTCCCTTCCATCATCCCCCCCCTTGCTTATCTCCTTCTCCCCCACTTTCCTATACTGTAAGATAGGTTTTCATACCAAAATGAGTGTGCATTTTATTCCTTCCTTTAGTCGAATGTGATGAGGGTAAACTTCTTGGTTTTTTTTTTCTCAGCTCTCCTCTTTTTCCCTCCACTAAAAAGTCTCCTACTTGCCTCTTAAATGACATATAATTACCCCATTCCATTTCACCCTCTCTCCTTCCACTACATTTCTCTCTCACCATTTACCTTAATTTCTTTTAAGATATGGTCCCATCCTATTCAATTCACTCTGTGCTCTCTGTCTCTGTATGTGTGTGCATGTGTGTATGTGTGTGAGTTTGCATTCGTGTACATGTGTGTGTGGGGTCCCACCAACTACCCAGATACTGAAAAGTTTAAGAGTTACAAATATTGTCTTTCCATGTAGGAATGTAAACAGTTCACTTATGGTAAGTCCCTTAAGACTTCTCTTCGCTGTTTACTTTTTCATGCTTCTTCTCATTCTTGTGTTTGAAAGTCAAATTTTCTTTTCAGCTCTGGTCTTTTCATCAAGAATGTTTGAAAGTCCTCTGTTTCATTGAAAGACCATATTTTCCCCTGAAGTATTATACTCAGTTTTGTTGGGTAGGTGATTCTTGTTTTGAGTCCTAGTTCCTTTGACTTCTGGAATATCCTATTCCATGCCCTTCGATCCCTTAATGTAGAAGCTGCTAGATCTTGAGTTATCCTGATTTTATTTCCACAATACTGGAATTATGTCTTTCTAGCTGCTTGTAAGATTTTCTCCTTGACCTGGGAGTTCTGGAATTTGGCCACAATTTTCCTAGGAGTTTCTCTTTTTGGATCTCTTTCAGGTGGTGATCGATGGATTCTTTCAATACTTATTTTGCCCTCTGGTTCTAGAATGTCAGGGCAGTTTTCCTCGATAATTTCATGGAAGATGATATCTAGGCTCTTTTTTTGATCATGACTTTCAGGTAGAGCCATAATTTTTAAATTGTCTCTCCTGGATCTATTTTCCAGGTCAGTTGTTTTTCCCATGAGATATTTCACATTCTCTTCCATTTTTTCATTCTTTTGGTTTTGTTTGGTGATTTCTTGGTTTCTCAGAAAGTCATTAGCCTCCATCTGTTCCATTCTAATTTTGAGAGAACTATTGTCTTCAGTGAGCTTTTGAACCTCTTTTTCCATTTGGCTAATTCTGCTTTTGAAAGCATTCTTCTCCTCATTGGCTTTTTGAACCTCTTTTGCCAATTGAGTGAGCCTATTTTTCAAGGTGTTATTTTCTTCAGCATTTTTTTGGGTCTCCTTTACCAAGGTATTGACCCGTTTTTCATACTTTTCTTGCATCTCTCTCATTTCTCTTCCCAGTTTTTCCTCCACCTGTCTAACTTGATTTTCAAAATCCTTTTTGAGCTCTTCCAAGGCCTGAGCCCACCTGACATCCCCCTGGGATGTCTGGGGTACTGAGGCCCCGCCCTCCACATCTTTCCCTAATGGCAAGAATATGTCCTCATCATCAGATCCGAAAGTCGGGATCATTTGCATCTGTTCAAAAAAACTCTCTATAGTCTTATTTTTCTTCCCTTTTCTAGGCATTTTCCCAGCCAGTTACTTGACTTCTGAGATTCCTGTCCACCCCTGCCTAGATCCGCCCAGCTAGTGCTTGGGGTCTGAGATTCAAATGGGCTTTCCGCGGCAGGCACGGCTGCTATTCAATGTGAGCTTTAGTTCTGGTTCTGGGGTGGGGGCAGGGATGCCTCCCAGGCTCAGTTCCCTCAGGGGCTTTATGCAGAGACCTTCAGTAATGGAGCAGGTGGGGCAGGGCCGTCTCCCAGGCTCAGCTCCTTCAGGTGGTTTATGCAGAGACTTTCAGCAATGAAGATCCTGCCTGCTGCTGGGGGCGTCCCGGGCTGCCGCCGCCGCTGCCTCTGCCACCACCCCCGCCCCTACCTCCACCGCTTCCTCCTGAGGGGGCCCGAGTCACGGAGACACCCCGCTCCCCTCTCAGCCAGCCCAGCCGTCTCTCTCACCGACCTGTAGCTTCTGTGGGCAGAGAGACCTTCCCAGCCGCCGGAGCTTCCATCCCTGAAGCCTGCTCGGATCAGTTTCTCTGGGGCCGCGGCCAGGGCAGCGCTGGGGTGGGGTCCGCTTTCTGGGGCGCGATGGACCCTGGGGACGGCTCTCCAGGGCTCTCTGGAACAGAAATCTCTTCCACTATGTTTCTGCACACCCTGCAGTGATCCAGAACTTATGGAGAGCTCTTCTTACATTAAATCTCTTGCTCTCATTTTTTAATAATCAATATTCTGTGGATGAGTGCACAGTGCAATAAAGAAAGGCGGGTAAGTAAAAGCATTAGAATGTAAGTTAATCCTTTGTAGGTTCAATAAACATAACTGCAAGACTTAAGGATTCTGACCAATGCAGTAATTAACCATGATAAGAGAGAAATGATTACGAGAGAGAGGTGATAAGACTCAAGCTGTAGAATAAGATAAACATTTTGGAATGTGGCCAATATGGGAATTTGTAGTTTTGATTGTGTATATTTTTACAAAGGTTTTGATGATCCTTTTTTCTTTTCCAATGGAGTGATAAGGGTGGAAAGGAGAAAGGGGATAGGGTAGTGTGGTGGAAGTGGGAGAGATAGGGGAGGAAAGCAAAAAATCGAAGGAAGAAAAGAAAAAGGGGCAATGAAATATCTAACTTTCTAAAAAAAAATGCACAGACGAGAAAAGATGGTATCACAGAGAAAGAAGGAAGGAAAGAAGGGAAACAAGCATTTATTAAGGGCCTATTATGTGCCAGGCACTGTGTTAAGTGCTTTAAAAATATATCTCATTTTGATTCTCACAACAAACCTGGGATATACGTGCTATTATAATTCTTAGTTGAGGAAAATGAGGCAAAGAGAGATTAAATAACTTGCCCAGCAATTTATTATAAACTACAGTTAAAAAATTAAGAGTTTTATGTACAATACTATTCTTCTGAAATACAATGTATATGGAAATGTCTATTTTGTTTCTGAACAAAATAAAAGCATTCTACTGCACAAGTTAATGGGAGAGCATGAACAATCTCTCTGTTCTGATTTCCTCTGCTATGATTTCATATTTTTAAAAGCTTATTGTTGTTGTTATCAACAGACAAAATTTATATAGCATTTTGAGTTTTACAGAGAATTTAAAATACATTCTCATTTCACTCTCAACAACCTTGCAAGATAAATATTATAAATATTATGCCCTTTTTTATAGCTCAAGAAACTGAGGTTTAGAAAGGTAAAGTGATTAGCCCAGTTTTCACACTAAGTGTCAGAAGTAGAACTTAAATTCATGTCTCTTGATTTAAATGTCCAGTGCTCTTCCCACTATACTATACGACCTTTCTAAAAAAAAAAAACCAAAAACCAACAGAAGAACCAACAAAACCCCAGAAGACTTCAAAATTTCTTTGTAGGGTTTGTGGAAAAAAACGGAAAAGAATCACACAGATTTAAAAGGTACAGCTAGGCTGTGGTTTACGCTGGTGGAGAATCTGCATTGATAAAATCATGACTCCAGTAGAGTACTAAATAACCAGTTAACCAGTGCAAGTTATTATAACAAAAAGTATAACGAGTCTACAAAAATCAGTGTTCTCCCCTCTGCGTGGAGAGGTAAGGAAAATCTAGGCAGGAGTTGTGAAACTTTTAAGACTTAACAAAATGCTAGGCTTTAAAATCTAATGTGGAAAGCAGCTTAGCAAAAATTAAGTTTAGATTAGGATCTTACCCAACACACGACCGTTAGCTCCAAATGGATAAGCAGCCAACATATTAAAGCTCATATCATAAATAAAAATTTTAGGGTGAGGAGACAATTTTTAACCAATATAGGAGAAACATCACAAAATAGAAAAGACAATTCTATAAAAACAGAAAGCTCTTGGACTTGCAGAATACTGCTAGAAGAGGAACTGCCAAGTGGGAGAAAAAAACCCCAACAACTTGACATCAAATGATTCCACTAAAATCTAAACTCTATAGCAACTGACATAAAAATATGAAACCAAGAAACATTTCCTAATACAAGTGGTCAAAGGATATGAATAAAGTTTTCAAAAGAATGTAAACCATTAATTAAAAATGTCTAAAAACATGAAAAAGAGAAATGAAAATTTAAGTATGTGAATTAAATGCGAAAGGTAACTGCACACTCATCCAGCTGTCAGAAGATTAAAAAAACCCTACCAATGCTGGAAGGACTATGAGAAAAGAGGTACATTATACTGCTGGCGGAATTGTGACACAGTTTAAAGGTTCTGTAAAAAATTCAGAATTACACAAAAAAATTCACTAAACTAGTTTTACCTCTTGATTAATAACCCTATTATGGGGTATAAAATGAAGTCAAAGACAGAAAGATTCTATGTATACCAAAATATTAATAGGAATACTATTTGTGGTAGAAAAAAAGGAAAAAAGAAAACAAATTAGGTGCTTATTGTTTGGGGACTGACTGAACAAAATGTGATATACAAATGACGAACACACACACAGAAGAGAAAAATGAGTAAAATGGGTTTAGTGACTTGCCCGGGGTCACCTAGCTCGTGTGTCTAAGGCTAGATCTGAATTCAGGAAGATGAGTCTTCCTAACTCCATGCCCCGGTGCTCTATCCACTGCACCTCCACACCTTTTTCATTCTATCACATTTTATTAAGCAAAAGTTTAGTTTTTGTCATTCCCAAGCAATAATCAACCAATGATTGGTTGTTGTTGCTATGTGTGTTCTTCGTTGCCAAAGAAGACCATGCCATCAGAGAAATGATGACATGACTTGCACTTGACTTTGTTTTGAGTGAGGGAGGGCTGTGCAGGTCACCAGCCTCACTTCAGTGACCAGACATTCATCAGGATGACTGGAGATGACTCAGGATGCAATGGGAGACCTTGGCCCCTTTAGGCCAAGGCCTATTCAGGTACTCCCTTAGGGTGAGGTAATACCCATCAAGTTAGGCTTATTTAAGAAGTAGTCAGGAGATGGCCCCTTTAATGAGGCAAAGAAAAATAACTAAGTAAGGCTGGGAGGGAAACAGCAACAGTTACTAATGATAATCACTCTCAAGCTAGGAGAGTCCAGAAAACAGCCCTTAAGTGGAGCTTGGGCAAGGGTCTAGTGTTGTACAGTCTATGGGCTTTAGAGGGCAGTAGGTTTAAGATTTTGGGAAAAAAAGAAAGGGATGGGAAGGGAAGATCTAGCCAGTAAACTCCAACTTCACTGGGCATCCTCTAGTCATCCAAATTTACTTTCAATTAGTGGGACCTAAATACAGTCAGCCTAAGGGAGCAACCAATCTATATCAGCAACTAAGCCAGATTCAGCAACAAAATCAGTATATACTTAGTAATCAAGTTAACCAACTTGAAAACAAAATAAACAAAAAAATCCTACAAAATTTTAAAATGTTATTTAAAAAGACATTAAGAAAATTATATAAATGGTAAAATATGATACAAGAGGATATCTTTATTAAATATACTAACCACTAAATTCAAGGCACTAATAAAATCTTTTGAAAAGAGCGTCAGATTTTACTAAGCTGGAAAACCGAATTGCCAATTAATCTTAATTTCAAATATACTTCCATGTAATTCTATAATCCATTAGCAAAACTTTTAAAACTTTGTTAATTATATATACCTTAATAGTAGTCAGTGTTTTCTTTAACTACAAATTACTAATTATATAGCATCTTTTGATACAGACTTGACAAGTTGCAAAGCATGCTTTTTTATTTTAGATTAACCAGATACAGAATTATTTTTCCAATGCAATTATTACTTGGAATCGAGTTAGAGAAAATTGAAATTATTAGCATAAATAAATTTCTGGCATAAATAGCTAATATCTACTAAGTTTATTAAGATACAGTTTTGAAAATAAATTGACATAAATTCCAAACTTTCTAAGAGCTCTGTCTCTTTATCCTGTACAAAGTGAGAACATACTGAAACTCCAGTTCCCAGAGAAAAGATAATCACTGTTCTCTCTACTAAAAGGAAGGAGATTTCCTGGCTGCCTCCAAACTAGCCTACATACATTCTAGCTATCACCTTCATCTCTCCCACTGGAAACCCGAACTTGGCCCATATGTCACCAGGACCTCAGATCTTGCTCGGCACCAGGCCTCCATGTCACTTGTCATCTCCCCACCATGCCTCTGAGCACATCTCCCCCATTCTATTTCCAGTTCCTCTTTGTGTGTGGCCCATCTCCATTAGAATGTGAGGTCTTTGAGGGCAGGGTCTGTTTTGCTTGCTTGAATTTGTATCCCCAGCACACTTAGCAGTGTCTGGCATATAGTAAGCACTTAATTAAAGTTCCCTCTCTTGCTAATGGAGGTTAATTATATTCCATAGTTAGTAAATGAGTGTTGAAAAAGGCTTTGGATTTAACCCCTGAGCTGCTATTTGAAGTACAACTAGGATTACTAGATTTTTATAAAGTTGTTTTTAAGATCTCTACCTTCCTCAATTCTTCCTTCAATATGTTGTCCTTACCTTTCTTTTTCCCCTCTAAAATTTAACCTTTTGCCATACTTGCATCATATTGGATCTATTAGCTTATAAATTACTTGATTCCTGGGACTCATTTTTCAGTTCAGAATTTAGCTCAAATTAGTATGCAGTTTATTAAGTGATTAAAAAAGCATTTATTGTGTTTACCATGTGTCCTAGGCACCTTATTAAAGGCACTGAAGATACAAAATAGTACTGCAGATACAAAGAAAGGCAAAAATAGTCTCTGCCTGGGAGTACCCAACATTCTAACTGGGTACAGAGTCAATAAGTCTATAGTTTCATAGAGAATAAATATGGGGTAGTGAGGGTGGAAAGGTACTAGCAATTTACAGGATCGAGAAAGGCTGCATCTTGAGCTGAATTCTGAAGGAAAACTGGGTTTTGATATACAGGTTAGAAGAGAACATTCCCAGCATGGGCAATTCTCAGTGCAAAGGAAAGAAATAGAAGATGGAGTGTTGCATATAAAAACAGTGAAAGTTAGACCTTAAATAATAATGAGGCTAGAAAGATAGGTTGGGATCAGGTTGTGAAAGACTTTAAAAACAAATAAGAGAGCTATAAGTTTTATTATAGATGCCTAAGGAATTTTTGAGTAGGTGACTAACATGATCAAAGCTGTGCTTAAGGAAAAATCATTTTTGTGGCTAAGGATCTATTGGTACATCTATTTGGTAGATAAGGATCTACTGAAGTAGGGAAACGCAGGGAGGCCAATTAGAAGGCCATTATAACAGATTATACAAGAGATGAGAGATGGGAGACTAGAATAGGTGGCACCTTCAATACAAATAGAGAAGTTTGAAAGAGGGGTTAGCTTTGGTTAAAAATGGGTTATTTTGGACATGATAAGTTTCATTGTGACATATCCATAAGAGGAACAGACTGCTTCAAGGTGTGGTAGGTTAACTCTCCTTGGAAAGTCTTCAGACAGATCTTGGATGTAAATACTTGAGGGAGATGTTAAAGTAAGGATTCCTTTCACTTGGGGGTTGAACTAGATGACTGTTGAGGTCCCTACCACTCCCAAGTTATCTGATTCTGTGAAGCATTGACCTCGAAGCTTGGCATTTTACTTTTCTCCAGTCACTTTCTCCCCTTACTTGCCAAGCTAATGATGCACTGGTGTTGAGAGATGGATAGTTTTCATGTATGGTTACCCTACAATGAGCCAACATTTTACCTCTTCATCTACTCTAAGATGTCTGTATGTTTCTAATGTGCTTTGGGGTCACACAGCTTTCTTTACAATAATGTTTTCTGATCCTAGTTTACTTGTTTAATTTAATTTCAGAGCTATTCATGGGTATAGGAGAATTCCACACGCAAAAAAAATCTTATTTTAATTTTAAAAAGAGGCAGATATTATATTGAATTTTTTGGAAAAGTGAATGAATCAAAGATAGTAATTATGGCTTTTAAGAGAAGAAGACAAGAAGAGACTCAGTATAGAAAGGGCTTTATAAATGCTATGAGGTCAGGGTAGAGGTAAAGGAACCATTCTGAATTATGACATTGCTAGATTTTGTGATTTCCAAGTATGAGGGGAAAAGAATTATGTGGGTATATAATGAAACATAAAATATGAGCATATCTGACATATTTTACATATACATGGACACACACACACTCAGAGTCAGTCTCATACGGCTATCCATTTAGTCAGTCTCAGTTTAGACCAAATTGCTTAATAAAAGAAAGTGTTCCTGAACACATTTATAATAAATTACTAAAAAATGAACCTTTAACACAATTAAAACATTTTATTAAATTTTATGAGTGGCAGTGTGGTATAGTGGATGAAGAGAAAGCCAGAGTCAAAACAACTTGGGTTAAAGTAGGGCCTCTGATGCAAAATTTTCTGTAACCTGGTAAACCTATGTTACCGTATCTATATAACTTTCTAAGATAATTAGCTGCAGAGCAGTTACCTGTCTCTACAGGTAGAATTCAATGCACCCATGAAATCACAGCGCCACAAAAACCGAAAACTCACCAAATACAATCCAGTACTACTATGCAGTGTTTGTTGTTAAACTACTCATATCTGGACTTTTAGTTTTGTTTTAATAATTTTATTTTGTGAAACATTAATTTTTTAAAAGTGAACTTTTATATTTTCATTTAATTTTAAAAAGATTAGTAAAAAATAAATACAGGAGGTAACTGGAGAGGAAGCATGGCTGAGTGAAGAGTTGGCACTGAAGCCAGAAAGACCTGGGTTCTCATATCACATCTCATACATAATGGCTGTGTGACCTAGGGCAAGTCATTTACCCTTTGCAGTGCCAAAGGCAACTCTCTAAGGCATAGGGTTCTACTTGCAGAAAAGGCATGGACTTGGTTTGGTAGAAAGGTTCCTCATTTGAGAGATCCCAATAGGTTCAGTCCCTAGCCCTATTTCCTATAGAAAAAAATTAAGACAATTTGTAATTGTTCAAGTTGTTTTTGAAGGCTTCCTTTGACAATTACAGTTCTTTAAACCCTTGTTTTTTTAGTTTTAGTTATACTGTTTCTGTTTTAAACAAAGGGACTGTTTTTACACCTTTAAGATTATTTTGGAAATTTTACCCAATTTACAACAGAACACTTTGCCTCAAAGAAATATAAAAAGGAAATGGGTCCTGAGCATACTTACCTCTACGCTTTGGAAAAATGTCATCAGGATGCTGTAAAACAAGTAAAAGGTACATTAATCTTTAGACATAGTAAGAAAAAGCATAATGAAAAAATTTTTAAATAGCAAATAAAATGAATATACCTTCATAATTGGTCTGGCCCTTTTTTCAAATAAGCCACTTGGGAAGAGATAGGCAATGGCTCTCTAAAAATAAACAAAACATTTAAATTGTCAATTCGGTTCAATTTTTAAAAAGCATTTAAATGCCTACTATATATAACATACGCAAAAGACCCCAGCTCATATACTTAAAATCTAGAAATATTTTAAATAGATATGCAAACAATATATAGCACAATTTAGAACATGATGGGTACTAGGATAGTTCCAATGTTATTAAAATAACACAACAAGGAGAGACAATTTCTCTCTACTGTAATACACTGCTAAGTTTGTGACTGAGTATTCTCTCCACCAGCACATAATACAAGGCCTCTGTGTAAAAGTGCTCCAGATAGTCACTCCTGGATTTCAGTAAGTTCCTGAAGTTGAAACAAAAATTTACAACCTTTTGATAATAAGCTAGTCTGAACTTGGCTAGATTGAGGCTCCAGAGAACAGACAGTCCTTCACTGGGCCCACACTCAAATGGCACTTGCAATCAGGAATCCAGGGTCATTTCCACGGTATAATGAAATCACTAAAATTTTAATGGCCTTCATTTTAAGGGCAGTGGTAGAAGGAAAGAACACTTATTCCAGACAGAACCTGACACTCTGAACCTGTGATTTTAATGTGAACACAGGAAACCAGAAAGACTAGGGATGTAATTTTTCAAGTAACATCATGTCACAGAAAAACCAAACCAAACCAAACCCGACACCATAAAATATATTCTGGTATCACTAACCAGTTGTTTTTTTTTTACTATATTTGTTTTCTAGTCTTCTGTAGATGAAGCATAGCATAGTAGAAAGAATATGAATTAAAAGAACTGAGTCTAAATTCCAGCTCTACTTTTATCACTACTTGTGTGACCATAGGCAAGTCTCTTAGTATCTTTGAGCTTTAACTTTCTTGTTTATCAAATGGGGAAAATCATATTAACATTATCTATATATCATAAGAGAAAGCTATTTTGTTGAAGCAGTACCTATATGTGGAATTATTATTTACTGCCTAATGTAATGCCTTACAGAACTTAGGTCAGTGCTTTGCAATTAATATCTGCTGAATTAATGTTATTCCTGTGAGAAATCTGACCCTTACTGGATGAAAAGAGGGGGGGCAGTAGTAGCTGATATACTCTGTCTCATTCTGGTAGAAGGGATGTAACTCTTATTGTAGATGATATTAAAAAGTATCTAGGATATGAAAGAGAAGATACCAAAACTTGTTAATCTGTTAACTATGACCTATTGATAGTGATTTACAGAGGCCATAAGGAATCTAGAAAATATTGTGAAGAATTACAAAGTCTTGGGCAAGGAACCAAGGGCCTTAGCTTCCCTGACCAGAACTCCACCAACACTGTATTAGTGTGTCTATTTTTCCACATCCCTGCCAGCATGTCATTTTCTTTTCTTGTCATGTTAGCCAATACGAGAGGTGGGAGGTGGTAATCTGAAATTTGTTTTTATTTGCATTTCTCCAATCAAAAGTGATTTAGAGCATTTTTTCATGTGACTATTGACAGCTCTGGCTTCTTCCAAACTTCTTCATTTCTCATCAAACCTTCCAAAGCATCTTCCTCCTCCTTCTCACCTGAGAGTTTCGTCTCATGTTTTACAGAAAAAAAATGAGCCCATTCACTGTGAACTCGCCTTTACCTCATTTCCTATCACTCAGATGTTTTCTGATACTCCCTCCCCTTCATGATCCTGTCTCACATGATGAATTTGACCTTATTCCTTCCCAAGGCTAACCCCTCTATTTGCTCAGGTGATACCATTCCATCCTGTCTCTCAACAGATTGCCCCCTAGGTCATCCCTACTTGTCCACTTATTTTCCACCTTTTCTTTCTCTACTAGTTCATTCGCTACTACTTACAGACTTCCCCATGCCTCCTTATCTGAAAAACTCTCATTTGATTCTTCTGCCTCCACTATCATCCTGTATCTCTTCCGACCTTTATGGCTAAAATTCTTGATAAGGCTATCTGCAGTGGTACCTCCACTCTCTCTCCTCTCGCTTTCTCCTTAACCCCTTACAACCCTTCTTCTGAACTTATTCTACTGACACTGGTTTTTCAGTTACTACCAATCTCTTAGTTGCCAAATCAGCAGCTTTTTCTCAGTCCTCATTCTACCTGCCCCTCTCTTCCTTCCAGGTTTCTGGAATACTGTTCTCTCCTGGTTCCCTCTTGCCTATGTGACCGCTCCTTCTGTCTCCTTTGCTGGACCCTTTTCCAGCACACACCTTCTAACTGTAGGCATCCCTCAGGGTTTCCTTCTGGGCCTCCTTCTCTTCTCCCTCCATACTCCTTCACGTGGTATCTCATCAGCTCCCACGGATTTAATTACTATGCTAATGGATTTCAAATCTACCTACCCTGCCCCAGACTCTCTGCTGACATCCACTCTCACATCTTCAACTGCCCTTCAGACATTTCAAATTTGATGTTCAGTAGACATCTTAAACTCAATATGTGCAAAATGGAACTTAGCTTTCCTCAAAACCCTCCCCAACCCCTACCTTCCATATTACAGTAGAGGGCAACACCGTCCTCCCAGCTCTTCAGGTTCACAATCTAGGAGCCATTCTGAATCCCTGATGACTTCTCACTCCCCATATCCACGACGCTGCCAAAACCTATCAATTTCACCTTCGTAACATGGCTTGAATGTGTCCCCTTCTCTCCTCTGACACCGCTGCACCACCAGCGCCTGCCCTTATCACCTCACCACAGCATTACTGCACGGTCTGCCTGCCTCTCCCTTCCACTTCTCTCCTCGACTCCAATTCATCCTTCATTTAGCTTCTAAAGTGATTTTTTGCCCCCTAAAATGTAGGTCTGATCATGTCATCCTTCTACTCAGTAAGCTCCAGCGGCTTCCTTGCCTCCAGGAGCAAATACTAAATCTTCTGTTTGGCATTGGAAGCCCTTATAACTGAGCCCCTTTCTACCTTCCTAGTCTTATACTTTACTCCCTGACACATATTCTTAATACAGTTGACACTGGCCTTTTTGCTGTTCCACAAACAAAACACTTTATCTTCTGAATCTAGGCATTTTCACTGGCTGTCCCCATACCTGGAATACTAAACTAAATTTTTAGTCCCAACTAAAAATTCCACCTTCTACAGGAAACTTTTCCCAACCCCTCTAAAGTCCACAGACACTCATTACCATTGCAGGAAATTAAAAAAAAAATTACTGTAAAATGTTCAATTAACAAATGAACTGTAGGATCATGTTCATAGAGACATGTACAAATCTCTGTCAATCTGATCATTGAACAAATTAAAAAATTATTTTCAAATTATGTTTGAGCTAGCTAACCAGTGGAGGAAAATCTGTTTTAGAAGCTGGCATTTTTTAGGCTGAATGATAAAATTCTATCTGGTTAAGATATATGTGCCATTAGGAAATTAAGTACTTGAGTTCAAATTGTGTCTCTATCGTAAAAGTTCAATGGAATGTGCTCAAGCTCTTCTTACTTCTGCTTGAAGTATGGGACAAGTAAAATAGAAATAAAGTTGTCTATGCTTTCTGAAACTCCAATGAATGGAAAAAGAAGTCCATGTATTCCCCTTAAATGAGATACAACTAGAAGGGTCCATAGAAATTCTCAAGTCTAACACTCCTCAATTTGCAGATGAGAAAATGGGAATCTCACAGAGGATGTAGAATGTTTTCTCATTGCTGTTACACGTCAACTTGCCTAAAAGAGTTACTCTATCCCACCTATAAGGAAGATGATCTGGAGAGCACTTCTGAACAGTCAGATCTTGTGTTATACACTGAAGAGGGACTCCCCCTACTTACATAAGACATTGTCCTTCTCATTGTGGAGATTATGGAGGAGGGAAATGGGATTATTTATTCTCCTCTTAGGTTAGCAGTACTGGGAGCGTGGGCAGGGATGTGACTATCGCATCTTGTCCAAATGTTCTCACTGTCATATGCATGGTCTGAAATGTTATTACCAATGTGCCTATGTTTTTCTCTTTCTGACTCCCATTGCCAAGGATGTAGTATGATTTACAAAAACTGGATGATCGTCACCTGTTGGGGATATTACAGAGGGGATTCTTGTTAAAAAAAGTTGGCCAAGTTGGCCTTTGAGGTCCCTTCAAACAACCAACATTTCTGTGATTCTGTTGAAATGGACGGAGTTAATAAATCACAGGTAAAATCAATTAGGAATTTTGATAACGTCATTTATTAGCCAGGCTGGCGGCTGCCTCATGTAGAGACCCAGAGGAGACAGCTCCGAACTGAGGTGGGTGAGTGCATTTTAAGCATTTCGGCGCTACTCAGTACAGGTTTGCACTTTCCACAACAAACAGAGTTCTGACAGAGCAAGAGGGGGACTTGTTGTTAGGCAAGAGCCCCCAAAACAGAGGGGGTTGTCAGGGTACTGCTAGGTAAAGGACCCCAACAGAAAACAGGTGCCAGGAGAGGGACCCAATCAAAGACTGGTTGTCATAGTTGTCAGGAAGGGGGGTGCTCAGCAGAAGGTGGTTACCTGGCAATGGGGGTCTAACATTAGGGGGGCATAGGTTGTTACCATGCAAATGGACTAAACAAGAAGTGACTGTTAACAATTCATCAGATACTTCACAAACCAAAGGGGAATAACATTTTGACAGGGGCCCAACAAAAAACCTGTTAGTAGGCAGGTTATCCAACCCTGCCCAGTAACCTAACAGACATCTCTTCAGCCTAGGGCCCGGGGAGGAATAATGTCCACTTCACTGTGAGATTCAAATAAACAGCAACAATAAAAGTGCAAAGCACGGAATGTAAAACATACCTAATGTAAAGGTTCACTAACGGTACTCATCACAAACTCAGCAAGAGTGACGACACACGGGGAAGGCATGTGCGAAGGACGGGAAAAGGGACCACAAAGGAAAGGGTAAATAAATAACAACAGCTAAAACCATTTTTAAAAACACTTGCCAACGGAAACGTTTACAAAGAATATGTATTCTTGACAGTGATATAAACTGCTTAATATGCACGGAGTGTGACCAACAAGATCTTAGCCTATTACTTTCATTAATCTCTGAACAGAAATTTTTAAGAATTCTCAAGCAAGCAAAAGATCACCTTGACTTTATGAGATGTAATTTGGTTTCTCTCTGTATCTACAGAACAGGAACCGCTGGAACTCAAACAGGTGGACACTTCATCTGGGAAGTTAGGAATAATTAGAATAAAAATTCACAAAGTCACAAACGGAGCACAACATTGAACAAGGCTGTTTTGGAGTGCAGCGTAAAGTATATACACTGCACTATCATAAACTCCACTCTTTTTCTGGCACCAGACGAATAGAGGTGGAAGATGGCACAAAAATATGAAAGCATAAATTAAGTAAATTAAAAGTACACAGTCTGTTTTGCATTAGTATAATGATGATAATGATGGTGAAGAAGAAAATAACAACTTTCCACTAAAATACCACCCTTATGCCTCCTTAGAGAGGCAGAACCTTGAGATCTTAGAGCCTAGGTCAGTGAAAGTCAAAAAGCCCTGGTTGGTCTTAACAAGCTAGAAAGTCATTGGTGTGGACTTATCAATAGGCTGTCTGCAGAATTTGGAGAGAAGCCTACTTTGGAATGCTATCATCTAGTTTACATTCTGTAATAGGAGCCCTTGGAATTTATATTTTATCTTGGGGGAGGGTTATATTTGAAAATGAAGGGGATATAAAAACAATATATCAACAAAATCTGTGACTTTGATATGAACCCCTACGTGTGGAAGGCCTTGCCTGTATTTGGTCAAATACTCTGGGCAGCCTTTCCAGATTCTACCCTCCCCAACTCCCACTCTCCATCCCTGCCCAACAACCCTGCAGCATTCTGTCTGGATCTTTCTTCAGTAGCCTTCATTGCTTTTTATCTGTGTACACTGGATGTGCTCCCAAGAAAGTCAAATTTATACATATGTATGCATATATAAGTAAATGTATACAAGTGTATACATACACCTAATTGAACAAAGGGAATTAAGCTGAAATGCTTAAGAGATGAAGCTTTTCCTCAAAACTGTTTCATGCTACTTGTATTGAGCAAGCTATTTAGTAGAATATTTTGTAACAAAAAGAAATTAATAAGAGAGTAGTTTCAGGACAGAGCATGCTCTCAAAGCCCAGGAGAAATATTTTCCACAAATTCTTCTATTAGTAAAAATAGCCTTTGGAAATGATTCAGAATCACAACTTAGAAGAGGCCAAATGGTACAACAGAAATGATCTGCAGTGTGGAATATGAATACCTGGTTAGATTTCAGCTCTGCCCACGTGGCCTTATGCAAGCCCATTCATTCATTCAGAAAACATTATGCTAGGTGCCAGGGATTTAAAAAAAAAAACCTCAAAAACCTCACCAAAAAACCCAAACAAACCCAGATAGACCCTGACCTAAAGGAGCTTACATTCTATTGAGGAAAAAACCATATTTACATGTATGGATGGATGTATATACACATATTTATGTGTATATAGGTAAAATATACACATAATACACATACACATATAAATGTGTATATACAGGTAATCTCCAGGGGGAGGTACCAGTGAATAAAGGGAGAAGAATAGGCTTCCTATATGGGGTGTCATGTGCACCAGAGTGTGAAGGAATTTAGGAATCTAAAAAGTGGTGGCAAAGAACATTCCAGGCACTGGAAACAGTTTGCGCAAGGGCATGGAGGCACAAAATAGAGTATCACGTTCAGGGAAGGCCAAGCAGGCCACTTCGGGCAGGAACACAGTTTGTGGAAAAGAACACTGTTCAAGAATCCTGGAAAGGCAGACCAGAGCCAGACTGTGATGAGATTTAAAAGGCAAATAGAGGAGTTTCTATTTTATCATAGAGACAAGAAGGAATCAGTGAAGATTCTTAAATGGGCAAGTTATATGGTCTGCACTTCACTTAAGAAAATTAATTTGGCAGCAGTGTGGAAGATGGACTGGAGAGAGGAAACACTGAAAGTAGGGAAAATAATTAGGAGGCAATCCTGAGAGTCCATGCAAGAAGTGATGAGTACGCAAACTAGGGTGATCAAAGCGGGATCTGTTAAGTGTTTATGATGTGGCAAGAACAGTGCTAAGCATGGAGAATACCAAAATGAGCCTCCTGTCTTCAAGGAATTTATATACCAATGGAGGAGATAAAATATATAGCAGGAAGCCACTTGGAGCAAATGGTAAGGTGATGGCCATAAGCAGGCAACTGGCAAAGCACAGAAGACGTTTGTGGGATTCTTGTTGCTCTTTCCAAATTCAGAATAACAAAAAAGAACAATTATTTGCAAAAAAAAAAAAAAATTCGCTTCAAGAAGCTGACAATCTATTATGGAATGCTACAAACAGCATAAGTAAGATGAGCTAGTCTAGTAAAGTGTAGATTTGAATTCAAGAAAAGATGAGTTCACATTCTTATTCTGTATGCCTCTATGCAAGCCACTGAATTTTTAAGTGCTTCAATCTACTCCCTAGGATTTATCTACTAGGTCAGAGATATGGTTACAGTACATCCTAATGACTGTGAGAGAGGTTCAGACAAAATATATAAGTAGAGGAGAGAGAGAACTCCTGGTTAGAGGGAAGGGGGATAGTTTCATGGAGAAAGTGGTATTTTCCTTTTTTTATAGAAGTGGGAGAATACTAGTGTGGAACACTAAATATGGCGGCAGATTCGGTTGACATGTTGGTTACTTTTTCTAAAAAATTCTTTTCGCTTTTCTTTTTTATTCTTCGTTACAAGACAGCAATTTGGGTAACGAAGTAGGAACATATTTGGAAATCAAAGTGATGAAAAAAAGAAAAAATAGCACTGCAAATTAAAAAAAAAAGCAACCAAAACAGAAGTAGTCTTCTTTTTATATTATTTTATGTCATTTCAATCCGCTCTAAGTACAAATGTTAATATTGTTTTGTTAATAAAGTATTGCCTAATACTGATAAACAAAACATTAGTCTTTTAAGGATAGCTTTGACCAGAACACATCTTCCATTGTTACTTTTTTACTTCGCAAGCAATTCAACAAGAATTCATTAAGTACCTATTATGTGCCAGGTACTGTGATAGGCAAAGGAAACGTAAAGATAAAAATGAAACAGGCCCTAACCTCAAGCAACTCACATTTTACCAATTTCTTAATCTGTGTTGTTCTTATCAAACTAAATGTAAACTCCTAGTGACAAGTGATCATTTCAGACAAATTTCAATGGAATCAAGAAATGGGTCTTGTATAAGTGACATGCTAAACAGTGATAATGGGTACTCCTCTTCCTAAAGTAACCTAACTCCCAGGAACCCCTTTTCCTAAATCTCAACTAACTTCCACAGAGCAGTTCTAAACCTCAGTTATGTGAACTTAAAAAAATTTTAACTCTTTCAGTAACTGGTTTCCTCTGTAATTCTCTTATGCACTGAACATAATATATGAGAAGGGATCCAGATTACCAAAGGGTATATGACATAAGAAAGGTTAAGAATTCTTCCCCTAAAGTATGTTGTTCTTGGCACAAGTCTCTAGATCCTAGTGCTTTGGATATGGAGTCAGAAAAGATCGGTTCAAGTCTCTGCCACTTAATGTTTAACCTTGAACAAGCTGTTACCCTTTCTGGTCTCTAGTGTCCTTATCCCTAAAACCAAAGTGTGGAATTAGATGGCCCAGCTCTATAACTGTGGCCTGATGACCCCTGCTGAGCATCTCCTCCTTAGCACTAATCCTCCAAACGACTAGCAAACCCTAACCCTCCACTAAATGCTGTAATTAACTTGGAAGAAAACGAATTCCAAACTGATTATCAGCAATAAGAGACTGTCCACTATAGAATGTAAGATTCAAAGAAGAAGGAACAGAAGAGTCAGAACAGAACATCTTGATTCACAAAACAGACACTGTATTGGGGGAACCTTTTCAGAAGCAGATAACCCAGGGAAGCACTTCTTAAGGTAAACCACAAGTACTTAAAGAAGTAAAATGAAACCAGGAGAAATTCTGAAAGTCAAAACCTGGACCAGGAACACAATCTGAAATAAAAATCAAGTAAAATAAAGTGCTTGGTCTACACACTTTGGGATGGTAGATATTACAAAAATTTCTATTTACCAAATAGAAAAATTCCAGTGAAATAAACTTTAAATTAAAAAATTACTTCCTCTTATGCTTTTAAAACACTGCAAAAGAACTCTACTTTGACTCAAGTAAAATAAAAGTACATTTTAGGTTAAGTGCTAATTAAACATGCATAAGATATATTTCTAATGGGATGAAATCCAGAACATAGATCCTAAAGGAATAGACGGAAACTATATATTCACCCTATTTTTTTTTTTAATATTCTCGGGGAGGAGAAACTTATTTTCCATGCTAAATAAATATTAATATAGTATCAATTCCTTATTTAAAAATACATCCAACTATGAAACTAAGAAATTAATTTCTCTTGGATATTCTGACACCATAGATGGATACAATGGATGAATATCCAACGACCATAATATCTATAGAGTCATTTGGCAAAATTATAGTGTTTCTGAGTGAAGCCACTTTCTGAAAAAAATTCTACATATTAATTTGGCTTCAATAGTTAGCTAATCACTTTAAAAATGCCTTTTCCAAAACTAAATGTGTAATATTTATATTAAATACAAGGTCAGAAAATGACTCCTATAGGTTTTTTTTTGAAAATACTGTGCAATAAAGATTCTTTAAATTCAACAAATGGCTACAGACACATAAAGTGAACAATAATAAAAGTTAATCTAAGTAGATCATGATGCGTAAGGCAATCTGATTATAAAAAGTGTTAGTTACATTTTCAATTTTAAACTAGAATATCAATGATTTTGATTGCTGAAAGGAAGGTAAAGTATTTGTTATATCCTTAAACTTAAAATGAGAACTAAAAAAAGATTAGACTCAAATGGGGAGAAGCACTGGGTCAAGACTGCAATCTCTATTAATTAGGTATCCCAGCTGGGCAGTGGGTATGCAGCTGTTAACTTGATCAATGACTTACCTAAATGTCATCTCTACTGATTCGCTTATAAATTACCAGCAAGTGAGACTAATGTACAGGTGCTAATTTATTTAAACTGTTCTCTGCAGTTCTACATAGCTTTATAAACTGCATCTGGCACCTAATGTTAGCTGTCAGTTGTACTTAGACATGCCTGTCCTAACGACTCTGTTCATTAGAAATGAGCACAAATTATGAAATATTGTGAAAAATGATACATCAAATGGAATGGGCACAGCAAATCAATTAGAGAAACTTCATACAGCATATTCACACTTAGGAGAATAAAACATTCTGGTTTCAGAGCAAGGTCTATAATACCAATTAAAAAGTAATTGGTAGACTTCTGCAGTTATATATCAATTTGCTAGCTTTTTCCCTGAAATTTAAGAGTAATGTAAGGCTTAACTTTAATTCCCAAATATAAGCATTAGTAAATTCTATATTCAAAATAATCAACATGACTGAAATGTCTAACTATCATCTCAAATAGTAGTAGTTTAAAAATTCAAAATCTATGTGATTAATATACAAAGATGGGTAATGAATGACACATTAAGGTCTATTTCTAAAATGCTTTCAATAAACTGATTATCTACAATGATACGAAGGTACACAGGCATACTGAAGGGATTATTATTGTTTGAATTGTAAAGCCTGATAATTCTGCTACCAGTTGTGCTAAATTGCTTTCATAATACTTTTTTACAACAGTAATTTAATTATGTATAGCAATACTAGTAAGTCCTAAAAACATTTTCAGCGGCTGACTAGTGAGAAAATTAAATATAAATAACTAGTAGACCTTAGAGCCTGTACTATTCTATTTATTTGTTCTCTTCTCAGAAGACCCAGGTTCAAATCCTACCAGCATTCTGATGTCCAACCAGACTGTCCTCCTTACTATTCATCACATAACAGAACTCCACCTCCAGTTTATACACTTCTGCACTGGTTGTTTGTACTCCATGCCTAAAACAAATTCCCTCCTTTACTTGCAGCTTGGAATTCCTGATTTCTTTCAAAACTCAGCTCGAGTCACCTACTACATGAAAGTGTCCCCTGCCCCCATTACCTTGTATTTATTTTTTTATCCATAAGTATATGCTGCTGTTCTCTTCACACACACACACACACACACACACACACACACACACACACACACTAAGCTCCTTGAGGACAGAGAATTTCATTTTTGTCTTTGAAACTGGAACACAACAGAAGCTTAACAAATACTTGGTGATAAATTGACTTTTACTACTGTATGACCAAGGTAAATAAGGCAAGTCCCCAAGTCCCTTCACCTCCTTTTGGTCTCAGTTTCCTTGCTCTCTGATTTCCCTTCCAATTCTAAATCTATGCTCCTGGGAAACATGATTCTAATATATTTTTAAGTGAATACTGAGTGGCACCACACTAGTTTAGTTTAAAAACAAATCACTAGTAGAAGGAGATTTGCATCTTTATAAACTGTTTATTCAATAACTACACATAGAAACTAATGAGCATCCTTTTGTTCATACTAAATCAAAAGCAAAGTAAGAATTCTGTGGATCAAATCTCTAAAAATGTTTTTGAAAGGTATAGTTAATCATAAGTAATCCTGCCGAATAGTTTTTTTTAAAGTTTTTTTAAAGCTTTCAAAATTTTTCATTATAATTTTCATATTTTCATTAGTCATGCTTTCTCCTGGATGTCACAGTATTTAGTTAAGCAACCTTGGATCATGCCTGCTGCCATACAAGTTTACTCATAACAACTTATAATAGTACTATTTGTGGGGATGGTTAACTTTAGCAAGTTCAATTATCTGGAAGACAGTCATGAGGTACAAGAACGAAAAAAAGGAATAAAGGGCTTATTATGTGCCAGAGCTAAGAGCTGGGACTACAAATGCCAGCCAAAAGAAAGATAACCCTTGCCCTCAAGGGTTATCTTTCTAACATGGGAAGAAATGTAGAAAAGGGAGTTGAAAAATGGCTGGGAAATGGCAGGGGGTGGTGGGGCAGGAAGAGAGGATGGTTTGAGGACGAAGGTTTTAAGTCCAGAAGTGAGGCACAGGAAGGGGAATGAAGACAGGCTAACCTGGGTCCCCCTCTTTTTTTTTTTCCTATCTTAAAGTAATTCATTTAATTGTAGTTTTTAACATTCACTTCCATAAACTTCTGAGTTTTAAATTTTCTCTGCTTCCCTCCTTTCCACCCTCTTCAAGACAGCTTGCAATCTGACAAAGGCTCTACATATACATTCTTATTAAACATATTTTCACATTAGTCATGTTGTAAAGAAGAATGGGAATGAATGAGAGAAAACCATGAGAAAGAAAAAAACAAAACAAGAGAGGCTAAATAGTATGCTTTGATCTGCATTTAGACTCCTGCATTTTCCATCATGAGTCTTTTGGCGTTGTCTTAGATCCTTGTACTGCTGACAAGAGCTAAGTCTATCAAAGTTAGTCGTCACACAATGTGGCTATTAATGTGTACAATGTTCTCCTGGTTCCACTCACTTCACTCAGCATCAGTTCAGTCTTTCCAGATTCTTCTGAAGTCTGCTCATCATTTCTCAGAGCACAACAGCATTCCATTACATCCATATACCACAACTTGTTCAGCCATTCCCCAACTGATGGGCACCCTGTCAGTTTCCAATTCTTGGCCACCACAAAAAAAAGCTGCCATAAATATTTTTGTACACATGGGTCATTTTTCTCATTTTTATGATCTCTTTGGGATACAGCCCTAGATTTGCTGGGTCAAAGGGTATGCACAGGTTTATACCCCTTTGGGCATAGTTCCAAATTGATCTCCAGAATCGTTGGATCAGCTCACAGCTCCACCAACAATGCATTAGTGTTCTAATTTTCCCATATCTTCTCCAACATTTATCATTTTCCTGTTTTGCTATGTTAGCTAATCTGATAGATGTGATGTGGTACTAAGTTGTTTTGATTTATATTTCTTTAATCAACAGAGACTTAGAACAATTTTCATATGATTATAGATAGCTTTAATTTTTTCCTCCAAAAGCTCCCTGTTTGCGTTTGATCATGTATCAACTGGAGAATGGCTCGTATTCTTATAAATGTGACTCTGTTCTCTCTACATTTTAGAAATGAGGCCTTTATCAGAGACACTGGTTATAAAAATTCTTTCCAAATTTTCTGCTTCTCTACTAATCTTAATTGCATTGGCTTTTTTTGTGCAAAAACTTGTCAATTTAATGTAATCAGAATTATCCATGTTGCATTTCATAATGTTCTCTGTCTTTCGTTTGGTCACAAATTCTGTTCTCCATAAATCTGACAGGTAAGCTTTCCATGCTCTCCTAATTTGCTTATAGTATCAGCCTTTCTATCTTAATCATGTACACATTTTGACTTTATTTTGGTATATGGTATAAGATGTCGATCCATGCCTAATTTCAGCCATGCTATTTTCCAGTTTTGCCAGCAGTTTTTCTCAAATAGTGAGTTCTTATTCCTGGGTCCCTCTCTTAAATGCCAGGAGGAGCTAAAGAATGACAGATGGAGGGCAGACTTTGTGAAGGGATATTCCATGGTTAGTAGGCCATAGAAGTGGAAGGCTGTGCTAGGGAAGGAGGCCTTGGGTCTTACAGGACATTCTAGGATAGGTCAGCAGTTCTAAAGCCAAAAGGAAATTGGGAAAGGAGCTGGAAGGGAACTGAACCTCAAAGTAACTGAGGGTGGGAGGGTGAAACATAATCTACAAAGCAGAAATAAATACCAAAAAGACTGTACACTTAACTTCACAGTAGAAGCCTTTTTGCTCTGAGCCTCCCAACTGTAAATAATACATACAATTCTAACAAGTTTGTCATGGCACTTGATTAGATACTACATTTTACAGGGTGTGGTGAGGGTAGAAGAAGAGGCACTAAGAACATAAAAGACTGACAGCAGACAATCTGACAGAGTCCTAGAAAAGGGAATTCAATTAATCAATCCACATACATTAAGTGCTCATTATATGTCAGGCAATGTGCTAAGTGCAAGAGATACAAAGAAAATGGAAAACTAACTAACCTCAGTTTACATTCTAATGGGGAAAGGAGCATGTATTAATCAGAACACATGGGACAAATACAGACTAGATGGAACGTAACCTCAGAAACCTTGCAACTCGTCTACATGTGGGAAGAAGTGCCCTGAGGACAGAGAAGTCCTTCTGGACATAGTTCTTAAGTTGTGTCTTAAAGCCAAGGACTCCAAGAGTCAGAAGTTGGGAAGGAGAACTTGACAGGCTTAGGGAACAGCCAGCACGAAGGTCTGGAGACAGGAGATGGTGTCATGTATATAGAACAGAAAGCAGACCTGCATGGCTGGATTGTAAAGCAAACATTTATAAAAGTGCAGAGACCTGAATCATTTTTTGAAGGGGTAAACAAGATTCTATACATCAATAATCTCTTTAAGGGTCTCACTGTAATGACACAGCTTAATAATTAAATATTCATAATGACAGTGGTCTTGAAAAAGTCAAACGATATTCATTACGCTGTGTTCAGGACGTCCAGGATCTGTGCAGGTGCTGGTTCCACACACACATCAAGGCTATGTGAACTGCCCTGCATTAAGATCACAGGATTTAACAACACATAAGAAAGATAAAAAGAATAAAAACAACGTGGTCTGAAATCCCAACCATGCTCACCTCACCTGTACAAACAAGCTACTAATGCTGAGAGATGGGAAGAGAACAAAGGAGAAGTCACTGCTAGGGCCTCGGGATAGAAGTTAACAGATGTGAAGCAACTGCCAAAATCAGGAGGCCAAAAGGGAGGGCCCAGAACCAGACTAAATCAATGAGTTACTTCATCTTCCTAATAGGTGGAGACCAGAGAGAACCACGGCATCAGAGGTTCAGAATACAAACTTATCTGTAAAATGGAAGACAAGAGAAATTACACATAGCACCCCCTGATAGAGCAATGAGAAGGGAGGGGAAAAACAAGTTTACATTAAGTGTGAGGCCCAGTTAGACCTGACCATGCCAAGATAATTTAAAGGTGAAACTGCAAAAGGACAAGAAACAAACAAAGAACAAAGCATCCCCACCTGACACCGGCAGAACCACCACCTGGGGATGTTTTTTACACTTTCAGGTCCTGATGTACCACGTGAAGAGGCAGAAATGACACTAAAGCTGAGGATGACATCAAGAGTAGCTGGAACAGACTGACTGCAGAGAAAATCTGGGCTGTAAGTGAAAGAATTGTGAAGGCACCTGGAGACTGATCCTCTAGACGTCTAAAAGAGGGAAAAACCCTGATGGAAGGGAAAAAAATCACAGAAGACATCAACAAGGCAATGAAAAGGCCATCAATAAACTATTGGCCCATATGCCTAACTTCTCATGGGGAATCATCTACATACATATTGAAGAGAAATGAAGATATGATAAGAGAACAAGTGGGCTTTCAGCAGACCAGATCAATGCATGCAGATAGTGAACTCGGTCCAGAACAGAATAGAAAAGAGTAGATGGAATTTCACTTGGGAAATTATGATGTTTTCAACTATCCCAATCTGATTCCTGAAACAAAAACACTTTTTTTAACATTGAAATTCTTTTCCTTTGGTTAAGACTTCTGGACAACATGAAAATAATTAAGATGTATAAAAAAAGCATCATGTCCCACCAAATACCTACCAAAGAAAATTTTGATCTACTTAAAAAACTAGATAAATAATACTCTGCTGTAATAATGTTCTCTACCTTAAGTTCACCTGAATTCTCCCTGTGTATGCTCCATATTCTATTTGGAAAATGAAAAGCTGAAGAAATGTTACACCTACAGACTCCTTATCTCTCTCAACATTTTGAGACAGTAGTTTATCAAAATTTGAAAAAAAGACACAGTTAAACTAAGAATTTTTTAGAAAGCCATTTGGATGTCTTTTAAAACCCTTCTCCAAATTATATCTTAATGTGAACTGCTTCTCTTTTAAAAACTATAAGGCTCAATATTACTTCTGATTATAGACTCTGGCTGAAGCTTGTTACTTGTTATCATTACTGTGTAAGGAAAAACAGCTATGAAATTATGAGATGTAACCAGTTATGATGTTATCATCTTATTCATGAAATGGATAGATCACCTGAAAGACAGAATTAGTATGGGATTACTCCTACCACCATCATAACTTCCCCCGCCACCAAAAAAGAACAAAACAACAACAAAAAGCAGCGCTCACAGCCCCAACTCAGATGGGTCTTAATGGGAGAAGGGAAAACCAGTACTGAGGTTTTCCTTTGGTTGAGACTTCTGGACAACATGAAAATAATGAAGATGTATAAAAAAAGAATCATGTCCTACCAAATACTTTAACACCGATGAAGATCAGACTTTGTCATAAGATTCTTATACCTGGTTATAAATTATTCATAACATTTAGGAATAAGATTATACGGATGTCAGAAGTGGCATTTTATCAGAGCAAGCTAAATAGTTTTTAGTTAAATTGAACAACTTCTCCCGTCATTTCAGGTTACTTGGCAATCAAATATCACCAACTATTATGGTGCCCTAATTTAACATAATATTTTAATGAGTCCTGGCTATGGGGGAACTAGAACTAAAAGTCAGTCCAATTCTCAAACCAACAGAACCTTTCATAACAATGTAAGTATATATTAAAAACATTTAACATACCAAATTCAGATTTATTTACAGGATTTCCCACAAATCTGACATTTTCATTGTAATCTGATCTATCATCTTACCAGAAAACATAACCTAGCTACATATAACAAAGAAATGTTTACCTATAACTTAATCATTTTAAATACTTGTAAAGGCTCTCATGATCTTGAAACAAGGAGATTATCTATTACTAGTCAAAATTAAAAACTACATACAATAAAAAAATACAAGTATGCAATCTTTTACTGCGTTGTCTGAACCTACAAAGCAGCAGCAGTAGTATCTCTATCAAACAAATATTTCCTAGTGGACAAGTATAAAAGGTATTTTTCATTCATCTAACAATTCAATTAAAATTTAGAGAGATCTGAGAGGCCCATGTTAAAGTAACTTGTGTTCAATATCCAACTCTATAGTAAATTATTTCTCAAACAGAGCAACTGTACTTACATCAATATCCTCTTGGGTAAAAGTTTCTGGATCCTCTCCCATCATGTTGGCTAAATGTCTCTTTCCTATGTTGAATTCTTCAATCTGTTTTTTAATAAAAGCCACTGTAAATTCTTCACGTCCTGAGGTTGCAACATTTTTCTTCTGTGTTGTGCTGGTGGTATGTATTAATCTTAATACCTGACCAAAAGAAAGAAAATTTTATTTTATTCATGCAATAGTCATCTCTAAACAAAAGCATATATCACCTCGAAATAAAACAGCTATCAAAGGGGAAGGAAGGTTTGTTTGTAATGGGAGTGGGGTAAAGAACTTATTAACAAACTTGCCAAGGTTCCTTAGCAATCTTAAAGACATACTCTTACGTACAGTATCTTGAACAACATTATATAACCAAGACATGGAGCCAATGACCAAATGTACGAATCTGCATTTAAAACACAAAATAGAGATGTCTTTAATTGTGACCTTCATCAAATGTGAACGCAACAAAATACAAAACTACTTACTAAAGAAATAACTGGTACGTAAAATGTTAAGTAGAAGTTAAAACCAGAGCCAGGCTGCAAACAAGTATTTATTAAGTAACTACTACCTAAGAGCAAGGAGGACAGCATAACTGGATGGTAATGAGTGTGGAGGGGAGTAAAGTGTAAGAAAGTGAAGAGAGGGAGGTAGTACGAAGAAGGCGGTCTGGGTACAGGCTGCTGTGCCACCTGATAGCCCCACAAGAGTCACTATTAAAGAGTTCTCTGTGATTCATCAGTAGCCCCTGGCAGGGACATTAAGAAGCTAAGCACCTTGGAGAAGTAGCTCTGAGGCCAGAAGAAACAAAGCTGGTGCCTGGTGTGAAAGTTAAAGGTTGATAAACCAGTTGGTTCTATCATGGCTCTGCCAGGTGGGCTTCAACGCCACTCCTTCTGGTAACTGTCCTCAACATTCAACTAATCTGGATGCTCAGTTAGCAAAGATGTAGAAAACCTGAAGTCTCAGCAGGACGATGATAAGACCACAAAGCACCACAAGGAAAGATGCTGCTGACTCTAGTAGGGCATTTGATATCAAGGTCTATTCTAGCCAGAGGAAAATGTATGTGGCTATGGATGGCCCTACATTCTTGGAAGATGAGGCTTGAGATGAGTGATGAAACATCCATGTAATTGCTCTCAATCAGGCTAATGTTACCTGATGGCAAAGGAGGTGTATATGTGTGCGTGTGTATATGCATGTGCATATATGTATGTTTACATATGCAAAAAAATGTGTGTATACACATACATACACATTCTCCCCACAAGCATGGTTCTTTTCCTCAACATGGGGGCCCCGGGTCCCATGCTCATCTGTATCATCAAGATCAAAAGTTCCTTTTACCTCAAGGTTATGGCCAAGGTCCCTCTCTAAAGGCTAGAGAGTCAAGCAGGATTAATCCTAAACTAGATTTGTGGGAAATCCTGTAAATAAACCTGAATTTGGTATGTTAAATGTTTTTAGTATACACTTACATTGTTATAAAAGGTTCTGCTGATTTGAGAATTGGATTGACTTTTAGTTCTAGTTCCCCCACAGCCAGGACTCATTAAAGCATTATGTTAAATTAGGGAACAACAATGGTTGGTGATGTTTGATTAATCCGAAACCTAAAATATATAGGCTTTTGTAGGATGAAAAGGGAGAGAGACAGAATCTAACTTACTTATTGAATGTCCCTGAGCATACATACCCTCCCCCCACAGCAGAGATTGTTGGGAAAGCTGAGGCAGAAATGAGTTCTCCTCGCCCACAAAGTTTAGGGAATGCTCTGCTAATCTTTGCATGAGCTGTGGCCAACTTGGAAAGTTGCTGTCTGCAGCCGAAGAAGAAGGATACTTAGCTCTTATTCAGAAACGGATGCCTGGATAAGTGTACAAGACACATACACACACACACACACACACACGGAAGTATTTCCTTTGTGCTAAGGCTGCAACCCCTGCATTAGGTTGGATAAATTGACAATAGATTAAAAAAGGAGAAAACCTCTAAAGCAAATAAAGCAAAGGTGAGAGTATGAAATTTTAACTATGTAAAACAACATAATAAGGAAGAACGGTCAACTCACAGGAACTATAATTGATATTGCCTTTAAAAGGTCAATGCAGGTAGTCTTTTTTTTCAATCATCAATAAACAACAGAAAGGGTCAATATGGAATAATGGAGATTATTTGAGTCAAGAAAACCCAGATTCCACAAGTCTTGTTTCTGACACACTTGCTGTATGACACTGGACAAGTCAGTTAATTTTCAATACTCTTGGTAAACTAAGACTGTAGGTTGCAGAGGTGTCAACCTGCTTTGGTAGAGAAAGTTCCACACCAGATACTCTTTAAATAAATCATAAATCTGATGGAAAAAAAAAGTATAACAAACAAATAATGGAAGGATGCAGTGATATGCTATCATTCACAATGTATTTTCCCTAACTGCTTATGGTTTGTCCTTTTTCAGTTATGTTTGTCCTATGTCAGGTTTTGTTTGGAAATTCATTTTTCTTGCTTATAATTTTAAATATTATCTTTGGTTCTTCTATAGATGGGTAAATGTATCTGTTGATGGAGTTTTTCTTTAATTAGAAATTAAAAAAACACTCTATTTGCCAATTGTTTACACACATAGAAGAACTGAGTTCTAGTCCTAGCTCCACCATTTACCAGAAACAAAGACAATATATTACAATTGACAATAATAAAAAATAGGTTCAGTTTAGCTTGAGAATGAATTACACAGGCTTCATATTTATTTGATGGGATAAATGAGTTGTTCAGCTAAATATAAAGATGATTTCTTACTATTAGCAATTAGGTTCAACATGCTAGTTTTCACAATAAGAGCTTTCACATCATTTTAAAATATCAGTAATTATATTAAATGGCTGCTGCTGATTCCTTTGTGCTATGGCATTGAAAATTTCTCCCCAAGGCACTAATATTTCACCTCTGACAAAGTGGTTACAGAACCAGAAAAATATGTTCAGATGCCATTCAGTTGTCACTCAGTAGTCTGTGAACACATCCTTTTTTTAATCTTTGCCTTTTCTTGATTTTCAAAATTGATTTAAACTCATCTGTCATTATAGCTAAGCAGAAAGGAAAAGGCTAGAAGACTAGCAATTTCAAGAAGCTATTTGGACATTATTTTCTAATTCTATCTTTGAATGTAACATTGTTTCTAACGAAGTGAATCATTAAACACAAGAGTGACTCAGTTTACTTACATGAAAAAGTATAATCAATCAGTATCAAAAGGCAATTGTAATTCCATGGCCTTCTATAATACAAAGATTAATGTATAAGTACTGTGTCTCATTGGAATATAAATTTCTTCTACTCAGGAAAGCCCCAAAATACAGCTCTTTAAACATTTTTAAAATTAATTAATTTATTTTTAGTTTTCAACCTTCACTTCCACAAAATTTTGAGTTCCAAATTCCCCTCCCCCACCCAAGACACCATGTATTCTGATTACCCCTTCCCCCAATCTGCCCTCCCTTCCCTTATACCTATCTTCTCTCTTTTCTTGTAGGGCAAGATAGATTTCTACACCCCATTACCTGTATTTCTTATTTCCCAGTTGCATACAAAAACAACTCTCAACATTCGTTCCTAAAACTTTGAGTTCCAACTTCTCTTCCTTCCTCCCTCTCCATCCATCTCCACTGAAAAGGTAAGCAATTCAATATAGGCTATACATATATAATTATGCAAAAGATTTCCACAATAGTCATGTTGTGAAAGACTAACTATATTTCCCTCCATCCTATCCTGATCTCGTTTGACCTTGTCCCTCCCCAAAACTGTTTATTTCTAATTACGCCCTCCTTCCATTTTCCCTCCCTTCTATCATCACCCCCATCCCACTTGTCCCCTTCTTTTCTGTAGTGTAAGATAGCTTTTCATACCAAATACAGTGAGCATGTTATTCTCTCCTTAAGTCAACTGTGATGGGAGGAAGCTTCACTTATTCCATCTCACCTCTCCTTTTCCCCTCCATTGAAAAAGCTTTCTCTTTCCTCTTTTATGAAAGATAATTTGCCCCATTCCATTTCTCCCTTCTTCTCCCAATATATTCCCCTCTCACCCCTCAATTTTACTTTTTTAGATATCCCTTCCTATTCAATTCATCCTGTACTCTCTATCTATATGTATATAATCTACCTCTATCTATATGTATATAATCTACCTCTATCTATATGTACATAAACTACCCAAATACTGAGAAAAGCCTCAAGAGTTACAAATATTATCTTTCTATACAGGAATGTAAACAGTTCAACTTTAGTAAGTCCCTTATGATTTTCTCTTTCCTGTTTACCTTTTCATGCTTCTCTTTATTCTTGTGTTTGAAACTCAAATTTTCTATTCAGCTCTGGTCTTTTCATCAAAAATGCTTGAAAGTACTCTATTTCATTGAAATTCCATTTTTTTCCCCCTGGAATATGATACTCAGTTTTGCTGGGTAGGTGATTCTTGGTTATAATCCTAGTTTTTTTGACTTTTGGAATATCATATTCCAAACCCTTCAATCCCATAATGTAGAAGCTGCTAGATCTTGTGTTATCCTGATTGTATTTTCACAATACTTGAATTGTTTCTTTCTGGCTGCTTGCAATATTTTCTCCTTGAATATTATCGCATCCAAAGAAAATATGAAAGGGAAGGCCTCAGAGAAACCTGAGAATACTTGTATGAAGTGATGCAAATTGAAGTAACAAGAAATAGGAAAACAATTTATATAGTGACTGATACATTATAAAAGAAAATAACTATGAAAGGCTTAACAATGATTAATGTAATATTACTACTAACCACTATTCCAAAAGATCTACAACATCTTATGTATGGTTCCCACACCTCCACATGGAGATGATGGACTTAAGGTATGGAACTCTGGAATTTGGCTACAATATTCCTAGGAGTATTTCCTTTTGAATCTCTTTCAGAAGGTGATCAGTGGATTTTTTCATTATTTATTTTACCTTCTAGTTCTAGAATATCAGGGCAATTTTCCTTGATAATTTCATGAAAGATGATGTCTAGGCTCTTTTTTTGATCATGGCTTTCAGGTAGCCCCATAATTTTAAAATTGTTTCTTCTGGATCTAATTTCCAGGTCAGTTGTTTTTCCAATGAGATATTTCACATTATCTTCTATTTTTTCATTCTTTTGGTTTTGTTTTATAATTTCTTGGTTTCTCATAAAGTCATTATTGGCTTCCATCTGCTCCATTCTCATTTTTAAAGAACTATTTTCTTCAGGGAGTTTTTGAATCTCCTTTTCCATTTGGCTAATTCTGCATTTTAAAGCATTCTTCTTCTCATTAGCTCATAGACTATTTCGGTTAGTCTATTTTTAAAGGTGTTATTTTCTTCAGCATTTTTTTGGATCTCCTTTAGCAAGCTGCTGACTTGCTTTTCATGATTTTCTTGCATCTCTCTAATTTCTCTTCCCAATTTTTCCTCCACCTCTCTTGCTGGATTTTCAAAATCTTTTTTGAGCTCTTCCATGGCCTGAGAACATTGAATATTTATTTTGGAGGTTTTGGATGTAGAAGCCTTGCCTTTTATGGCTTCCTCTGATGGTATGCTTTGTTCTTCCTCACCTGAAAGGATGGAGGAAAATAGCTGTTCACCAAGAAAGTAAGCTTCTATAGTCTTATTTTTTTCCCTTTTATGGGCATTTTGTCAGTCAGTTACTTGACTTTTGAGTCCTTTGTCAAGTGGAGGGTATAGTCTGTGGACCTGTAAGTTCTCAGTTCCTCCAAGGTAGCACAATCAACAAAGAGGAGTTTACTCCTCTCCTGGCCTGTGCTCTGGTCTGGAAGCAACCACAAGCTTTTCTGCCCAGGATCTGCAAGTAGGGTTCCCTCTCCATAACTACCTCCATTCCCCCACACCAGTGCTCCTCCTCACCCCAGGACCACCACTCAGGGCTGACACTCAGATCAGCAGCTAGATTTCCCCAAGGTCTTTAGGTTGAAGGCTCCTAAAATGGATGTTGCTACCACAGCATCAGCTGCTGCCCTGGGGCTGGAGCCAAACCACGTTTCCCTCCTGACCCAGGTGAAAACATTTTCTCACTGACCTTTGAAGCTGTCTTTGGCATTTGTGTGTTGAGGAATCTGGGAACTGCAGCTGCTGCCCATAACCCGTGCCCTGCAGCCTGTTCCAGTCCTGTTCCTGTCGCACTGTGCGACCAAGGCTGGGCTGCACTCCTTGGGCTGTGCTCCACTCTGGGTCAGTGTGACAGACCCTTTCTGTTGGCCTTCCTGGCTGTCTTGGGCTGCAAATCTCTTCTACTCTATCGTTTTGTGATTTCTACTGCTCTAGAATTTGTTTAGAGTTATTTTTTACAGGTATTTTATGGGCTTTGGGGGAGAGCTACAGCAGGTCTGTCATTCTACTCTGCTATCTTCTCTTTAAAATATTTTATAACATTTTGATTTTCATAAACATACTTAATTTTTACTCTTTACATAATGGTTTCAAAGATGTTCCTGCTATGCTAACCAACTGGAAGTAAAAATACTATGAAATGCTAAGTGGTGATTGGTATCATTACATACACTCACTCTGAGTAGGTAGTGCTTCATTATTTGCTATTTGTATCCCCACCACCTGGCACTTAGTAGGCAATTAATCAATACTTGCTGTTAACTCTTGATAATAAACATGTGCTGCACTAATCTTTTATAATTTCTTTTTGTAAGCTCAGGAAAGTTTTCAAAATACTGACTGCATAGATTGCATTAAAGGAGGAACAAATGGAAAATGAAGCTAAGAAGATGAGGTGTGACACTGGGAAGAATAACCTATTAAAAGTTTCTTTTTTAAATCCATAAAACAAAACTAGCAGAACTGCCTGTGCATATGATCATGCACAGCTTTTATTTGAAAAAAAGTTAAACATTTAATTTAAAAAATTTATTGATGCCTTTTTTGTTTTATCAGTTGCAGCTCTTTCCTATCCCATTTCCCCCCTCCCCTCATCAAAGAATTAACCCTTAAGCAAAACTAAATGATGAAACAACCCAGTGACACAATTTACAACATTCTGCATCCAGAGTCATAGCTTCCTACCAATAGGTGGGAAACTGTTTTATCATTTGTCCTATGGGTCCAAGATTGACCACTACACATTAAATTTAATCTGAATTCAGTTACTATGGTAAGAGAAATAATTTATTAACCTATAAAGGCTGAGCTAAATTTTCCTTAATACTTGACTGTCGCAGGGATCAAAAAATAGGGGGTGAGGAAGTAGAGGCAGTAAATGCAGATACCTTTTCTAGGCATTTGATCATGAGAGGAAGGAGAAAAAGCAGAGCCAAGTCATTTGACATCTTTTTCCATACTTCACAAATATCCGTGAAATGGATATGCCACTGACAAGGGATAAGATGCATTTGGGCAAGGGAGGAAAGGGTATGTCTACCTGAACAACCAGCACTATGCAGAAGGAAGATTATCTACCACAGTCCTCCATCATGTGGATTGGGCCAGTTCTTTTACTTAACAAGTACTGAAACCTTTCTAAAGACTTAATTGACTCAGAAGACACTAAGGGTTTAGTCACTTCCAGGATGTCTCAGCACAAAAATTAACAGAAACTCTAGTTCTTCCCTGATAATTGACCTTGTATCAGTAAGTACCCCAACTGAATCATAGGTTCTTTGATCTGCTTCTCTTAAAGGAAAGGCAACTTTTGAGGGGTTAACAATCACTTTAATCAAGTACAGGTATCAAAGAAAATCAAAGTCAAAATTTCAGAGAAATCAAAAATCAACAGACATGCTTCCATATGTCTATTAACATACATACATAGAAACAGGGAAGCAGCAACATCTGGGTCTTCAAAGTCAAGGGGCTCCTTAGCAGTGGCTTCCCAGAGTCTCCTTTGGCCAAATAAACACTTTCAGTCAGTAAGCCCCAAAGTAAAATCTCACCATGAGAGTATTTTATACACTTTTCAGAGTCAGTGGCATAACCCTCTCACCCAGTGCCTCAACAGAAAAAACAAAAGGCACTTGGGATCTTCCTACAAAACAATTCCCCTAATCAAGCTTCCCTCAATGGGCAGGCCCAGCAATGGTTGGGGAAGATCTTCTTTAATCACATTATTCAATCAGAGGCACTCCTAGTAAAACAAAAACAGCAAAAGCTCCTAATGTGATTGCCATCACAGACCTATGGAGTATCACAGAAGCAGGAAAGCTATGGAATGAACTAGGTGTCCTTTCTGAATATCTTTCCCTTGCTATGACTAAGTATCCTTCTGTAAACTGTCTCAAATACTATGTGTTTCCTTTAAGTCCAATATAGAAACTAAACTACCAAGGGAACTCTGAGTCATGCTTTTCCAACAACACTTAGAATGATGTCTAAGTAAATCCTTTCTGCTAACTCTCAGTTGGTTTATGGGTCTCCTGATTCTGTTTTCTTCCATCTATATCCATCTGTACAAGTCTTTCCATGTTTTTAATTCCTTATATCCACTGTTTGTAACAGCGCCTCTCCCTGCTACTTCCATCAGCTCCCTGTTATATGCTGTCTTCCTCTATTAGAATGTAAGCTCCATGTTGAAGGCATGGACTGGCTTTCATTTTCCTCCTATTTACATTCCCATTTCATAAATGGTTGTTGCCTTCCTTTCTTCCAAGACACTGAAATGTCTACTTTATGTTTTTGAGCACACGTAACAGTCCTCCAGTTTATATTTAATGATTTTAATTCAATAGTTACCCTTATTTGATGGTATATACTGTGACTGATATTATTTATATCACTTTCTAAAACATATTCCTATAAAAGAAACATTTTATAACAGTTCATATTTACATGGCCCTTTAAGGTTCAGCAAGCACTTTCCTAATGATAATTTTGCATGTTAGGTAGGGTTAACATAAGTATTAACATTAAGAGGGTTTGAAATATTGACTGTTATTGTAAGAAATAGGGTAAGCAAAATCATGTTCTGAAAAACATCGAAGAGGGAACTAGTGTCCCAGTATCTTAGCTGATGGGAAAAAAAATTAATCTATGTCTTATATTTCACAATGGCTATGTTTCTTATTATTACACTGTCAAATAGATATCTGATTTTATTTATAAATATTCAGAGAAGAAAATTCCCTGAATTTAAGGGAAATATCCTCATTTTGTTACTTTATTCTGTCATTTACAAAAAATAAAATTAAGGTGGTTTAACCTATCATTACCTCATTATTCTTAAGTTTCCTAAAGATGTTCACAGTCATAAGTAGTACTAAAGGAAATTCTGTTGAAAGTATTATCCTAAGTTGAAAGAATATACTATAGTTACTGAAGAAAAAAGAACTGCTTTAAATCATGAGTTATTTTCATCTTAAAGCTGTATCTAAGTACAACAAAGTAATTATCAAAGTCTCACAAAAGAAAATTACTGAAAAGTTTTGACACTTTTAATATTCAATTTTACACATATGTGCTATATGAAATCACCTATTTTTGGGAAAATATACTTTGGATTTCTTTTAATAAAGACAGCTGTATATAACTGTTTAACAACATGACATGATGAACATTCATAATATTTATTAAAAACATTACACTAAGTCAAAAAGTCATTAAATATATTTGTATAATGCTAAGAATAGTAGCAGAGAAAAAAGATTCAGTCAAAGACATTTCAGCTCAAAAGATGGTCGCTTTAACTCAATTTAAGCTAAGTATTTGGACTGAATTTTGAAAAAAACTGGATTTCTAGTTGGTATTGAAAAGAATTTGGCCTTTTTCAACCAAAAAATATTGCGCCCCCTCCCCACCATGCTGCTGTTTCTAGTAGCAACGGAAAATACATGATTCGAGAAACAAGTCCTCAAGCTTTTCATTCTTATAGGAATATGGTATGGATACGACCAGACATTTTTTTTTTTTTTGCAAAGATAATCAGTGGGTTAGACAGCTATAATTTCAATCAAGCAGTCTGCCAAAGAAACAGAAGCTTTAGTGACAGAGCAGTAATGGCCCAATTTTGGCCAAATGCCAATTTTGTACACTACTTTACTTGTCCTGAGACACTATTAAGCAAGCCTCTTTTCAGTTTAATTACACTACTGACTGAACTCAGATGAAGCAATGCACTGATAATTAAAATGGTTGTTAACAAAATCTGTTTTAAAAGTCTAAGACTAAGGGAAAGGGCAAAGATCAGGGGTAGAGAATATAGACAGAGAAAAAAATGTAAATTTAACTCACTCATCCTGGAGTGATTTGTGTAGCCTACTGAAGATTAAACAGCTCCATTTTAATTTCTATTTAGCAAAATTCACTTATTTGTAATTTTAAGACAAATAAGAGGAAAAACTGAATGAATATAAAAAAATAGCAGATTAAAAGCTATGATGTTTAGGTATTGCTTACAAAACTAACAGCAAGCAAGAGTTGTATTAAGTGCTATGAAAAAGTAACTGTCCAGTCACTCATTTCGCAAATATGTATGGAACAGTTACAGTATTTGAGCTATAAAAGATATGGCCTTGCTTTTATGTGTGTACAGATTTATTGGGGAAAAAACACACCACAGTAAAACAACAGAAAATAACATAATACGGTAAAAACTTTCAGCACCACAGGCATTACTGGAATTGGAGATGTGGCAAGGAGTGTACAGTTAAGAAAGTTAGATTTCAACAAGGGAAACTCTGGATTCAAATTCTGTCTTTTACCCCTACAAGGTAAATGACTGCTGTTTCATTTTCTCATCTGTAAAATGAAACAATAACAACAGCCGGCGATAAGCTTTGTCAAGTGTTTTACATAGGTGATCTTACAGGTTCAAATGAGAGAATGTATTAAAATGTTTTGCAAACTTAATGCATGTTGATATTTTGAGTGCACCCTGGCACTACCCTGGGCTCCCCTGTGTGATTTTCAATAAGTTTCCTCACTTCTCCAAGCCAAAGTTTCCTCATTTGTAAGGTCAGAGTTCTGGATTGCAAAATCTTTAAAAGTTCTCCCAGCTTTCCATCAAATGGTCCTTTAGTTCATATACCCAAGAGTATTTAATTTTTATCTGCTATGATTATGAAGCACATAGCAAGGAAAATAATGTTATCTGCAGTAGCTTCCCTTTAAATAAGAAATGGAACATTCAATAGAAGAGTGGAAATTTTAAAAAATTGTTTTAAAGTTCTAAGGCAGTAACTCCATTATTCTTTTGCTGAGAAACTCCCTGAACAGCTTCCAAAGTAATCAATAGCCTGCATTATAAGCTGTAATATGAAGGCTACAGGGAAACTTGCTAAATAAACTACAAAAGGGAAGAGCCAAGATGCGTGGGGGTGGGAGTGAGGGGAAAGTTGCCCCAACAATCTCTAGGTGAGGTAAGAAACCGGGAACTGGATATTGCAACGGGTATGGTAATATACTAGCCACAGAGGCCAAGTCAGCTCTGTACCGGGTGAAACATGAAATGACTGAGGAAACAACGGTTTGAGCTTCTGAGCATATTGATTTATTAAGCAACGCATGCCAACTGCATAATAAATCAGCCCCAGGCTTCTCCAGCTTTGGCACTGCACTACAAATACAGGGAGAGACAGATTTTATACATTAAAAACAATTAATCAAATAAGACCAATTAATTAAAACAATACAATTAACCAGGACAGGATTAGGTAATCTGACTTCTAATTGGAAGAATACGTACGGACTTTAGAAGTTGGGAGGGGGAGAGCAAACAAGTGCAATTCTCTGAAATCAGAAAAAGAGATGTCCCACTGCCCCCAAGTGTCTTTATTTAATCAAATGAACATGGAAAGAATTGATTGGCTAGTACTGGGTCAGTTTTCAAATAAGATATATGGGTTGCTTGAGATGTATAATTGTGAGAAAATACCTTGCATCAATCTTTAGCTAGGTCCCTAATAAAAGGGCTCTAAGCAGCAGGCAGAGGTGGTCCAGCTTACCCAGCTATGCAAGGCTAGGTTCAAACAATGTACTAAAGCTTCCTCAAAATTCCCATTATGGACTCAAGTTTTCTCACAAGACAGAAACTGAACTAGACCCATAACTGAATAGAAAGGAAACTGAACTAGCTCCAGAACTGAGTCACAATGCAATTCCCACCACTACCACTGGCTGTTTTAATTCCCTCAGCTCTGATGAAAGGAATCTATCTGTATCCAGATAAATGGACTTGGGTTGGCTGGAGGCAGGCATCTTAAGAATGGACAACTGTCAATTTTTCCACTGTAGGATGCTGTTAGTGCTGGTAAGGTACAAAGCAGATCTTTCCCCAAAGAAACAAGTGAACCCCATCACTGACACAGAAGGAGGAAGGTGGAAGAAAGAACGCTGAACTAGGAATCAAGATGCCTGGATTTTAGTTACAGTTCTGTCACAGATAAGCTGAGACACTCTGCAAGTGATTTAATCTCTTTGGGCCTCATATTTCACAGCTGTATGGGGGTTAATTAAATGAAGCATGGTATAGCGGAAAAAGTCTTGGATTTGGAGTTAGTTTACGGCAGATGACCAACAATATGTAGAATTAATCTGTTCTCAATTGAAGTTATCAAGTGATTACTTTATAGAACTTAAAAAAAAATGTATTATTTGAAAGACCAAAAGATGTAAAATCTCACAGGAAATAATGAAAGACATGAGAATGAAGGGAGGCCTAAAGAATCAAATCTCAAACTAAATTACAAAGCAGTAAATTGTTCAAACTATTTGGTACTGGTTATAAGTAGATCATAGGAACAGTCATGAGAAGCCAGATTTAGAAGAAATTTAATAAATAGCCTGTGTCTAATAAACCCAAGATCACAATTCACTAGGAAACCTCCCTATTCAACAAAAAAGTCCTAGGGAAGCAGACCAAGAGTCATTACCCAATGGATAAAGTGGTCACAAATAGTTCTCAAAAGAATGACAAACTATTAACAACTGTATGAAAAATTGTTCCAAGTCAGAGAAATGGACATCAAAAAACTCTGAGGTTTCATTTTACGTAAGACTTGGGGAAAGTAGGGGAGGGGCCCCAGGGAAGATAGGAATAGTTGATGGTAGAGGGGCTTTTCTCTTCAGTGATCTTACCATTTGTGGTTCTCACATCTATCTATCCAGCCCTAACTTTTCTGCTGAACTCCACTCTCTTATCTGGAACTGCCTAATAGGCATCTTAAACTCAACACATTCAAAACTTAATTCCTTATCTTTCTCCCCAAACTCTCTCCTCTTTCAAACTTTCGTATTATCATATTTACACCACTTCCCCAGTCCCGCAAGCTTACAACCTAGGTGTCATTCTTGACTCATCACTTTATCTCCTTGGCCTCCAGCCTCCCCACCCCCAACCTCTTCCAAGCACTGGCCAAGGCCAGTTGCAGCATCTCTCGAATACACAAATCCTCCTTTCCTCTCATACTTCTGCTACCCAGGTGCAAGCTCTCATTTATTCAGGTATGGACTACTTCAATAGTAAAAATCTCTTCCCCATACCAGTCCAGCCTCCATTTAGCCACCAAAGTGCAGATCTCATCATGGCACTTCCCTTCCACCCACATTCAATAAACTACAGAGGCTCCCTATATCACCTTCAGGATCAAAGAGAAAATCTTTTGCCATTCAAACCCAACCCCCTAGTCCAACTCTCCTCAGGAAACTGAGGTCCTGGGAGAGTCAGTAATTGACTTAAACCTAAAGTCACACAGGTAGTAATCATCATCAGAAGAATTTGAACTTAGGTTCTGTCAATGATAAAATTAAGCATTTGAACAAAATCAACATACCAAGGACAAGAAGAGAAATTATTATTTGGGTGGGTGGGGAAACCACCCTTGTATCATGCTGATAAAAGCCTCAAACCCAAGATGTATTAGGAAACACTCCCCAGCAAGTAGTGGTGGTGGCTGTCCTTCGCTCTCAAAGAGGACCAAAATGACATCACCATGATAAATGAAGTTTCAATGTGTATGACTATGGCTGATCAGACCACTATGACCTCGGAATGCTCTACCACAGATTGGGCATATAGTCCATGTGAACATTTAAGGCAGTTACTCCAAATTTGTGTATCCTACATTTCCTTTGTGCTATCTCAATTCTGCTTTGCTTACAGAACACAGCACCTTGCTCAGCGGTTCTGTACAAGTGTATTCCAGGTCCTACAATCAAATCCAAAATTCTTGAGACAGACCTTGAGAGTGTCCTTGTAGCACTTCTTCTGACCACCATGTGATCACCTGCCCCATGTGAGTTCTCCATAAAATAGTCTATCTGGCTAACATATATTTTGCATTAGAACAACGTGGCCAGCTCATCAGAGCTCTCTGAAGCATAGTTTGAATGCTTGGCAGTTTAGTTTGAGCAAAGACCTCAGTGTCTGGTACCTTATTCTGCAAGGTGATCTTCAGAATCCTCCTAATAAAATTTAAATGGATAGGATTCCATTTTCTGGCATGACATTGGTATACTGTCAATGAGGTCAGCACAACGGCTCTGTAGACCTTCATTTTGGCAATCAGTCTAATACCTCTTCTCTCCTAAACTTTTCTTCGTAGTCTCCCAAACACTGAGATGGCTCTGGCAATGCGTGTGCCAACTTCACTGTCAATGTGAACATCCCTGGAAAGTACACTACCAAGGTAAGTGTACTTATCCACAGCATTCAGAACTTCTCCATTTGTTGTAACTGATGGTTCCACATATGGATGGTGCAGTGGTGGCTGATGGAGCACCTGTGTTTTCTCGGTGTTAATTATTAGGCCAGAATTAGCGCAGGCAGCAGAGAACTGATCCATATTTTGTTGCATCTCAGCTTCAGAGGCTGCACTGAGTGTGCAATCATCTGCAAACAGAAAATCATGCACCAACACTCCCTCCACTTTGGTCTTGGCTTGTAGCCTTCCATTTGAAATGACTCCCCATTAGATAAGGGGTAGGATACAAACAATGACCAAAAAAAAAAAATACCTGCCCTCAAGGAGCTTACATTCCAACAGAGGAGACAATATATAAAAAACCAGCTACAAACAAAACAGATACTGAATAGATTTAGAAGGTAACCAGAGAGGGAAAGGAATAATAGCAAATGATAACAAAAAGTTTTTAGAAGAAATACAAATAAGATAATTAAAAAACATTCCAAATTTCACATCAAAGAATGCACATTAAAACTTTGAACCTTTTCCTCACTCCTTTCCAATTGGCAAACCTATTTTTAAAAAGAGAAATCAGTCAATGTTGAAGGAGTGCATGGAAAGACAGGCACACCAATACACTAATGGTGGAGTTGTGACTTCAACCATTTTGAAAAAAAAACCTGAAACTATACTAGTAAAGCAAAAAATGTATTCATACCCTTTGACCCAGAAATAGCATTATTGGGCATTTGCTCCAAGGAAGTCAAAGATAAAGTTTCCTATATGTCAAAATATTTATAGAAGCATGTCTTATGGTCAACCAATGATGGGAATGTCTGAACAAATAGCAGTAAGAGAATGTAATGAAACATTACTGTACTCAATTCTGAAAATGAAAAATTCAAAGAAACTTGAGAAGATTTTGTATGAACTGATGAAAAATAAAATATAAATGGAATGACAATATATACAGTGATTATAATGCTGTAAAGGAAAACAAATGGAGAAGATGTGGGAAACTTGGAACACTAATGTATCGTTGGTGGAGTTATGAACAGACACAACCATTCTGCAGAGCAATTTGGAACTATGTCCAAAGGGTTATAAAACTGTGCAAACACTTTGAGATCTAGCAATACCACAACTAGGTCTGTATCCTAAAGAGATAATAAAAAAGGGAAAAGGACCGATATGTACAAGAATATTTATACCAACTTTTTTTGTGGTGGCAAAGAACTGGAAATTGAGAGGATCTCCAATTGATGCCCAATTAGGGAATGGCTGAACAAGTTGTGGTATATGAATGTAATGGAATCCTACTGTGCTATAAGAAATAATGAGCAGGTGGACTGTAGAAAAACCTGGAAAGGCTTATATGAACTGAAGCTGCATGAAGCAAGCAGAACTAGACCATTGTACACAACAGCAGCAACACTGGGATGACAAACTTTGATAGACTTTGCCCTTCTCAGCAACACAATGATCTTCCTCTCCTTCCAGTCTGCTTACGCTCCCCCACATACTTGAGATTCAGTTACAAAGGCCTCCTTGCCTTCCCTTGGACAAAACACTTCATCTCCCAACTTATCTCTGCCTCTCATTTCCTCTGAATTCCTTTAACTCACAGCTAAAGTCCCACCTCCTACAAAATGCCTCAATATTAATGCCTTCCCTCTGAGACTATCTTCAATTGACTATATATGATAAATACACACACACATACATACATGTACATATTTATGTACACATGTGTACGTGTGTGTATACATCCTATTTGTGCATATTGTCTCCATCAGAATGTGAACTCTATGTGTGCAGAGGCTATTTATTTTCTTTGTTTTCCTTTTGTTATTTTTTTCCTTTCTTTGAATCTAAGCTCACCTAAAAAAACCACAATGTATCAAAAAAGTCTGACAACATATGCAGTGTTATATACACATAGTCCCACCTCTACAAAGGTATGAAAGTACCTTATCATTTTGATTCTTTAGTCTGTCCTAATAACAATATCTTGACTAACATCTATTATCTCTTATCTTGACTTTCTTAAGGAAGTAGAATGCTGTCCCATACTATGTGCTCCCTTCCTGCCAATAGTTATGTCCAAGCCCTCAGCATTTGCTTAAGAAATCAGGTACTGATTTGGCACTATGCCCAAACTGCTATAAAAATGTACATACCTTTTGACCCTGCAATATCGCTTCTAGTGCTGTATCCCAAACAGATTATAAAAATGGGAAAAGGATCCACAAGCACAAAAATATTTATATAAGCTTTTTGCTAAAATATATACAACATATATTATATATATACATATATGATATATATAAATATAAAATATTTATATTAGCTTTTTGTGGTGGCCAAGAACTGGAAATCGAGGGGATGCCCATCAACTGGGGAGCTAAATGAGCTGCAGTATATGAATGTAATGGAATACTACTGTGTTATAAGAAATGATGAGCAGGCGGACTTTGGGGAAAACCTGAAAAGATTTACATGAACTGACCAGGAGAATATTGTACACAGTAACAGCCACAGTCTTTGAGGATTGATTCTGATAGACTTGACCCTTCTCAGCAATGCAAGGACCTAAAACTTTTCCAAAGGATTCATAATGGAAAATGTCATTCACATCCAGAGAAAACTATGGAGCTGAATTGCAGAATGGAGCAGACCCTTTTCTCCTTTGTTTTCTTTCTCATGGTTTCTCCCATTCATTATAATTCTTCTATGCAACATGACTAACGTGAAAATGTGTTTAATAGGAATGTATGTGTAGAATCCATATTGGATTGCATGCTGTTTTCAGGAGGGAGGAGTGAAGGAAGGGGAGAAAATTAAAAACTTATGGAAGTTAATGCTGAAAACTGAAAATAAATTAAATATTTTTTAAAGAAAAATATTTTGATAATTCTATTTAAAAAAAAAAAAGAAATCAGGTACTGCTGATTAATAGGCCATGAGTAAACTGTGATGGGAATTTAGGAAAAATATATTACAAATAATGTTATAAATGTTCAATGCTAATGTATTTTTTTTGAAAAAATTAAGCTTTAGTAATATTTAATATACAGTTGAGCCCATCACTTGGTTCAAAGGTCAGAGAGTCAATATGGTATGTGAGGAAAGAATGGAAGTTCCATAACCCAGAGTGGTTAGTAGTGGCACTGTCATTCATTCTTTGGTTTTCAGCACACTGCAATGCGTTACTGTATTACCAAGTGTTAAGCCCAAGATTTTCAAAATTCATGAGATACCCTATCAAGTTGCTCTCAATAAAATATAATTAATATTGATGAGTACTTATATTTTAGTGAACAAAAAGGTTTTTCAAACCATTAATAAAATTATTTTTCAAATACTGTTTATTTCAACTTTATCTCATACTTTTTATTTCTATTTTGTGAATATTTTATAACGTACATAATACATTATTAGTACAGCTGAGAGGTGACTGGGTAGAGTAAATAGTAAGTTAACTGCAAAACCAGGAAAATCTGAGGTCAAATCCAGCTTCTGAAACATACTATGTGACCCTGGGCAATTTATAAATAAATATACATGTTAGGGATTAATTTTTTTTAAACTGATATGGGCATGTGATCAAAAAAGTTTACAGAACACTGATGGCTAGTTTACTGTATTTAGTTCTGCAGACCGTATTTTAAGGAAAACATAAGACAAGCTAATGCATACCCAAATAAGGGTAAAACAGGAAGGTGAGAGGGACGGAGAAAGTCATGAAAAGGAAATTAAAGGAATAACCACTGGTAATGAAGAAGTTAAAATTTTTATCTCCATTTACAGATGACATAAACATATGTTTAGAAAATCTAAAACAACCAAAACATTGAGTTAATAATTTCAGTTAGACAGCATACTTAAAAAACATAAATACCAATAAAAAAGGGGGGAAATTGACATACACAAACCAAATTCTAACTATAAATTCAAAAATATTACTTCAAAGGCACATTCATGTAAACAAATGTAAACATCTATTATGTGGCAGTATGGCATAGGAGGCAGGGATAGCTAGATAGTGAAGTAGAGTGCCAGGCCTGGAGGCAGGAAGACTCATCTTCCTGAGTTCAAATCCAGTTTTAGACAGTTACCAGCTGTGTAACCCTGGGAAAGTCACTTAACTCTGTTTGCCTCAGTCTCCTCATTTGTAAAATAAGATGGAGGAGAAAACAGCAAACCATTCCAGCATCTTTGCCAAGAAAATCCCAAATGGGGTCCTGGAGTGTTGGATACAACTGCAATGACTGAACAACATGGTATAGCGGAAAAAATATTGGATCTGAATCAGAAGACCTGTATTTCCAAGTGCAGTTAAAACCAGATTAAAAGTGTGATTAGGAAATATTTAAGATAAAAAATAAAAATATAAAGGAACAAATAATGTTAATATGTGATTTTCCAAGTCAATATGCAGTCCACAAGGATATGGAGTTTAGTGGCCCTGTTTCTGTTTGACATCAACGACCTAGAAAACCCTTAGGTTCACTTCTGGCTCTACATTTATGCTCACGTGTGTAGAGTACTCTGCTAGACACTGAAAGCAGACAAAGGTCTAAGACACAGCCTGTGCCATTGAGGAACTTAAAATCTAACTGAAAAGACAAGACAGAAAAGATAACCACACAGAGCATATGTTCTAGACTAAGGAACTGCACTGATTTACAAGTAAGTACCTGGCACTTAATAAGCTTGTTGACTGATGTGAGGAAGACTAGTACTGACACTCTTCCTATGTGTGAAGGCAAAGGAACAGAAAAGTGATACGGTCAAGTCAGATTTGGAATGTACCGCCTATATATACCAAAGGCTGGCACTAAATTGCCCAGTGTCTCTTCAAACACAAATTATGTTATCACAACAAAAACATGCGGTTTCTCTTCTAAAAGTTCAGAAGCTGCCAAGTCGCTTCTAAAAGCAGTCAGTCTTTCAGAGAGATGAGATGTATTTGGATCACGGTTTCAATTATGTACCCAGCTGTCAAACAGCTCTTCCAAAAAGAAAAAGGAAAAAAAAAAACGAGTGGCAACATGGTAGTTATATGCCTTAAAGAGTCAGCTTTTTAATATACTAAATGACTCTACACAGGACATCTGCCGTTACTGATAGTGGATTAAGAACTTTCATGAGAAGCCAATGTAGAAGAAATTGAATTCCAATTCCAGCTTGCCCAACAGTGTTACCAAATAGGCTATATCTACTTCCTCCAAGGTGAAGAGAGTCCTTATTTTCACTGTAAAAGTAATAGGCTTCACTCACCTGTTATGAGATCTGTTCATTTATAAAAAAATTTTTATTGATGTTTTAAAAAAAATCACAAGCATTTTCCAGTACCTACTTTCCCCATAGTTAAACAAAATGGCACACAACTACAATCTACCATCTCTTCAGAGGGAGAAGGGAGGGATGCTTCATGGAATCAAGAAACTCAAGCTCTGACAACTTTTATTATTTTTCTTTCCATTACTGTGATCCTTCCGCATATTGTTCTGCTTACATAATTATCTGGAGTTGGGGAGAGCGGAGCTTCAAATTCAGTCTCAAAAACTTACTGTGTTATTACAAGTAAGTCATTTAACCTCTGTCTGCTTCAGTTTTCTGATCTGGAAAGGTCATTGTGGAGATAAAGTAAGACAATGTTTGTAAAGGGCCTTGCAAAACTGAAAGTTACTGTTGTTATTTATAGACGTCTTCACACGCTTCCCTGAATTTTTCACATGCAATAATAGTCCATTACATTCTTATGTCATAACCTGTTCATTCACTGAACCAACTACTAACAAGCATTAACTCATAAATCAAAAACTGCGCTCGGTGCTAGGAATACAAAGACAAAAATGCAAGGGCCTGTCCTCAATAAGCTTATATTCTAATGGTGTCGAACAGCATGCATACATACAAATAGAAGAGAATTTTGTGGGAAAGGCCTGTCAAGGTGGTATTTAAGTTAAATTTTTAAGAGAGAAGGAGATTCTAGGAGGCAGGGGTAAGATTAGTGTGCATCTGAGGCATGGGACATAGCTAGTGAAAGGCACAGAGATGGAAGATGAGGCATCCTTTGGGGGAACAGCAAGAAGGCTAGCCTGGCTGGATGAGAAAGAAAAATCACGTATAACTGTTACAAAGGGAGGCTGATGTTGGGCTGTGAAATGCTTTAAAAGGAAAAGGGAAGAATTCATATCTGATCTTGAAGTCAATCACTGGAGTTTGCTGCTTAGAAAGAATAATATGTTTAAACCTGCACATCAGGAAATTCACAATGGCAGATGTACATATGACAGACTAAGAGAAGCAAGGAGAGAAATGAAATAAGCAGACCAACTGGGAAGTTACTGTAACAGTCCACACAAGTGATAAGTGACTCATCTGGAGTAGTTAACAATGTAACTAGTGATAAGTGACTCATCTGGAGTAGTTAACAATGTAACTAGTAAAGGGAACAGATAGGGGAGAGGTTGTAGAGGTAAGAGAGTATGGTTTGACAAATGACTGGCTATGCAGGGGTAAGAAAAATGAGAAATCCAAGACAATACCAAGGTTGCCAACCTGGGTGACTGGAAGAATGGTGGTGCCCTTGACAGAAATGGAGAGATTCAAGATGGGTGGGTGTGGGTGTGGGGAGAAGATAAACTGTTTTGCACATAAGTTTGAAATACTTATTGAACATGTAGTTTCAAATGTACAAAAAGAAGTTGGAGATGTACAACTAGCGGAGAGAGACCATTAACCAATAAACAGGCATTTATCAAGTGCCAACAGTGGGCAGGCACTGTGCTAGGCCCTGGGGACACAAATCCTCAAAGAGAAAACAGTCCATACCCTTAAGGAGTTTACATTTCGAAGAGAAACTAGAGCTCGATTTACAGCTCCTTGAGGACAGGGAATATTTTTACTTTTTCTTCCCATCCTCAGCACTTACAAATGTTGGCTTACTGATTGTAAAGTAGCTAAGAAGTGGTGCAACCTCCCCTTCCTTTTCTCCCTCCTCTCCATCACTTGGCAAGCACTTATTAAGGAAGTATCTATCATGTGCCAGCCGCTGTACTAAACACTGAGAATACAAAGAAAGGAAGAAGGAAAAACCCAAACCAATCTGTTCTCACTGAGGTAACAGTCTAACATGGGAGACACATGATAAACTGAGGATAGTCTCTGACAGAAGGCACTAAGGTTCAGGAGGGCTGGGAAGAGATTCTTGCAGAATGGGACTTTAACGGAGATTTGGGGAAATACAGGGAAATCAGAAAGCAGAGAGGCAACAAGACCTGTGTCACTGGACCCCAGAGGACACTGAGATGTATAGACCTGAAAGGTGGGGCTTTATACTGGACCCTCCTGCGGTAAGAGCTGCCCTTTAGAAGGGTCGGTTTAACAGCAGAGGAGAGAATGGATTTCAGGCAGGGTCAGAGTTAAGAAGGGGGAATGGGAGAAGCTGGCACGGACCCTGAAGCCCAGCAGTGCCAGCTCCTCTCCCCACCCCCAACATCTTCCTAAGGACGACGGCCAAGAACGCATCACAGACTGATCAGATGCCTCTGAGACAGTAGAGTGCCTGGAAGGCACACGTGTATGAATCACAATGTCTGGTCCAAGTCACAGTTCTACTAATAGAATAGCAATTTTAAATTTTTTTTTTTGTATACTTGCAGAATATTAGAGAGTTGCCCCCCACCCCCGTGGGGGACATTTGAAAGGGAAAGAAAACAAATGCTTGTAAAATGGAAATGGGAAAATCTGACTATGAAAAAAAGAACCACAAGAAGCGCGGTAAGCCTCGCCGTCCAAAGGACTTCGAGCCGCAGCGGACCCACACGCGGTGCCAGCTACATAGAACACCCAGACCGCGCTAGAAATAGACGGGCACCTACCCCGCCTCCCTCCGGCTACCACACCACGGGGCTGGGCTGGGGGCGGGGTTGCTCGATAAGGGGCGGGGCCTCGCGCCGCGGCGTGCAGGAAGGAGGAGGAGCCAGAGGCCGAGTCCGGGTTTCCTCACGCCCGCAACCTATCTCTACGTCCCCGTGACTTTCCCTTCCTTTCCTCCTGGTCGTTACCTGGGTCCCAGCTACCCTTAGCTGCTCAGTTGATGCTGCTTTCCAGGCGACCCGGCTCCGGACCAGTCCACTCCTAGCGCGGATAAAGAGACAGCTAGCGACCGTTCCGGCGAAAGGCACCCAGGGAGCCGCCATGTCTACAGCGGGAAGGGGAGGAGAAAGGGGCGGGGCCGGACTAGTGCGCAGGTGCCGAATGGGAGCGCCTTTTTTTTTTTTTTTTTTTTTTTTTTTTTGCTTTCCCTGTCGTCGCTAAAGAAGTCTAGCAATCACGCATGCTCATTAGTAAACCCTCCGCGGAGCTGTGTTCTTTTTTTTCTGCCCGTCGGTGATTGGTCGGGTAGCGAGGAAGGGCGGGGCGAGTGATCCCTAGCGGGTTCCTAGTGTTGCTCTGGAATTCGGTTGACTCTTCCCCTTTGGAAGGCGGCTGAGCCCCGGCAGGTGTTCAGGCCAGCCTGGTGTCTCCTATGGCACTGCATTCTGTAACGTCTCCCATGTTTCTCTGAAGCGCTTTAAGATTTACCAGGCATTGCTTCAGGAGAACCCACCGGGGCAGGTAGTGGAGGTGGGATTATCCCTATTGTTACCGAATGGAAGGATTAAGGAGCCTTAGCTGCCACCACAGTCTGTTCTCTGGGCTACAGTGGGACCAGAATGCAGCCTACAGATGTTTCAGCATCAACATTTACTAAGCCCCTGTGCACCTGGCATTGCCGAGACAGGCAAAGGACAGATCTAGTAGAGGAGGGCAGTTATTGATCATCCTGCCCTCTCCACTACCAAAGCCCATGCTCTTGACTTCAGCTATACCAGGATGTAGGTGGTGCTTTGGATAGAGCACCAGTGCAGGAGTCAGGAGGACCTCAGTTCCAATCTCACTTCAGAAGCTTGACACTGACCAGCTGTGTGACCTTGGGCAAGTCACTTAACCCCAACTGCCTCATCCTGGGCCATCTCCAGTCATCCTGATGAATATCTGGTCACTGGATTCAGATGACCCTGGAGGAGAAGTGAGGCTGGTGACCTACACAGCCCTCCCTCACTCAAAACAAAGTCAAGTGCAAGTCATGTCATCATTTCTCTGATGGCATAGTCTTCTTTGGCAATGAAGGAGGAACAGATCACACCATGTTGTCCACTATCACTGCTGGTGGGTCATTCAATCCTCTGGTCGTAGGCTATCAGGGCAGTTTTCCTTATCCTTCCTTGAAATATGATGTTGAGGTTCTTTTTTTTGATCATGGCTTAAAGGTAACCCAATAATTCTGAAATTATCTCTCCTGAATCTCTTTTCCAGGTCAGGTGTTTTTCCTAATGAGATAGTGTGCATTTTCTTCAACTTTTTCATTCTTTTGATTTTTGTTCTGTTGTTTCTTGGTGTCTCACGGAGTCATTAGCTTCCACTTGTCCAATTCTAATTTTTAAGCAATTATTTTCTAACGTGAGCTTTTTCCCTTTGAACAATTCTGCTTTTTAAGGAGTTCTTTTTTTGTACATCTTTTTCCCACTGGAACAACTCTATTTTTTAGTGAGTGTTTCTCTTCAGTGAATTCCTGTACCTCTTTTTCTCCATTCAACCAACTCTGCTTTTCAAGGATTTCTTCTCTTTAGTGAATCTTTGTGCTCCTTCCACCACTTGGTTCATTTTGGTTTTTAAGGTGTTGTTTTTTTTCAATATTTCCCCGTGCCTCCTTTACCAAGGTGCTAACTCCTCTTTCATGATTTTTTGTATCACTTCCATTTCTTTTCCCAATCTTTACTCTAGCTCTCTTATTTGAGTTTTTAAAAATTAATTTATTTAATTTTAGTTTTCAACATTCACTTTTATAAGCTTTTGAGTTTTAAATTTTCTCTGCCTTTCTCCCCTCCCCACATCCTAGATGGTATGCAATCTAATAAAGGCACTACATATACATTCTTATTAACATTTGCATATTAGTCATGTTGTAATGAAGAATTAGAATGAATAGGAGAAACCATGAGAAAGAAAAGGCAAAATAAAACTCTTTGATTTTTAAAATCCTTTTTGAACTCTTCCAAGAAGTTTTTGGGGAGAATTGGAAAGGGGAAGTTGTGACCCATATATTTATTTTCTTTGATGCTTTGCATGTAGCTGTTTTGACTTTGTTATCTTCAAGTATGTGTCTTGATCTTCCCTGTCATAGTAACTTTCTGTAGTTGAGTGTTTTTTTTTTTTTAATTTTTGCTCACTTTTCCAGCCTATTTCTTGACATATAACTAACTTTATGTTAAAAAGGGTCTTTGCTCCTGGGGTTGAGGGAGCATTGTCTCAAACTTCAGACCTTTCTTGCTGATGTTTTCTGAGATAGCTTTGGGAGTCTGTAGGTTTTGTTTCTTCCAAGATGGTGTGATATAAGGAGATGAGTGACCATTGCTCTCCTGGCCTGTGCCCTGGTTTGTGGATGACCACAGTACTCTTCTCTGACTTGGAACTGTGAAGGGCCTCTGCAGGGCCTGTGACTGACTGCAAGTGCTAGTGATCTAGTGCTCTCTGGGACTGTGACCTAGAACTGTGTCTGGGCAATGTAATAGAGTTCTGCAGTCCCTTATTATTTCCTTCTGACCACTTGTCTGACCCCCTTCTGTGGGTTGACAGTTCCAGAAGCTACCATCACCACTGGTGAACTTCCTCGAAGGCCTACTGGGCTCCAGGTCTGATTACCACCCCTATGAGACAGACCTTTCCTGCCAACTTCCTAAATTGTCCTAGGCTGGAAAATTGTTTCACCTCAATCTTTTGTTGGTTCTGCCATCCAAAATACAGCTTGAGGTGTTTTTGCAGTTGTTTGGAGGGGAATGTGGAAGAACTTATTTAAGTTCTTTCCTTTACTTGACCCCCCAGAGCATTGTCTTGATTAGATAGAGAAGTCTTTCACAATTAATCATGGTTACAGTGTTGTTTTTTTTCTATGTTTTTTCTATAGATGAGGTCTTGAGACACTGATATCTGAATATGTAGTCCAAATTGGATCCTGGTGATGAGGCATCTGTTGTCTGAGATTGTAGTCCTGGAGCCTGGGGCTCCATTTTGGCAGTTTTTCCCTATCCAACTCAATAGCACTGGAGAGCTGTAGTAACGTTGTTGAGGTGAGTGGGGGCAGAAAGGCTAGAGAAGCTACTGAAGGTCCCAAATCACCACTAAAGCTCCCTTGATGGTAAATCATAAGCATCACTAGCTCTCCTGTGACTTGATTATTACCAGTACCTTGATTTTTTCAGGGAGGAAATTATAGGATTTAGCATTGGAAGGGACGTTAGGGATGATTTAGTCCAGTGCTCTCATTTAACAGATTCAAAACCCAAGCTCACAAAGGCCAATTAACGTGGCTCAGGTCACAAGGTTTTAAATAGCACAGTCATAATTTGAACTCAGATTTTCTGACTAAATCCCTTTCCATTATATCAGGAAGCCTGAAAGTACTCATGAAAACTTGGGGGAAGGGGAGAGGGAGAAGGAAGAGGAGTAAAGAGAGTAGGGATATGGAATTTTATTTAGTATTCTTCCCCTACCCCTCCACCTCTCCACCTTTTCAACTTTTATTCCCTACTGCAAATGGCCACACTTATTCTCAAATTCAGGCTAACTGACCTTTAAGGTCCCTGAAAGTTTTTGCAGTTGTATGAATCTGTGTTTATACTTATTCTTCTACCTGGAATACCCTTCCCTATTTCTGCTTATTCAAACTCTACTCCTCCTTCAGAAATATTGTAAGTTCCACTTCCCAGGGTGGTCACTGCAGCTTCATTGATCTTTTCTTTCTTGAAAGACTCATAATACTTAAATATTTACAGCTTTCATTTCAGGATTGTTATTTAATTCTTGCATAATTATACATATGTCTTATCTCCTGAGAATTGTAAGATTCTAAAGATAGAGGATCTTAGCAATTTTTGTATTCTTGTGAGCAATATATTATGCACATAAAATAAATACTCATCTAATGAAGTCTTGTATAAGGATAGAGGATCTTAGCAATTTTTGTATTCTTGTGAGCAATATATTATGCACATAAAATAAATACTCATCTAATGAAGTCTTGTATAAGGCTGAAATAGATACCCTAGAAAAGGATCATTGGGTTATAGATTTAAAGCTAGAAGGAACCTTAGAGGTCCTGCTAATGGAAGGTCCCTCTGAGAAATTTGAGATCCAAAAGAGATAAATGATTTGACAGTAAGATAGTAAGTTGCAGAATTGGGATTTGACCCAGTACTCTTTCCATTGTTCTACATTTTCTGAAGTCCTAGAGCTTTTCTAGTTAAAATAGTGTTAAGAATTAAATAACTCTTCAGGAAAGTTGAAAATTCCTATGTAATTGAAAGATCACTAGATTTGAATTCAGAAGATTTTAGCTTAAGTCCTGATCAGTTTAATAAGATGTCCAGAATCTTAGAGGTCTTGTAGTCAAGAATGCCCAGATGAATTATAATACAGCATTAGCTTAAGTATCAAAGAGATCTGAATTGTAGTCCAACTCTGCCATTTGCTGATGAGTGACATTTGGCAAATCATAGCCTCTGAGAAAATTTGGTAAATGGTGAGGCCACTCAACCAAAACAGTGAAGAAGGAGCAGGTTTGGGGAAGAAGACAAGATCATAGGATCAATAAGCATAATAAATATTTTAAAAAGGTTTAGAAGTCTACACCCACCTCCCAACTTCTACAGCCCCAGCTGAATCCTATAATTTTGGTCTAGAATGACCTTTCTTCTTTCCCTTCCTACTTCCCTACTCTCATCATCTACCTCCAAAGACATAAATTCAATTCAGAACATAATTGTTCTCCTGGGTAAATGGGCTACCTCTCCATGAACTTTGAACAGCTCTATACTTTTGTACTTTTCTGTCATACTTCTTAGCAGCAATACTTAAAGACCCAGACAATATCTCTTTCACATTGTCTATAGTGTGAACTTCTCCAGCAACAATAGTTGGTGATACATTTGTTGAGTATCTTATGTGAAAAACATTGTAATCAGTATCATTTAGATCCTGGATTCTTTGAGAAGGATTAGAGTTAACAGTTTATCTGAGATTGTAAAACTGTACTAGAAGGCATTTTGATAAGGAGATATGACAGTTTGTAGGAGTTTTAGTACATTTTCATTGTAAAATCAACAATGAAAGATCCGTATGCAGATCAAATATTGACATAACTATGAACTCATGCAAAATAAAGCCAAATAGTTTCTGAAAAAAAGATCTTCCTTTGTCTTTATTTTATTCAGGAACTTTTTTTTCCTTTCATAGTCTAACTCATATAAGGAAGACAACAAAGTTAAATTGAATTGGAATAACCTCAAAATTTGGTAAAGTCAATTCTCTGTTGTGTAGACTAAACCTTGCTAAATGAACAGTATTCATATAATATAGAATAATAGAGGTATTTCAGATACTTTTAGTAGAGCTATATTACTGGCACAGTCATTCATTCCTAATCTTCTGCATTAGTATAAAAATTTGCCTATCATATTGACGAGGTGAGGCAGACAGAGCAAGCAGGATGCAAGATGTGAGATGTGACATGAGGATGATGCAGAAGGTGGCTGGCCAGAAAAGTGATGAAAGAAAACTGTGCATTGGAGCCCCCATCATGGACTTACCTTTTTGCTTTCGCAGAGCACCACCAATTAACCTGAGGACTCTTCTCTGTATGGACTACTTGATATCCTGGCGTAGTCCTCTCCATCATCCTTTCCTATTTTCCTTGACCTGATATCCCCTCCTCCCATTTTCTGGTCCCTTTTCCCCCATTCCATAAAATTGTATTTAAACCAGATACTTAATCCCAATAACTGTCTTTGCCTCCAGGACCACTCTGCTTCCTTAACGGAGTAGGGCTTGCTGCCTATGCTCTTTCTCACATGTGGGAACAAGCCTGCTTGGGTGCATTACCCCAATAAATGACTTTCTTTAAGTTGGAGACTGAGTGAATTCTTTTAGGATAATAGAATCCAACTGTCTACTCATCATTTCAGGTGGCACCCCAACATTTTTGGGTTTACTCTGAACTTATTATTTCCCCACAAGTAGAACTGTCCTACAATATTCATACATTTACCCAGTGTATTAGTTGAATTTTAAAAAGCAATAATTAGAACAAATTTTCCTTTGAATTTTACTTTTTTCTACATGGACAAAATAATGTCACTCAGGCTACACGTGCTCTTTACCTAAGGGCTGTCAATTTTGTTCGCTATAAAAGACACAGCACTTAGAGAGCTGTCAATCAAGTTGTGAGAGACATTTCAAGAATCATTACTCTAGTCATAGTTATAAAAAATAAAACAAATTTACATGCAGACATGAATGCAGATCCATCATTTGTTTTGTGGTGAAAGTGACTTTAAACGTATATAAGTATAGAGGAAGTAATGTCAGAATAATGTTTCCCTGAGGGTATTTTAAAGTCTTTTATAGAAAATGTTTTATTGGATTATAAATAGGTGTTGTTTGGCTAAATGTAGAACCTATCAATGTACTTATGCTGTAGACTTAAAGAACTTTTCTTTATAATACAACAGATAAAGTCCATAGAAAGGCAACTTAAATGATTAAGACAATGAACTCTTGGGACTATCAGAACTCTTTAGGTCTCTTTAGAGTGTTAATTGAAGACTAAAAGGGAATATGATTGAAGTCTATAAAATCATGAATGGTATGGGTAGGGTAGATAGTACCTAAGTAATTAAATGCTGGAATACAGAAATAGAAGACACTCCTTAAAGAATGAAAATGACTTGCTCATAGGGAAAGGGAAGGAATGGAACAAGCGTTTATTAAGATCTACGTGGTGCCAGGCATTTTCCTCTGAATTTTCATAACATTTTCTCTCTCCTTTATCATATTATGCCTTATATTATTGTGGTTGTCAACTCTGGTAACAAATAACCAAAGAGTCACAGAGGTTTTGCAACCAATGTTAACTCCAAGAATACCAAAGAGCTCATGCAGATTAAAAGCAAAAAGCTTTCTTTATTTCATTGAGGGAGAGAAATTAGACATGTCAGGGCCTCTTCTAGTAGAAGACTGGAACCAGTGGGGCTAAACCAGGATTTATATATTTGTCCCTAGATAAAGAATCAGTGTTGTTTAGGAACAATGGTGAGATACATTAGCAACAGTGAGGCAAGGTGGTCTAGTGACAAAAAGTCCATTCATAGCAAGTCTTCATGTCTGGGTCTGTTGGTGTTTGCCAAGCTCAGGGACCAATGATTTAGTTGCAACAGGGTTGATCCAGAGGGTTATGCCATGCTCAGGACACAGCTTGCTAGCTAGCCTTAGCTCTGGAAAACAGAGTGTCTCCTAATAGTAAAAAGAGAGGAGTATAAAAAGAGGGATGGTCTTGGATCCTGACATTGTCATATAGCTAGTTGGTATCAGAGGTAGAATTCAAACTCAGGTCTTTGTTATACCATTGTTGGAAAATTAATGAAATCTGAATGTGTTATACAAATCATTGATAATTAAAACAATAATAATAATGACAGATCTCAGTCTGGAAGCTGCTACCTAACTTGTTTCTCAGTTTTCATGAAAAACTACTTCTAAACCATCCTAAAGAGATGTTATTCTACCCAGTGCTCCTTTTTTGGTATGACTTTAGTTTGGTTTTGAAACCTTTATGTCAGAGGCATGAAGGATCTGTATACATTTGGCAGGATTTCTGACTTCTCATTGTCCACACCAAAATAATCTAGAAACTTCATCATAAGATACATTTAATGTTAATGTCATAAATGCCCCTTGCAAATATACCATTCACAAAACTCAAATAAGAAAAAGTTAAGTTTCAGGTCAAAGAAAACATATAATTACTCTTTTCAAAATTCATGAAAAGTATCAGCATGCCAATGAGCTTTTTCTTCTTTCCCCTCAGAAATCTATTACTTTTGGTCATGTAAGTCAGTACTTCAGTAGGTAGTGCTTTTTGTAATTCCTCAGTACATGACACTTGCTGCGGGTATCCACATGCAACTGGGAACGAATCTAACCATTGTGAAGAGCCATTGGGAGCTACGCCCGTAGGGCTATAAAACTGCCCTTTCATTCTGCAATGCTACTACTAGGTCGATATTCCAAAGACACCAATAAAAAGGGAGGGGAAGGATTCATTTGTACAAAAATATTTATAGCTGCTCTTTTCACAGTGGCTAAGAATTGGAAGCTGAGAGGATGCCCATCAATTGGAGAATGGTTAAATAAGCTGTGGTACATCTTTGTGATGGAATATTACTGTGCTATAAGAAATGACAAGCAGAGTGGTTTTAGAAAAGCCTGTAAAAACTTATGTCAACTGATGCAAAGTGAAGTGAGCAGAACCAGGAGAACATTGTACACAGTAACAACAATATTGTACATTGAAGAACTGTGAATGACTTAGCTATTCTCAGCAATGTAATGATCTAAAAAATTCCAAAGGATTAAGAAGCATACTATCTACCTCCATAGAAAGGGAGGGCTGATACTATGTGAATATAGACTAAAGCATACTGTTTTTCATTTTTCTTGGTTTCATTTTTTTCCTTTTATTCAAGTCTTCTTGTACACAGTGACTAACAGGGAAATGTTTACATGATTAAACATATATAACCTATATCTGATTGCTTACTGTTTCAGGGAGGGAGAATCAAAGGGATAGAATTTGGAATTCAAAACTTAAAAAAAAATGTTTAAAATGTTTTAATGTGTAATTGGAGGAAAACAAAATATATGTTAAAAAAAGAGATTAGACTAGGTGGCTTCCAAGGTTTCTTCTAAGTCTAAGAGTCTCTGATTCTATAATTCTGTTTTTAGAAGCAAGGAACTTGAGAAAAGCAATGATCCTCCATTCCATCCTCTCCCATTAGAATGTGAGCTCCTTGAGAGCAAACTCTCTACTTTACTAGATGTTGAGTGGAAATATAAAGATGCTGGAGGTAGTTTTTACCTAAAGAGGTTTAGAATCCACTGTGTGTGTGTGTGTGTGAACATATGAACATAAGATTCATGGAGCAACAAAGACTCCAATGTGATACTCTTTGGTTATTCTCAGATACTGTTCTCAGGAAGTATTTATATTGATCCATAACTCAAAAATCCCCATTTCTACTGCATCTCCTCCAGTCAGGCTAAAATGAATCATGCAACATCATAGTAAGGCAAAAGACATTTACTTAAAGCAGAATGCAAGGTATATAATAAGGAATTAAACCAGAAAGTAGGCAATCTAACCACTATTTCCCAAAGCTACAGCCTCTCCTCCCCCTTCCTGCCCAATCTTCCTATTCAGCTGTCCTGGAACCATTCTGTTGCTTTCACATTTAGCGTCTACAGTTAAAGGGCACTCACAGAAGGGTGTCAGCATGAGAACTGAAGGGCATTGTAGAAAGTGTTATTTCAACTTGGCATGCAAACTGGGCAAACATTGAAACCTTGGGCAGTTCTGAAAGTGCTGCCCTTCAGTAAAGCAATCTCATAAAGAGGACATCACGGCTAGATCCTGGCTTGCCATTTCTTCCCCTTCTCTTTTCCTTTTTTTCTTTTCTCCTTCCCAAACTCAAGCCTGGACCTCTGTCACAGCTTCTTGAACTAGACACACTAAAAGCATGCTTATCCAGAGTTCAAGCTGAGGTAACATTTATTGGATCATATCCTGGCTTCTGGAAAATGTAGTTCTGCGACTCTTGGATCCCGTTTTATGTGTATATGCAGAAATGGAGTACAAAGTAGAGTGCAAAAATGCCTGACCAGTATAAGTTGCTATGAGAGTTAATGGAATACCAATACTATCTTTATCACTTTCTTCTATAGTATTATTATCTTTTTCTAAAATAAAACATTTTTGTCCTTAGCCTGGTAGGGATAGTCCTTTATTTTTAGCAAGTAAAATGTACCTTTACTATCATTATTACTGTTCTTTTAACAAATATGCATAGTATTTCTTTTTATGTGTACATATATGTATACATAGATGTATATGTTTAATATATTTTTTTAAAATAAGTAGTATTACACATTCACATCCACTAGTATACCACCTGACATTCCCCTTCATAAATAACACTTGAGGGATAGGGATAATAGTCCAGAATAATGTATCATTCATTTCTGCTGATGTTGTTTATTGTTCCATTACTTAGATGTAATAAGAATTATTTCTAACAATTTTCAGATGCCTCCCTAGTTATATGTGTCAATATTGCAATTAATCTATGATATGTTGCATTCTACTTGTTTGGAAGAATAAGCATTTCTTGGTAGGTTGATCAGATTGAATGGCAGTTTTCCATTCACAAGTGGGATGGGTGAGTTCTTTTCTCATCACTTTGTCTTCATGTAAGTAATACTCCCAAGTATGTGATGAATTGAAGACATAAGGCTTGGATTGCAAGAGTATGATTTCACCTTCTAGACTTGAGGAGAAGCTGGGGAGCATCCCCATAAAGTAATTAACCTTTAAAGCTAAAGTATTACTTCCTTATAAAAAGTTTTAAAATACTTAACATTCATTATTTAAAAACTGAGTTCCAAATTCTCTCCCTCCCTCTGGCAACTACCTCACCCATTGAAAAGCCAAGCATAATAATACTGATTATACCTGTAAAGTCATGCAAAACATATCTTTATATTAGCCATGTCACACACAAAAATAAATAAAAAGCAAGAAACAAAGTATGAAAAGTATACTTCAGTCTGCATTCTGAGTTTATCAGCTCTCTCTCTCTCAGGAGGTGTATAACATTTTTTCATCCTCCGTCCTTTGGAATTGTCTTGATTCATCGTCTTGATCAGAGTAGCCAAGTCTTTCCCAGTTGATATTGCTATAATATTGCTATTACTGTATATAATGTTCTTCTGGTTCTGTTCTCACTTTGTATCAGATCATATGTTTCCTCTGATTTTTCTGAAACCATCCTGCTCATCATTTTTTATAGTACAATAGTATTCTATCACAATCACATGGCACAATTTTTTCAGTCATTTCCCAATTGATGGCTTCCCTTCAATTTCCAATTCTTTGCCATCACAAATAGAGTTGCTATAAATATTTTTGTATATATAGGCCCCTTCCCCTTTCCTTTGATCTCTTTGGGATATAGACCTAGTAGTGGTATTATTGGGTCAAAGATGTGCACAGATTTATAGGCTTTTGGGCATAGTTTCAAATTGTTCTCCAGCTTGGTTGGGCCAGTTTACAACTCGAATGAGCAGTTGGTTAGTAGTGTCCCCATTTTTCCACATCTGTCCAACATTTGTCATTTTCCTTTTCTATTGTGTTAGCCAAATTGATAAATATGAAGTGGTACCTCAGAGTTGTTTCAATATATATTTCTCTAATCAGTAGTTACTGGGGGGATTTTTTTCATGTGACTATTGATAGTTTTTATTTCTTCCAACTTGCTTATATTTTTGACCACTTATCAATATGGGAATGACATATAGTCTTATAAATTTGGCTTGTTTTCTAAAAATTTCAGAAAATGAGACCATTATCAGAGAAGCACTGTAAATTTTTTTCCTCCTAGTTTCCTGCTTTTTTCTAAAAGTCTTTGTTGCATTGGTTTTGTTTGTTCAAAATCTTTTTAATTTCATGTAATCAAAAGTATTCATTTACTTCCTATAATCCTCTCTATCGCTTGCTTGATAATAAGCTCCCTCTTTATCCATAGATCTGACAGGAAAGTTTTTCCATGCTTCCTAATTTACTTATGATGTTTCTCTTTATGTTTGGACCTAATTTTGGCATACAGTATGTTTGTCTATGCTAAGTTTCTGCCAAACTGTTTTCCAGTTTTCCCAGTGATTTTTGTCAAATGGTGAATTCTTGCCCCCAAAGTTTGGATCTTTGACTTTATCAAACATGATCATTGTGTTCACTTACTACTGTGTATTGTGTACCTAATCTGTTCTACTTATCCATCACTCTATATCTAAGCCAGTATCAGATTATTTTGTTTATTATCACTTTGTAATATAGTTTGAAATCTGTCACTGCTAGGCAGCCTTCCTTCACATTTTTTTTCAGTGATTCCCTCGATATTTTTGACCTTTTATTCTTCCAGATTAATTTGTTATTTTTTCTAGCTCTGTGAAGTAATTGTTTGGTAGTTTGCCATGGCACTGAATAAGTAAATTAATTTAGGTAGAATTGTCATTTTTATTATGTTGGTTTGGCCTACTCTTGAACAATTAATATTTCCCCAGGTGTTTAGATATATAGTCATGTGAAAATTGTTTTGTAATTGTGTCATATAATCTTTGGATTTGTCTTGACAGGTATATTCTCAAGTATTTTATAATGTTTGCAGTTATTTTAGATGGAATTTCTATTTCTATCTCTATCTGCTGGATTTTGTTGGTAATATATCAAGATGCTGATGATTTGGGGGGGGCTTATATTCTATCCTTTAGCTTAAACGGTTTTTTCCACCAGTTTTTTTTTTTTGTGTGGATTTTATAGACTCTAAGGATACCATCAAATCATCTGTAGAGAGTGATAGTTTTTTCCTCATTGTCCATTTGTATCTTTTCAATATTTTTCCTTGTCTTTCCTTGTCTAGCATTTCTAGAACAATATTGAATAATAGTGGTAATAAGGGATAATCTTGCTTCACCCCAGATCTTATTAGGATGACTTCTAGCCTATCTCCATTACAGAAAATGCTTGCTCTTGTTTTTAGATGGGTACTATTTATCATTTTAAGAAAGGCTCCATTTATTCCTGTGCTTTCTAGTATTTTTTAATTGGAATGGGTATTGTATTTTGTTAAAAGATTTTTTCTGCATCATTTGAGATCTATGATTTTTTGTTGTTTTGTTATGGATATTGTCAATTATGCTTATAGTTTTTCTGATATTGAGCATGTCCTGCTTTCCTGGTATAAATCCTACCTGATCATAGGCTATGATCTTTGTGACATATTGCTGTAATCTCCATTCTACTATTTTATTTATTTTTTTGCATCAATATCCATTACAGAAATTGGCATATAGTTTTTCTTTTTCTGTTTTTACTCTTTCTAGTTTAGGCATCAAAACCATATTTCTGTCATAAAAGGAATATGATAGGACTCCTTCTTTACCTATTTTAAAAATTCATTTGTAAATCCATCTGATCCTGAAGGTTTTTTCTTAGGAATTTCTTAATATTTTGTTCAGTTTCTTTTTCTAAGATAGGGTTATTTAAGTATTTTATTTCCTCTTCTCTTTGTCTGGGAAATTTATATTCTTGTAAATATTTATCATTTTAGATTGTCAGCTTTACTGACATATAATTGGGCAAAAGAATTAATACATACCTTAGTTTCATCTTCATTGGTGGTATATTTACTCTTTTTATTTTTGATATTGATAAATTGTTTTTTTTAAATCAGATTGACCAAAGGTTTATCTATTTTATTTATTTCTTTCATAAAACCAATTCCTAGTTTTATTTATTAGTCCAGTGGTTTCTTTACTTTCTGTTTCATTAATCTTTCCTTTGATTTTTTTCAGGATTTCCATTTTGGTGTTTGATTGGGGAGTTTTAATTTGTTCTTGTTCTTTTTCTTTTTCTTTCAGTTGCACATCCAATTCATTGATCTGCTCTTTTTCCTTTTATTAATGAATTAATAAATAAATTAATTAATTAATAAATAAATAATTAATAATTAATAAATAAATTAATGAATAGAATTAATTTATTAATTAATTTAGAGATGCAAAATTTCCCCTAAGTACTACTTTGACTGCATTCCACAAATTTTGCTATGGTATCTAATTTTTGTCATTCTCTTTAATAAAATTATATTGTTTCTATGATTTATTCTTTGATTCCCTCATTCTTTAGGATTAGGTTATTTAGTTTCCACAGCCTTTCACTGAATGAAATGTTAATTGTATTGTGGTCTGAAAAGGGTACATTTAATACTTCTGCTTTTCTGCATTTGTTTATGAGGTTTTTTTTGTCCTAATATATGGCAGTTTTTGTGAAGATGCTATGTACAGCTGAGAAAAAGTTATTGTATACTCCTTCCTATTCCCATTCAATTTTCTCCAGAAGTCTATCATATCTAACTTCTTAAAAATTCTATTTATCTCCTTAACTTCATTCTTATTTATTTTATGGTTAGATTTATCTAATCCTGAGAAGAGAAAGTTGTGGTCCCCCACTACTATAGTTTTTACTATTTCTTCCTGTAACTCATTTAACTTTTAAAATAAGAATTTGGATGCTATACCACTTGGTTTATATATGTTTAATATTAATATTAGTTCATTTCCTGTGGTATCTTTTAGCAAGATGTAGTTTCCCTGCTTATCTCTTTTATTTAAATCTATTTTTGTTTTGTCTGAGATCATGGTTACCACCGCTGCCTTTTTTAACTTTAGCTGAAGCATAACAGATTCTGCTAAAGCCCCTTATTTTGACTCCGTGTGTTAACTGGGAACTCCTTCTTGCAGAAGGTAGCACTTTAGCTGACACTTAAAGAAAACAAGGGTAATCCAGGAAGCAGAGATTAGGAGGAAGAGTACTCCAGACATAGGGGACAACCAGTGAAAATATTAGGAGACAGAAATATCTTGTGCAAGAACAGCAGCAAGGCCCGTGTCACTAGGTTGAAGAGTATGTAAAGGGGTGTAAGGTGTGAGAAGACTGGAAAAGTAGAAAAAAGCCAAGTTGTGAAGGACTTTAAAAGCCAAAGATAAGTGTTGATCCTGAAGGTAATAGAGAGCCACTGGAGTTTATTAAGTAGGGAGGTGATATATTTAGATCTTCATTTTAAGGAGGGACAGGTAAGGGGAAGATTGACTGGGTGGTGAGTGATTTGAGGCAAAGAGATTAACCAGAAGACTACTGTAATAGCCCAGGCATGAGGTGATGGGACCCGCACCAGGGTGTTGGTGGTGGCAGTGTAAGAGGAGAGAAGACAGTATATACAAGAGATGTTATAAAGGTGGAAACAATGGGACTTGACAACTGATTTCATATGTGGCATGAGAGTGAATGAAGAGTGGAAGAGGACGCTTATGTTGTGAATCTGAATGACTGTAGGGAGATAGTAATACTCTCTGCAGTAATAAGGAATAAGTAATAAGAGGAGAGTTTGAGGGAAAAAATGAGTTCAGTTTTGATCATGTTGAATTTAAGATGTCTCTGGGAGTTCCATCTGGAGATGTCATCTCTCATCAGTTTAATTAACTTCTCTAAGCTGATGATTCTTAAATCTCAATCTCTCTGCTGACCTCCCATCTTGTATCTTCAGTTGTCCTTCAGACATCTTAGCTTGATGTCTAATAGACCTTTTAAACTCAGTATGTCCCAAAACAAATCATTATCTTTTCCCCTAAACCCTTCCCTACCCCCCTAATTTTCCTATTACTATGGAGTGCAAACTATCCTTCCAATCCTCTAGACCTGAGAGTCATCCTGGATTTCTCACTATCTCTCAACCACATATCTGACTGTCCCCTATGCCTGGAATGACTTTTCTTCTTAACTGCAACTACTGTGCTCCTTGCCTTCCTTTAAATCTCAACTAAAATCCCACCTTCTGTGGGAAGGCTTCCTCAACTCTTTTTAATTCTGGTTCCTTCCCTCTTTTTCTTATTTCCTACTTATTCTGTATATAGCTCATTTTCTACATATTTGTATGTTATCTCCCCCATTAGATTTAAGCCCCTTGAGGAAAGGGGCTGTCTTTTAATGCTTTTGGTATCCCCCATACTTAGTATGTAGTACCTGGATATAGTAGATGTTTAATAAATGTGTATTGATTGATTAAAATTAAAGACTGGAAGTTAGAGAAGTCAGCACTGGAAAGAAAAGTAGATGTAAGAATCATCTGCAAAGAGATGACTATTAAAACCAGGGGAGGTGCTAAGATCTCCAAATGCAATGGTATGGAGATAGAAACAAAGAAGGCTCAGGACAGAATCTTGGGGGACATCTCTAATTAGTGGGTATGACCTAGATGAAATGGATTAGGGAAGTGTAAAAGGCGAGACCTACATGAAGATTCAGTAAAGGAGATGGAGTGGCGATCAGAGAAGTAGAACCTGGAGAAAGTAATATCACAAAACCCTAAAGAGAAAAAGGTAATCCATAAAGCCAGAGACTGCAGAGAAGTCAAAAAGGAGGAGAATAAGACTTGGCAATTAAAAGGTTATTAGTAACTTTGGAGAGAGCAATGTCAGTTGAATGACAGAATTGGAAATTAGACTGCAAAGGGAGTAGAGGAGAGTGAGAAGAACAGAAGTGGAAAGATCTATTATAAATGATCTTCCCAAGGAGTTTAGCTACAAAAAGAAGAGATATGGGATGATAGAAAGATGAGTGGATCACGTGTGAGGGTTTTTTGAATGAGAAGTAGGGAAGCAGCAGTAGACAGGGAACAGATGGAGATAAGTGAAAGAGTAGGGATATGAGGGCATTCTGATATAGAAGATGGGATGGAATACACTCAAATGTGCACATAGAGGGATTTACCTCTGCAAGGAGGGTCACCTCTTTATGTGAAAAGTGTGGAAGAGATGGTGGCAAAAGGCTTCTGAATGATGTAAGATGACGAAGATGGGAGAAGAGATAGCCCTCTGTGAATGGTCTTAATTTTTTCAGGGAAATATGAAACAAGAGTCTCAGCTGAGAGGATGGGGAAAGGGTGAATTATGGGAGGTTGGAGGAGGAATAAAAAGGTTTGGAAAAGCCACTCTGGCAAATACAATAGTAAATTAAGTTAGGTGAGATATAAAAGGATTGTCTTGATGCAGTGAGGACCCAGTTGAGATTATGTAACAAATTCGTAGTGAGCCCAAGTCAGTGCAGTTTTATGGTTTTCTGCAGCTTAATTCAGTAGCACATCATTGTTATAAAAATCTTTGATGAAGAGAATCTGAGGCACAAAAGGTCTGAGTATAATATTTTTATTGGCAAGGCTAATAGTTGCCAGTGATAGAAGTCAATGACAACTCAATGACCAGGGATCCCTTAGAGCAGACAGAGCAACATTTTATACAGTTGTTTATATAAGGTTCAGTGATGCTAAACTAAGATTGTCTATAGAAGAGATGGAGGAAAGGTGTAGGTTGAGCTTATATTTGGCATAATCATTCTGACTTGTGAAGGGGGGTTTTCAAAGTCCAGAGCAATGAGGAAAACAGGGTTAATCAAAATCCTTTGGCAAATCTTATGTTAGGCAACCCCCTACACCAGAGTGGTCTGGTGCTAGCCTTATGACTAGGTAGAACATCTCATGACCATGGTGGCTCAATGAGTCTAGGCTGTAGTCTTGAGAAATGGGGAAGTTATTCTTATTAAGAAGTCAGACCATCTTATAGATCAGACCTGCACAAATTGGTAGGGGCCAAAATTAAAATAGATCAAACTTCTTTGGTCTGCAGATAGGTTCTTAGCTGCTCATTTTCCAAGTAAAGGTATAATTAATGATTAAACTAGTTCTCAAAAATGCTTTTTCTTAATCAAGATATAATGCAGAAACTGCAATCAGCAAACACTTCTTTATGAAGTCACCTTTAGTAAAAGACTTCCCAGTAGCAGCAATTTCTTTAGAAATCTGAAAACTAATCTTAGTAGCTGCCTCATTTTCTGAGGCTTTCTTGGAAAGCCATTGTTCCTCACTGAGATTTTCCAACAATTTGGATGCCTTAATTTGGTTTTCATTGGTGTATAGTTTGCATAAATCAGGATCATGTTTTGATTAGAAATGGTGACAAATATTATATTCCTTCAAAAATGGCTATTATTTATCGGCAAACAAGGCACAATATTTTGTCTGTCGCATAAGTAAACAAGTATCTATTTGTCCACTCCTGATTAAATATTCTGTATTCTGATAAAATCTTCTATATCTTTTTATCACCTATTTCACAAAGTCACCCCCAAAACTTTAATGTTAGAACCAAAAAATCTCCATAACAACTGCTCACATGCAAAGAAAATATTGAACTGAGTGTTTGACCTTGGAGAGAATGCCAGACACTCATGTAACTTGGAGGATGGCTGTGCAGCAAGGAAGGGGAAGAAACCCTCGAGTGGTTGCCATTTATTGCATAGTGGGCATCAGCTGTGTTGGTGGCTGTGCTTACTTTGTCCCTGTGCAATGCCAGTAATGACTGAAAACACAGCAAAAAGATACAATTCACTTTCTCAGATTAGAGACAGACTGATGATGTTTGGTTGTTAGGGTCATGTGACAAACAGGAGCAAATGCGCAGTGGCAACCCATCTGCCAAGTTACATGAGGGCACAATAGTGATTAGTGGAAGGCTAGTGAAGTGGGGCATGGACAAGCACTGTTACTTTACTTTACTTTTTTTCATTTCCTCTACATTTTTATGCCAGCCACCTGAAATCCTTGTTGTGTGAAATGTTGTATAGGCCTGTTACAGACCATGCTGCTAGGACTGCTAATTCCGTAGTACTAATTCCACTGACTAGCTTCAGTTCTCAATAATAATCAATAAATACAGCAGTTTCATAACATGAATAAGAGGGAAGGCAGTAAGTTGTGGGATGCCAATAATCCAAGGCTGGGATTTAGAAGGACAAGATCTTTGATAAGATAGATGTGCAAGGGACCCAAAAGGAGAAGACTAAGCGAAGTTGAACTGATTTGCTAAGGGGTCAAGCTGGAGAAGAGGGGACTGTACAGCAGTGATGGCCTGGAGAAGAACTGAGCAATTGAAGATTGTGATGAGGATGAAGAATAGGATTTGGAGTTGCACAACAGAGGAAGAGGTGGAAGAATAACAGATTATAATCAGAACAAATAATTCCAGCATTCATGAACATGAAGATGTTGTTCACTTGTGGGTGATGGTCTCTGTGTGTAACTTTGGTAGGGTAGGGAGTAGGTGTAGGTTGAGGAATTGAGGATAACCAATAGACCTCAAACCTGTTGGTAATTTAGTAGATGTCTTTCCCAGGCATGTGAAGACTTCCCCTGGCAGAATGAATGTGATAGGGTATAGGCTCTGGGAACCCCCTTGTACTCTCCTTGAATCTTCCCACTTGATCTCGTGTTTGCCTGAGGCCATGAGCCTTCCATTATCCTTATACCCAAATCTCCTTTACCCTTAACCAAAACAAAGTTAAGTGCAAGTCATATCATCATTTCTCTGATGGCATGGTCTTCTTTGGCAAGGAAGGACAAACACAGCCTAGCCCTCCATTGTCTGTTGTCTGTTATCTCTAGATATCCTTCAGCTACTTCCCACCCTTAATCCCATTCTCTTGGTTCCTGGTGTCTCACCTCTAGTCAGTTAATGGCCACTACCATTAACACTTTCCAGGGATCCCTCCTCCAGTCACCCCAGACTACTTGACACCCCTCTCAGAGTCTTTCTATATATGACGTTCATTTTGCCTTCATGAAGGTGCTCAGATTCAATCTAACTCAGATTCAGTCTGATCTGCTGGCATTAGCCTTACAAATGCTTAGATTCCTTAAGAGTTTACCCAATATTTTCAGATACTTAATAAACTTTGTTTTTCTTTGGTTGAAAGAAGGCTTGGGTTGAATTCATTTGGGCAGGACCCAGTGTGTTGCTATTTTGGGGTCCCAGCACCCCTCAACCTCAACAGATAGATGTGAACAAGTTGGTCCAATGACCATGAAGGTAGCTGAAGCAGGTGGTGTTGAGCATTTAGAACTTGGTCAGACATTGAAGATCATCTACTGCATCCCAGGCTGTTGCCAATCATCTTGACTTTTGTCTTACTATTGAACTTCCATGACTGGAAGAGAGAATGAAGCTGGTGATTTTGTGCAACTCTGCCTCACTTAAATCTAGCTTATGAGCAAGTCAAGACATCACAACATGGTGTCATTCTTCCTCTTTGAAAACAAGACAAACAGTATTGAAGCCCACTGATATTAGGGTAAGAGTTGGGAAAGAGAAATTCACTAAGGAATGGAGAGCTGTCCTGGAGGTCTGTCAACAACAGCTATCTACTCTTGACTGAATGATAGAAATACAAATTGAATGACCATCAAAGGAGGAGAGGTTATGGTAGAGGAAGAACTTGAACGTGACAATGGAAAAAAAGGAGTACTGTATTTCACTGCATAATTGTCACAGATTTTATGCCAATTTTTTTTTTCAAAAAGTAGGGTGCAACCATTATGTGAAGTTTTAAAATTGTGCCGATTTTACTTCAAAATCATTTATTACTAAATTGTCTGTGGTACAAGATTAGGATGCATGGAATACTTGTGAATATACGCAAAACTGAATACTGACAATGTGTGTGCACTGAGAATTCTAGGCTCGCAATGTGGGAGAGAAAAATGTGTATCCATATGCCATTGGTGAATACATTGCCACTCAGTTTACCTGGTAAGGAGTATGACAAACAGAATTACACCATGTGATGATTATGCAATGAAAGGTTACAAAGCAATTTTTGGAGTGAAAAAAAAAAGTTTGACGATTATGAGATACAATACAGTAATCCAACTCCTCTGCTTTGACCAGTGAATCAGAATATGAATGAAAGTGTAACCAGTTCTAAAAAGGGTAACCTGGGAAGCTGTGTCTGCAGGGTGGAGGAGGGCTCAGTGTTTGTGAAAAGACAGAGGGAGTGAGAAAGGTATAAGCATGTAAACCGGATAAAGTACATCCCCCCCACACACACACACCCCTCCCTCACACACACACACACACATTTCAGATGAGTATACTGTGTTACTGTTATTTATTCTCTGGATTCTAGAATTTTGAGGGAACTAGTCATTGGGGTCATGGGATGTAGAACTTAAAAGATCTTAGAAATTCTCTATACTTTTACCTTCAATTTTTACAGAGAACAAAACTGAGGTCCAGAGAGATAAAGGGAGCTGCTTGCCTAAAGTTAAAAAATTAATTAGCGGCAGAAGTAGGATTTGAAATCCAGATCCAGTGCTTTCCCCAAATTACCATCAAATTTGTTCACCCTTCTCTGGACTCCTATAACATGTTATGTCTATCCTACCCATTGGCCACTTTGTGCCTTATAAGAAAAATAAATGTTTGTTAAATTGAAAAGACAAAAAAAATGCTATCTTTATTTCTGCTGAAGTTACCTCTCATTTAAACTTTAAAATGTTCATTATGTTATGTACCTCTTGATAGGGAGGTTATGGACTCAGAGAACAAATTGAGACTTTTTTTTTGGACATGGCCAATATGGGAATTTGTGTTTGTATTTATATGTTTTGTAACAGTGTTTTTTTTTTGTTTTTATTGCTTTCTCATTTGGGGTTGGGGGCAGTGCTGGGAGGGGTAAGTGGAAGGGAGAGAAGGCACATCTTCTTGAAAATAAATAAAATTTAATTTTAAAAATGTCATGTTAGTTTTATAGACTTAGCTAATGGGACATGATTAATCAGATAATCATAACAGTTTTCCAAACATCCTGTCATTGGTGTGATTACATCGATATGATTTTGGGTGAAAGATAGCAATGAAAACTGTGAGTTCATCTGCAAACACATCTTCTTGTTGCTATCTTCATGGCCCGAGTCTTCCAAAGTATTTTTGTTTCTGGGCAAGAGAAACAGATTTTTCTCAACATTTGTAATTTATTCAGGGCATTCTTGGCTGTATCTTCATAGTTGAATTAAAGCAAAAGGCTAGTGATTAACCACAGAGTTGGTAAACTCTTTGCACTTTGGATGTGTAGATTTGGAGTTTGTGTTTTTTATATAAAAGCATTTATTTGTAAAGATTTACAATATACTTATACGGGACGAAGTATTGCAATGAAGAGTACTTTTAGTCCAAAGATCTGAGTTCAAATCTCTCTGTTATTGGTGACTTCTGTGAAATTAGGCAAGCAACAGCCTCTCTGGGCCATAATTTTCTAATCTTTAAAATTATGACAGTTGGGCTGAATAACCTCTAGGGTTCCCACAAACTTTAAATTAGTAGTCTGCAAATTGAGCACATTTCAGTCTTTATTAAAATTGCATTTAAAGCTCTATTACTTAGTCCAAGCAGTATCATTGAAATGGTACTTTCTGTATCTTCCCCAGTTAGAGTTCTCTGCTGCTGGGTACAGAAGTCATCCAAGACACTCTGGCATGAGTCTGCAAACTGAATTAAGGTTAACTGTCGTCAATGGCCACTAGCTCTGATCAGGTCAGGAACCACCTTTATCCCTGCCTAAAGATAGACAGGCAAGCAAGAGGGTCTCTACTTTTCCTAGGTTCCAGATCTACTCCTTTGAACCTGAACTAAGGCCCTGATCTAGGAAAAATACAATATAAGGAAGAAGGGCCAGTCATCTGATGCCATATTGTAGTTATTGATAGGCCATAGGAACTCAAAAGACATTTTTCTCTCTCAGATATAGCTTTGCATTGTTCTCTACCGTATAGGGAGGAATAATTTTTTGGGCAACCAACAGTGAAGAATTTCTCTGTATGACTTTGATAATCTTTCCTAAGATGGAAGGGACTAATTACCTACTTTATAGCTGTGGACAGGAGGGCCTTTTGTAGAGTTCCATCAGTGATATTCTGATGAGCTACTGGGGCTCTCTCAAGCAGGTAAATTGTGTGAATATGTGCCTGGATTCAATAACTCATAGCTGTCAATGGTTAAATAAAGACCACGATTCATGTAATATCTAAAATTAGTCTACTGCATACTTACACTTCTTAAAGACCTTTCCTTAAAAGTAAATACATGGACAGGTAGGTGGCACAATGGATAAGTCTCTGGCCATGGAGTCAGGGGGACCTGAGTTCAAATGTGACCTCAGATACTTACCAGCTTTGTGACTCTGGACAAGTCACTTAACCCCACTTGCCTCAAAAATAAAAGTAAATTCATAACCAAAACATAAACATTAACTCATATATCAACTTATATTCTTCAAAGCACCTTTATATCTTTTACCTGAGTTGATTTTCATAAAAATCCAGTTAGATTGTGAGCCCATTGATTAGAAACCATGTCAAGTTTGCCATTCTGTATATACTATTTTGGATTTTTTAGTTTTCATTAAGTGTTAAAAAGCAGATGTTAATAATGACTCATAATGTCAGAAGAAAAAAAGAGTGACTTACAGACCACAGCAAAAACACATTTCAAAGGAGAAAATGTTAGACAAATGAGCTGTGAAGACCAAAATGCCTTCCAGATTATTATGGGGTGAGCAAAGAAACTAGTATGAGAAAAGATTTTTACATCTTTTAAAGTCAGATCAGAGCTAAAATAATCATTTGCACCAAATAGGAAGCATTGATAATTCTTCTGATATATTACATGATGTTGTGCATAGATGCACATTGTGTTAAAAAGTAGGCTTTGAAAGAAATGAATAGTATAGGATAATTAAAAGCATTTCACATTTTCCCAGATGTGATTCAGACTGATCTCTATTTCCTGTTAAGTTCTGGACCCAAATCAGTGTCCATTAGCAGTAAACTTGTCCAAGATTATGTTTTGGGGGGTTTTCTGTCCAACTGCACATCATGTATATGCTTTAATACTTCAAGCCCAGGTCATAACTTGGGGAATATGTGCTTTTCCATTCACTTGGTTTTTCTAGTGCAAATTATTTTATCTGAATGAGATGAAGGAACTCCTCTACCAAGGAAGGTTTTCATCATCTCTTTGCTTTAGAGCAGAGATTCTTAACTTTGGGTCCACAGACACCTAGAAGGTCCTGGATTCCATTAATTAAAATAGGAAAAAAAGTACATCTTTATTTTAATAATATAATTCAATTTGTGATCTATTGTTTTTTAGGTATTAAAAACATTTTTTCCCCTGAGAAAGCATCCCTTGGCTTCATTAGACTACCATAAAAGATTGTGACACATAAAAGGTTAAGAACCCCTTTGTTAGATTCCTAGGATACTGAGAGATCAGGTAGCTTGCCAAGTGTCTCATAGACAGCATGTGTCAGAGTTAGGACTTGAACCCAGGTTTTTCTGTCTGTGAGGCCAACTCTATCCACTAGGCCAACCTACCTACAATTGATACAACATTATTTGCAAGGAAGAACATTTGGAGAAACTTTCTATCAATAGGGGATCCTTCTTCTATTTGGACTTTATGCAATATAATCTGCATCTTGTTCCAAATATAACTTACCAGATCATAATTAGTGTATCTTTTACATAGTAGGTACTCAGAAAATATTTGTTGAATTTGAATTTGTATTGGGCTGACTTTTTAATTAGTTTTCTACCTGATTTTTCAATTACTTTGCTTCAGTTTCCAAATCTGAGTTTAACAGCTATTTTCCATAAAGGAGATAGAATTAGTGGAAATTTGTGTGTAGAGGAGAGAATGGGGAGCAGAGTGAGGGAAAGAGGAGTAAAGCAAACCATCTTCAAATATTTTTAATTATAATTTTTAAAGAAATTATAACAGTCAGGGAAGATTTAATCTTTTAATCTTAATGTTTCTTTCTGAATTATCCAGTAGTATCATAAGAGGAACATACTGTCTGCCTTTGTTCTTGCAGTGAAATGTTGAGTCATTCTTAATTGCTTAGTATGGCTCAAGAACTCTTTGGTGACCATTTGGTGGCCACTTGCTGGAAGAATAACACGATGGTCTAGATGTACTTCCTGATATAATCATGTTCACTATATCACAAAAAGTGATACTTTAACTTCTCAGCGGTACATTTAAGATGTCAGTGTTGGCAAAGGAACAAAGGTTGGCAGAGTGATCCTAAGCCCACTGCTTTAAAAATGAGCCCTCTAGGACAGAACAACAGTAGTCTGAAGGCTCTTTGTTGAACACTCTGTTCTCAAACTGAATAAAAAGCTTCATTACCCAGAGCTGTCAGTTGGACGCCTTTTTTAAGAACTGAATTCGCTAAACAATTTTGTAGAAAAAAAGAGAAATTAAGCAAAATATCCAGATGTCATCTGTTAAAAATGCTTTATAGAGATGATAAACAAATAGCATCAACAAGTACTAAAATTTTAATTAAAATATGATTTACAATGTTGCTGTGCACTTGTAGGAGCATTCTTATCAACATGAAATAAGATTGCCTTGGCTTGTATCCTTAGGACACTCAAACCACTCAGTCTGACTTTGTAGTTCTCAGACCAGAGTTTTATGCTATAATATGTCTTTCCATCCCCATAAGCATAAAAAGCTTTCTCAACACTTTAAGAGACAATTACAGTATCCATTGTTCCCTTTCATCGATGGCTGTATCTCCAGATAAATGTATATTGTATTGTTTCCCCTTCTGCTTAGAAAATCTAACTATTGCATTTCTGTCAATTCACTGATTGAGATCACCCTGCTCAGAGTGGGAACAGTTGCTTCAATGATTACAAAACTGCTTGTATGAGAACTAGACTTCCTGGTTAAAGAAGATTCGGGCCCTCATGATTATCTCTCACAGAATGTACATGTTACAACTCAAAGGGCTCTTTGATGTAGCAGTTGCTTGCATGTTGGCTGCATGGTTCCTGTTAAGCTTCATGGCAGGACCAACTGATGCTTCGTTGTCATTTTGATACTGAAGGGAGTTTTTTATCTTTAGGTGAATATTTCAAACCATAGTTTGGTTAACTTGACATTGATTTCTGGTAAAATTCTAAAATATTATTAAAAGAGTGTTTAGAGTAGACAGAAAAGGAGGAGGTGGTCATTGAGGACTACCGTAGGTATATTAAGAACAAGTTGGTTCAGACGAACCTAATTTCTACTTTTGATAAGGCTAATCAACTAATGCAGCATGGTAGAGTGAAAAAAGCACTGGTTCTGGAGTCAGGTAAGCTGAGTTCAAATCCTGTGTCTGATATTTACTACCTGTGTGACCTTGGCAAGTCATTTCACTCCATAGGTTTCAGTTTCCTCACCTGTAAAATAAGTGAGTTAGATTACATAGCCTCTGAGGTGCCTTCTAGCTCTGCAATCTAGTCAGTGAATTCCAGAAATAGTATCTGTGGGTTTTACCTGAGCATTTAAGAAAGCTCCTCATGATGTACTAGTGGATAAAGTAGAGAAATTTGATTGGCAAATAGTATAGTTGAGTAGATTCAGAGCATATTGATTCAGACTCAAAGAGTATGTATGGACCTCTATCAGCCTGGAAGAATGTTCTTTACAGGAATTCCCCAAGGAGCTTTCCTTGACTCTGTTCTATTCAGCATTTCTATCAATAAATTAGATGCAGGGCATAGAGATGGCTTATCAAATTTGCAAATTACAAAAATTTTGGAGGGATAGGATAATATACTGGATGGCAGAATCAACATTCAAAACAAGATCTTGACAGACTAGAATGCTGGGCTGAAGTTAGCTAGGTAGAATCCAGTAAGGATAAATGTAAAAGTCTTGCACTAAAGTTCAGGAAATCACACAACTCATACAAGCAGGAGATGGCAGCTAGGTTGTACAATGGTTAGAGCAACTGGCCTAGGGTTGGGAAGACTTGAGTTCAAATTTGGCCTCAGACACTGCCTAGCTGTATTACCCTGGTCTTAATGCTTAACCCTGTTTTCCTTAGTTCCTCATTTGTAGAATGAGCTGGGGCAGGAAATGGCAATCCACTTTAGTGTCTTTGTCAACAAAACCTCGACTGGGGTCATTAAAAGTTGGACATGACTGAAAAATGACTGAACGAAAACAAGCATGAGATAAGAGCATGGCAGCTAGAAATGGAAAGCAATTTAAGGAGAAAGGACTTCGAGTTATTAAGGAACTTCATGATCAGAGTATTTGCAGTGTGATACAGGAGGTAAAAATATGATTTTGGAATGTGTTAGTGTCCAGAGTAAGGGGGTAATAATCACATTGCATTATATACTGGACAGGTGACAACTAATCATCTGGAATATTATGACTATTTCTTGCTACCCATATTAGAAGATGCTAAGGTGTTCCTAATATCATATTTACCTTCTGACAGTTCCTTCCCTTTATTATATATGAAAGAGAGGCTTAATGGCACACATCTTTCTCCCCATCAGATCCAGCCAGAGCACTCAGTCTTGGAAAAAGGGGCAGCACTGGACCATGTGACTCAATTGAGGATGTTCTTTTTCATTGCAGTTTTCTTAATTCAAAACTGAACCGTCCCAAGAAAAGAAGCCACACCCTCTAGGGGCTTCAAATCTAGAATCAATCTTGGAATACAGAAGATACACTTTTTACTATAATTCTAGCAATAGGGCAAGTAAATACCCATGAACTAACTAAGCTAGTAGTAGGAAGAATGATATTTGCTCTTTTGTTGCCAGTTGAATGGCCATATCACCACTGTAGATCCTTAACTGAGAGTACCTGCCATATCTTTCTCAGCTCCCTGGAGTGCTAGAAAAGGTCCCAATCTGCAATCAGATTGCATTTCAAGGGACAGTACTGCAAAGTGTTCAGATTTTAGTGTCATTTAGAACATAGGTTTAGCAATGGAAAGGACTTCAGAGGCCATTTGGCCCAAGTCCTTATTTTGCAGATTAAGAAACTGAAAACCAATAAGATATGCAGATTAATATAGAAAACCAGTGATATTTAGCTTTGAAAAGAGAAGAAAGGAAATATTTGAATCTTTGTCATGTAGAAGAATGATTGAAATAGGTAATATTCATATCTTTACTCTTTGAGGTTTGAAAAGTGCTGAAATATATTGATAATTAAAAAAAGGTTAGACTTAAAAGAGAGATTAGTCTTGTTCTACTTGATTCTGGTGGGCAGAATGAGGAACAATGAGTGAAAGTCACAGAGAGATAGATTTTAGCTCAACATTATGAAAAAGTTAATAAGTAAGAGCTACCCAGAAAGGGTAAAGGATTTCTTGGAAGTCTTCACATGGGAGGTGAATAATCACAAGTGAATGGAATTCATGACCTGGATATGGGTTTGACTAATGACCCTCTGGTGTCTCTTCCAACCCTAAGGTTCTGTCTCTTTCATGTCTCTTTTATGATTCTATGATATGATAGCTAATTTACTTAACATTGATTTTTTACTTTTTTCTTTTATATGTTAATATTATATATATATATATATATAATATGTAATATATAATGGTTCTGAGAGTAAATAAGCTATAGGCATTCTGTGGATATACTGAGACAACCTAATACCTCAACATATGTTTAGTGCCCTATAAAGAGAGGATAATTCCAGTCATCCAATTGCATGAACATTTTTGAATTGTAAGGGTATCATAAAATGCTTTGAACGTTTAAAAAGATTGTAATACTATATGTTTAGGGCTTTAAGAAAGATGTCTATAATTTACACCAACTCACCTTCTGAGTTTTAGAATATTGAGCTTCTACAAAATATGAATATGAATAATACAAGATGGCAGTATATCAAATATTACAATATGCCATATAAGATATTATACCATGGTATCAAAATTCTTGTAGTTTATATTTTTAAAAATGAAGAAAAATTAGAAGGTTGCCCAGAATCCTATGAGGGCTGTTTTAGCTGTCAAATAAAAATAAAAGAATGAAACTATGAGCTCTAAAATACCCATGAATCAGAATACTTCATGATGCTTAAAAGAGAGAACGTTGGCTCTGAAATTGGCACTAATGAAATACTAGCAATTTGTCTTTGATATACAGTCCATATGTCAAGGCAACCAGATAGATAGATAGACAGACAGACAGTATATATATATATATATATATATATATATATATATATATATATATATATATATATGCATATATACATGTTTGTATGTATTACTGTGTCATAGGTCTATTCTACTTTTGCTTATAACTTCATTTCAGTCAGATGGCCACTAAAAGCACTATACTGGCATTGATAGACACTGTAGATACCAAAATTTTTTTTAGAATATGCCTCTTTTAAAATTGCAAAATAAAATCATAAGGAGAATTGGGCAATATTTCACTTATCAGAATAGAAAAAGAAACATTTTAATAACCCCAGAACCACATGAATAAACAATCCTCAACAAATTAGGTAAAGATTTTTAGTATGTGGATATCTCCTACAAGCTTAAAGAATTTAAATTGTGAGCGTTATGTCAAAAAGTACTCTCTGAGAAGTCATAATTAATTCTGAGATGTGTAGCCTGACTGAAACTAGAGGAATTGACCTATAATTAAAAAGCAGATATATTAAGTTAATGTTTGTTTTATATTAGAATTACATGCTTGGCTAACATAAACAGTAACCACTGAGTTGGTTAGATTATTAGAGTCAGGGAATGGAGTATTGGGGAGCTTGGGGAACTGTTTAGTGAAATGATAGATTCAGAATAAAGGGGAAAAAAACCAACCAGGACATGCTAATGAAGATCTTCACGATATCTTAATTTTATATCTTTTGAGCAGACTGGATAAAGTCACATAACTTTCTTGTTAATTATGCATGTTGATTAATGGATTGAGTGACATATATTAACTGCTACATGGCAATCTTTTTATTCTTCTCTGATTAACTCTCCATCACTTCTTACAGTGGCTGTTCCTCTTTCTTCAAGTTACCCTACCTACTCTATTGGTCATTTCTCATTCATGTCCAACTCTCCATGATCCCATTTGGGGTTTGGCTGGAGTGGTTTGCCATTTTACAGATGAAAAACAGAGGGGAAATACCCAAGGTCACACAACTAGTTAATATCTGGGATCAGATTTGAACTCAGGGAGAGGGGTCTTCAGACTCCAACCCCAAAACTCTATCCACTGCACCACCTAGCTGCCCCAGAACTACCCCCATATCTAAGATATTAATAGGAAAGTAGATGTGATCTGCCATAAGCTTTATCCTTTTCCATACCCCAAAGTTCTTATATTGTTATAACCTTTCCTCCTTTACCATAGTCTCTGAGAAGGAGGTTGCTCCTCTTGTCAAGGTCAACCCCTTTACTTGTATTCATTACTTCATCAGGCCCACTCCTAGTAACAATTGAATTAATGTCATTTTGGCATCTGTAGGGGGTAAATTCAATGGGGAAATTTATTTATCTTGTCCTATCTTAGCTATTATTTAGCAACAATTTTTTAAAAGAATGATTATATGGTAAGTTTGCTATTTTATCTAAGAGGGAAAGTGGTCATGTACAGAGCTTATGGATGTCAATTAGGTTTATTAAAGGACATTGCTTATTGGCAGCACAGCTCTCAGGAAGGCTTGGACATGGGCTTGCTGAAGTTCCTCGGATCTATATCTTGAATTAGGTTTCCATTAGCTGTCTAGTCAAATCAGTTTACATAGATACAACTCTTCAGATGGTCAGTGTGTTCTAACACCACCTAGATGACTATGGAGCTGCAAGCATAGCAGATGGAATCATAGTACTAAACATGGTGCACCTGCTTTCCCTTTTATACAGAAAAGCTTCCTTCTCTCCTATGTCAGTGATGATTCATTTTTCTAGTTCCTAGTGTTATTATGGACCAAGACAAACATTACCTATGAAATTATCATTTTTGGAAACAGAGAAGGTCCTTAGTACTTTAGGAACATAAAGCAAAATAGAGGAAAGCAATAAATTGCATAGGTAAGAAGGGGAAAAGCATTTTAGCATGAATTTGGGAAGCTTAACAGAGTTCTCTTTAATCCCTAAATAATTTGATCACAAGAAAAGTGGACTTGAAACTTGTTCTTTGGTGAAAAAATAATAGGACCTTAGCTGAAGGAGTTTGTAGCTTTCCTTTTTTATGTTTTCTAATAGGCAGTGTCAGTTAATTCATAAAGAGATGCTACAGCACCCACCAACTTGAAATTCATTGTGGTAGTCACAACTTTGCCAGCCTAGTTAATTATCTTTCACCTTCCGACTAAGTGGGGGTATACCCTCTATAGAAAACTCTCCTTCTTAAATCCTTTGGGTTCAATTGTCATATCTATGTGTCTGACTCCAAAATCTATATACTCAAAAATGTTCAAATAGATCCATAATCTCATCTATGTCATGAGATCCTTTTAACAGTGCAGATCATAACCCATCCATTCCTCTCGAATCCATGCTGTTATCATCCATGCCTTCTCATAGGTTTTGCCATAATATTCCCAGCATGGTGAAGAGCCTTCCTCACTTTCTTCTGACATCATGAAGATATCAGTGGAACGCACCATCTAATCATTGGTTATCCCTCATTCTTATCATGTGACAAGCCCATATTGTTCTCTAATATTTTTTGATGACATTCTTTACTTCTGATATTTTTCATGATCTCTTATTTGCTATATTTTATAGACTACACATTCTTCCTTCCTACCACCTCTCCCCCATTTAGCTTTCCATTGTCCTCTGAGACATAAAATTAATATTAATTTTAAACTTCAGAGGCTATAGGGTTTCCTGATTCACAGTCACACAACGACACCAGTAGAGTTACTGGTATTAAAAAAATAAACCTTTATTTCTGAGGGAAGTTTGAGATGATTAAAGGAGCTTTGCAATTTCCCAAAGGCAATCCAAGCTACTCTCTCCCTCCCATTTAATTCTGTTCATTTGCAGTTCCTGTCCAAAGCATATATACTGATTGATGAGCTATCAATCAGCAAGAATTTATTTAACACTTGCTAGGTATCAAGCGCTATGACAGGCTCTGGGGGTGTAAGTACAAGGGGTGAAACAATCCTTAGTTGCAATGAGTTTACATTCTCATGAGTGAGAGAAATGCATGTAAAATACATATAACAAATTATAAATTTAGTAAATGCATATAAGTATATATATATATGCATCCATATACATAGATATAGGTATGCACACATAGTAAACACACAAAGTAGTTAAATACAAAGTAATCTGGGTTACTAGGATTTTTGGGAATTAAGATGGGCTTCATGCAGAAGATAATGCTTGAATTTTGTCTTATAAGAAGAGAGGAACTCTATAATGCATAGGTAAGGAGATGACTGGTACAAAGGGAGAGATATAAGAGATGGAATGTTGTGAGTGAGGAAAAGATTGAAGGCCAGTTTGAATCAAGAGTGTAGAAAGGAGAGAATGTCCTTTGAGGCTAGAAAGATAGTAGATTATATAGAGTTTAAAAAGCTAAATAGAGGATTTTATAGCTTATACAGGAAGCAATCAGAAGCCACTTCAGTTAGTTAAGTTGGGTGGTCACATGGTCAGATCTACTCTTAAGAAAAGTTATTTGGCATGAGTGTGTAGCATAGACTGGAGTGGTGAGATATGAGGCAAGGAGACCAAACAAGGCTGTTATCATAATCTAAGTGAGAGATGATGAGGGTCCAAAAGTAAGGGGGTGGTAGGATGGAGAGGCGATGTGATGGGAGAAATGGCAAGACTTATTAACTGTAAAGAATCAAGATTAATGCCAAGGTTATGAACTTGGGAGTCTAGAAGGATGGCAGGGCCTTGTCCAGATATAGGGAAAGAGGAAAGAGGGGAGGGTTTAGAGATAAAGAAAATAAGTTTAGTTTTGAGATATATTGAGTTTCAAGATGTCTTTGGGACATCCAAGCTGAAATATCCATGAAGCAATTAGTGATGTGGGACTGAAGAACAAAAAAGAGACTTGTATAAAAAATTGTAAACTGCTAAAATTTATTTTCTAAGTGTATATATGTACATATACACATGTGTATATGCATACTATATATGTACTTTACTTGTGTCTCCTGTCCTCTTTTGTTTTGTGAATTTTTTTTAAAAAAAGATTTATTGGTGGTTTTTTTAAAGGTATCTATCACTAGCCATTAGCCTACAATCCCCCTCCCTGCTAAGCCCTCCGTTATAACAAATACGTATGATAGCAAAGCAAACTAAAACATCGGCCAAGTCTAAGAATACATCAGATTTAATCTTGAGTCCATTACCTCCCTGCCAAAAGGTGGGAGGCATGTTTCAAAACTATTATTACCACTTTGATCAGAGTTGTGGTGGAACAAAAAGGACCTCTGTCCAAAAAAGAGTTAGGTCCAGAACTTTGGCTTCATTATGTAGAACTTTAAACAGCTGAGTTACCAGCCACATTATCAAAAGCCTAATTTGAGTTAGCAGAACATGGATTCAATATACTGGGATTAATTCTGTAGTGCCTATACTTTACATACAGGGTTGGTCTTTTCAGCCTCCCAATACACTCCCCACACCTTGTAGAATTCTTATAACTTTGACACAAGGACTTCTCAGTATATTATTCTCCTCTGAAGAAAAGGTTCTTCAATCTGTCTACTTCAGAGGTAAGTGGTTTCTTGTGCAGATGTAATGGCAATTTTGCTTCCAGGAATTGCCCATAGGGACTGTGTGCAAGCAAGCTCTACACGATGCTTCAGTAATTGTGAACACACAGTAAATATTAACCAAGAATGACCCACATATTGTAATCAGTTACGCCCACCCATGTTCTCTCTAAATTGATTACTGGCACAACTAAGTATTTAAAGATAGTAAGTTGTTCTTGGACCTCAAAATATAGTAAATGAACTTTTCTAAAAAAAAGAGTCCCAAGTGTACTGAATTGTGCTTGATTTAATTTTGTATTTATACAAATAGAGGTGTAGTGCCAAACAGTGCAGAAAAATTAGTATGACAAACACACATTCCTGAACTGTGAGGCAAACTTCAAATTAGTGTATTTATTCAGATGTTTATTTTGAAATATTTTCAGAATTTCAACAAATACATCACCTGGAAAGAATACATTTCCTCTCATATTTGTTCCTTCCCAGATGGAAAAACATGCATGTGTTTTGTAATTCTTAGAATTGGGTGATGCCCATGCAGACACATGGAGTGTATGTGTATGTGTGTATTTTTGAGGTGTACCACAACTCTTTTATGCCTGAAAACTGAGGAGCATAATCGAGCTCTTTTGTGTCTTTAAAGGAAGAAAAACATGGCCAAGAATCTCTGGGATTGTACGTAACCGTAACCACTTAATATTGCATATGTTTAAGTTGTAGTTGTAAACAAGTGTTTAGACAGGTAGCTAATATGTAATTACTGACATCATTTTAAAAAAATAGTCATATAATTTGATGTTGTGATTAAAACTTAGCTTTTTCAATTTCAATCTTATTACCTTTTAGAACATCTACTCTTTTTACCTCCTGAGAAACAGAATTGTGCAAATTGTTTAAACCGAATATAGAACCATCCTTTTCCACTTCTACTAAAACAAAGCAGCATCCCATGTTGATTTCAGAAGAGAGTCTTCAGAATATATTGAATATTAGTCTGAATTTGGTAGTTAGTTCTCTTTGCTACCAGCATTTCTAACAAACAAAGGAACTTTCTTAATAGATTCAAAATTTGGATGGAATGCCTTTGGTACTACACATTCTTATATCATTTGATCATCCATTTTTATTTCACTTTATGACACAAGAAATTTGTTTCTTTTTGTTCTATAAAATTATTTTTATATTCATTGTATAAGAACAATAAAATTTGAAGCTTATTTCAAAATATCCTCTAAATGTTGGAAAATAAGGCTTATCAACTTGATTAGCTCCCACATTCTATTATGCATATTTTTTATGCTGGATAATATTTGAGCAGTAGTACTTTCATTTAATAGATAATGGATATATTTTGGGACACATAGTTGATAGTGTGGTTATTGGCTCTGAGGAGATATACTCATATACAGCTTAATATACTGGTGTATATTATGAAGAATATAGAGACAGTGTGATGTCATAGAAAGCTCACTGGCCTTGGAAGACCTGGTTTCTAGTCTAGACTCTGTTACTAATTAGCTGTGTAACCTTGGGCAGATCTTCTCTAAGCCTCTACTTCATCATTTACAAAAGGTGGATAATTACTTGGAACACTCTTGTCAACTGAGTTGACCTCTTCAATTTCCAAGCTTCCTTCAAAATATAGCTTATATGTCGTATCCTTCATGAGAACTTTCCTGATCCACAACACCTCGTGTCTTTCTCTCCCGTTCCTATTTTTTTTTGCTTTATATATTTTTAAAATTTACTTCCTTATTTATATCTCATTTTCCAGACCAATGTTGGACATGTTTGTTGTTCTTCTTTAGTCATTTCAGTTTTGTTTGGCTCTTTGTGGCCACATTTGGGGTTTTCTTGGCTAAGATACTAGAATGCTTTGCCATTTCCTTCTCCAGTTCATTTTATAGATGAGAAAACTGAGGCAAAGAGAATTAAGAGATTTGCCCAAGGTCACACAGCTAGTAAGTGTCTGAGACCAGACATGAACTCAGAAATATGAGTCTTCCTGACTCCAGGTCTGGCATCTATCCATTGTGCCACCTTGCTGCTAAGTTGGGCACATAGTAAACAATAATGATTTTAATTGATTCGTATAAACTCCTTGAGGGTAGGAATTATTTGCCTTTTTTTTTGCTGTACAGCTCATATTTTATAAATAATTCTTAGTTGAGTAATTGATCAAATGATAATTTATGCAGAAATACTAAAGAAAGGTAATGTATTATTACTACACCAGTTGCTTGGCCATAATTATATTCCTGTAAAATATTACCATCTTATAGTATAAATAAGTTTCTCACAGAGGCATATTAGGAATATATAGAAACTTATGATTAATAACAATAATAGCTAATATTTATATAGGGCTTTAAGGTTTACAAAGTGTCTCTTTTGATTCCAGACTTCTAAAATTGCACTTATGTTCCTTTTTTGTGCAAAATAGTCACAGTTACCTTTGCTGTGTTCTTCAAAAAACTGTGCGAGAGGTTTTTTTTAAAAATCTGAGTTTCTAGAAGGACTATTGGTGCAAAAATAACTGACCTACTATTGCTGTAGCCCTAGATTTAAAGTAAACATTATTTTCATCAAAAAGAAAACCAGTTATTTGCATTAAGCCTCTGTACACCCAGGTGTCGGAAGGGTAATTAAAAGGGCATGTGCAATATGTCTGCAGAACCTGAAAACCAAGATAAGTCTTATTTTTTAGTCTATTGCTTGATTATATCTTTTTCTCATCCTTCCACTTTTATTACTCACTAAATGAAAAATGAGGTTAAACATTTTTTAACAAGTTCTTGCAACTGGGCATTTTTTATTTATTAAGAGAAGTACCTTTTATTTTTTGAAGTTTTGCATAGGTATTCTCAACTTTGTATAACTTAAGTTTCTTTTGAATCAGAGCATTTGGAATGATTTTTCCAGTAGGGAGGAAGTATATAGTCTAAGTCAGGGATGGAAAACCTTTAAAAATCATTAGTCATTATTGACCCACAGAAAACTTCATTCAAAAACCAAAACTGTTTGCATGTAGATATGAATGTACATTTTCTCTAATTCTCTATTCCTTATCTAATGACTAGGATTGAACTTTTCTTCCTTTTTTGCCACTAATTTGCTATAAAAATCAGGGATTTCACACTAATTTCTGTGTTTCTGTCTACGGAACATGAAAAATAAGAATTACTCCTACCTTCTAGGAACAGTGTCATGAATTGTAAGCTTATGATATTTAAATATGTTGAAAACCAGGAAGAAAACATGGAAATGTAAATATATATAACATCTCATTGCTGAACAAAAACAGAAACCCAGTGATAGACTTAAAGGACATGAAATTATGAATACTATGAGGAAAAGAACTTTTATTTGCTTTGCACTTTGGTGGTTTGATAAATGTGGTAATCATGAAGAATTTTTGAAAAGATCCTGTTTGTTTCTGTCTTCCTTGGAAAGTACCAAGGTTAAGCATATTCCAATGCTTTAAAAAATTTTTTAAATGGATTTTTTTAAAAAATGAAACAGTGCATGTTAGTTAAGGTGGTTTGGGAAAGTTACAAATTCACAATACTATTCATAATGTTGGCATTTTATGCCTTATAATTTTCTACCAAAAACTAAATCTTCAAAGAAAAGAGACCCTAGAAAAGCATAATTTACCATTTACTCATAGGTGTTACTTAAAAGTCTAGTTTTAATGACAATGAAATAGATCTCACTTGACTCTACTTATATGGATATATAATATCCACCATAGAAAAAAAAGAGAAACGTTTCATGTATGTTCAAGTGTTATTTTTGTGTTATCATAGACTGCTTATAATGTGTAATCTTTTTATGCATACATTTTATCTTCCTAAGAAGATCCTCATGGGAGGTTTGGTATTCGTTAGTCCCTCATGGTGCTTTGAGCAAACAGGGTAGACTCAATAACTACTGATTTTTTTTTTTTTTTAGTGCAAATTCAAAAGAGGCAAGGATCAATCCATATAACTAATTGTACAATGATAGCATATCATTGTGCTAATATGAGTGCTTAATAAACTCTTTGGAAATTTGATAATTAAATAGAGTGACTCAGGACTATTTCTTTCTTTGACTCTCCTGTGCCTATCATAGGTCCTGACAGATAGCAAACAGTTACCAAAGCTTGTTGAGTGTTTGATGTATTGGCATTGCTGTTTACTGATCTTAATTGTGAGGGAGTAGCATGTAATGGAAAGAGTACAATGGATATGACGACAGAGAATTTGGATTTGAATACTGAGCAAATTGCAATCTTTTGGGTTTATCATCTCTAAAAGCAGAGAATTTGACTGGAATTTAGCACAGTGCCTGGCACATAGAAAGTGTTTATCACATTTGGTGATTGATTTGCTGATTTGGAGCTTTAAATACCAGTGGAGGTGGTCCTCATCCTCTACTTGCACTGATAAATTGAGTCCCCAGAGCACGTGACACATCGCCTATTTGGTGTTCTAAGGTTAGTCCTGAAAGGTTGGGGCTGTGCTCTTCTAATGCTGTGAATGCAAGAATCCATTCTGGTGTGTTCTCCCCATTATCAGTCACAAGTGATTAGCTCCCCAGTTTCATTTATGCAAATAACTTCAATTAGCTTTTACAAAGAGGTATTTATTGAAAAATAGAAGTACAAGAGGAGAAGTGCAAACCATTCCCTGGGTAGAGTGGGCTCAAATGAAAAGCAGTCATTGCATAACATTTGCTCCTCTACATTCACTTTTGGATGCTGCTTTGCGAGTGCACATGGTCATTCTCTTGCTTGAAGGAGCTGGCAGCTTGGCTGTGGGATGAATCCAGTGTTAGGCTAGGTCTAAGTTGCTTTTCTGGGCTATGCTAACAGATCCGACTCTGCGCTGTCCACAGGCTCTGGCAGGGACTTCCATCCCTGTGTCTCGGGCATTCTTCAAGCCTTGAAGTTAACAGAGACAAAAGCAATGTCAAGACCATGTGAAGTCAACAAGCAATTGCTGAGCATTTGTCCCAGACACTACTAAATACTGAGGAAGCAGAAAAGGTAAAAACAGCCTTTGCTCCCAAGAATCTAACAGTCTAATAATGGCCTCACATCAAACTAGGTGGGGAGAGTCAACTGCAAGAACAAGCTCTCCGTCTTTCTACTTGGAGGCTTATATCAGCTTACTTACTCTAGCAAGAAAGAAAAAGAATGCTTTCGCTGCTTGGTCTTTTGAATGCATACCCGGTTCTGACTCAGCAGCTAGTCAAAAGTCCTTTTTATCCTTACTATATAGTAAGCAGACAGATATCACTTATTGAATAATTGCACATTCTCTAAGTGGAGAATAGAGCCCCTTCATTATATCCAGCACTTCCAGGAGCAGGCTCACCAAATGTGTGCATGCTTCCAGGTTTGAGCCTTCATTGACTAATGTACTCTCCCCCCAATTGCCTCCCAGCATTAAAGTTTAATTGACAAGAAGATATTCTCCAAGTTCCTTTTTAAATTCTTAAATATTATGAAATGCTTCATTTATATCCTCAGAAGAAAGAAATTTGAGTGGAATTTTAGTCAAACCAAAAAGGTTGGTTTAAAGGACTTAAAAGATTGACCAGAAGACTATGGAAACTGAAAATTACAACTCTTTTCCTCTGAAGCAACTGTTTTAAAACTATGTGTGGGAGAGTCATTTGGTCAAACAGCAGTGGTTTTATCAGTGAAACACCTAAGGAATGATATGATTTATCAGTTGGGTAAATTTGCTAAATTAACCAAAGTTTTGAAATTATATAGGCATATCTTATGTTTAAAATCCGTAGGTATTTCTTTCAAATTATTTATTTTTCCATATTTTCCTCTTCCATTCTCTTTTTTCTTTTTCTTCTCTTGCCCCTCGAATTATCCAAATTAGTTTATTCCTGGCAAAATTTGTCTCATTGGGTCCCCTCACTCTGGTATTTATCTTGCCTCTTGATCTATCAGTCTCATGGGTTTTTAGTTGTATGGATTATGCAATTTTAAAACTCCCTTTCCACTCAGTTTGTTCTAAAGTGCTACATTCTTACAGTGCTTATACTTGATATGGATATTATTTGAGTTTATACAGGCTGGGAAATGACTATTATCTCAACCTGACAGTAAAACAGTTGATTACTTCCTGAAGTACCTCTTTAAATCAAGAATACTCCCAATAAAATGTCTTTTAAAATTCCTTTTAATCCCAGAACATACTACAGTTAATCAGCTTCAATAAATGGCTTCTTCTGTTACTAGACCAAAGGCTAGAATGCCCCTTTTCCCTTCCCAGTACAGCCCAGAAAGTGGAGATTGCATATGAAATGAACAAATGAAGTAGTTATATGATCTTCTGGCCAATGACTGGCATGACTGAGAATGAGAAGCTACTAATTCTGTCTTTAGTTCTGACACTAACAATCTGTCCATCTATCAGTTTCTGTTTCTAGAACTGGGGATAATGAAAATGCTATCAGAATATACTTATAAAGTCAGCTGAAAGCTTTGAGTCAAAATTACTTATAAAAATACAAAGTATGATCATAACATTTGAATTATGATTCCCTACTTCAGGCATTTATAACTTAAAAAGGAAGTTAAAATTGATTACATTTGAGATTATCGAAAGTCAAGGTGAAAACTCCAGGATTGCTTTGATGTTTCCATGGAATGAAGTCTTTAATTTTCTATAATGGACTAATAATTGTTCACTGTAGTTGCTGTTGTTTTTAAAGAGCCTGAGAAATTCCTCCAAATGAACCACAGGATTTAGAGCCCAAACTTTCAGTAATTGTGTTGGCAGATTTTTCATGGAAGAGATCAGGAATTTTTCTCATATTTCTGCTGAAAAATTGGATTCTGTCCTCAACTACAGAAAATAGGCCTCCGACTTATTTAGTTCATGTGACTTATTAGGACCCACTTTTTATCAATATCAAAAAGATCATTTGAAACTGATTAAAGATGAATGCATGAAAATCACAGATTTGAAATTGTAAGACCTGGATTAATCTTAGCCTAGTCACTAGGAAAATCAGGTAGGTGTACCTCTGCTTTAAATGAATATTATCATTCTTGCTACCTATTTACTTAAAAGAATATTTTGTTGACTTGGAGTTGTAGCGCCAACATGATATTCACAGTGCCTATGAATATGCCAATCCAGAATTGAGAAATACAACAGACTTTCCACATGGAAGACAGAACCAAAAACAATTATTCAGACACCAGAAAGCCAAATCCATCATAGTAACTAAGAAATCTATATACAATAACAATGCAGGAGGCACTACCATCCCCAAACCTTCCCTCTGTTAGGCTTCCCACAAACAAGCAAACATGAACCTAGCTGTCTGCCTCCCTCTGTCCCCTGTTCCTTTTCCATGTGACTTAGACTTATGTGACTCAGGCTTCCCTGTAACTTAAGCAGGTCACATGAACCTATTAATGAACAGAAAAGATCTCCTCATTTAAATTACTACTACAGGAGTCCATGGAATAAAGGAACCTTATGATATAGTTGAGGATTTTTTCTGTGGATGAATGTAAGGTGATCCTTTCTAACATGTAATGAGATACATAATTTGCAAATAAATTCTAGACTTTTTTCTTCTTTGAACTTAACTATTTGATTTTTTTTAAAGTATCAATGCTTTTTGTTTTTACTTGCTGTTCTTGATAACTTTCTCTCCTTCCTTTACTCAAACACTCCCTTGTACTGGATAAAAAAATTAAGCATTGCTAACATAGTAATTTCAGTTAGCATTTTCAACCTCTGCCAGCATTATGGTTTTCATGTTTTTACTTTTGGTTTTATATCAATCACTTCCCACACTGTGTTCTCATAGTCCAAGTGAGCCCCATAAATGAATAAATATTTATTAAATACTTGTTATGTGCCAAGCATTATGCTAAAGTGTTGGGGTTAGAAAAGGCTAAGCAGTCCCTGCTCTGGAGCCCACATTCCAATTGAAGGAAGAAGCACATAAGAGAAGGTTCAGTACACTGTGATGGAGATGCTCAGAAATCCCAAGGACACAGACCTAATAATTAGATTATGCCATTAGTACTGGGGTCAGCAGAGAAGATGGTAAGACCTGAAAGACCTTAGGAGGTTGTGGCAGGCCACATAGTAAGACCTAATTGTCTTCTATCTTGACAGAAGTAGTAGAGTCGGTGATTACTCTCTCATCCAAGCTAAATGAGTAGTCAATAATCTGATAGGTTCTGGAATGGCCTGAGTCTGGGGGGAGGTGTCAGGGTGAAAGAAAAGAAGCATAAAGATTTTTAAAAGGGGAAAAAAAGAAGTTTGATAAAACCAACCAACATATCAACCATGTCAGATAGTATATGCGGTATTCTCTACCCATATTCCCCTATTTCCGTAGTGAAAGGAGGGAGGTACATTTTCTCAATTCTTTTCAGCTAAGCATTGTCTAATGTTATAATTATACAGTTTTTAATTTGATTTTATTCTTTCCATTTACATGGTTGTAGCAATGATGAATATTGTTTTCCTGATTTTGATTACTTAACTCTGCATCAGTTAATGTTTTCCCACATGCTTCTCTGAAATCTTCCAGAAATCATATAGATCTTTAATATTCTGTTATATTCATGTAACTGTTTGGTTGTCATTTTAGTCAGTTTTGAAGCATAATTCCAAATTCATTATTATATTTTTAGTCAAAAACTTTGAAATATACTATATTTCACATGTTAAAATTAAAAATGAAAATAAAAAATGGAATAAAATATCCATGATGTGACAGGGTCAGAAGTATTTTTTAGGAGTATTAGGTTGGCAGCTATCTGAAGAATGAATTGGAAAAGGGACAGACTGGTGTCAGGGAGAACAGTTAGAAAACAATTTCACTACTTCAGCTGAGAAGTGATGAGGGGCCTGAACCAAAGCAAGGATTCTCTACATGGCATCTCTGGATTCTGTTCGATTTCTGAGCCTTCATTTGATTCTGTTAACAAACATTTATTGTGTTCTGAGTGATTTGTTAAATTCTGGAGACACAAAGGCAAAACACAATCCCTTCCCTTAAGGAATGCACAATTCTAATGAGAAAAACAACACATAGATGGCTAGGTACATAGAAGACATACACTTAGTAGATGAAAGATAATCTTGGAGGAGAAGATACTATCAGCTAGGAGACCCAGGAAAGGTTTCCTGCAGAAGGTGGGATTTGATCTGAGTCTTGAAGAAAGCCAGGGAATTAAAAGGTGAAGAGGAAAAATAATGTTGAGAACAAGTAGTACAAAAAAGGCAAAGAGACAGGAGATAGGGAATCCTGTATAAGGAACAGCAGGTGGGCCTGTGTAGCTGGAAAACAGTGTGCAGAAGGGAATAAAGTATTAAAAAAGATCCACAACCAAAATAACAACTGGGAAACTTAGGATGGGAGCAGGTTATAATGAGCTTTAAATGTCAAGTAGAGAACTTGATACTTGATCCTGGAGGTAATAGGTAGCAACTGGAATTTGTTCAGTAGGGAACTGAAAAATTGTCAGATCTATAATTTAGAAAAATCATTTTAATAGCTGATTGGAGGATAGATTGGAATGGGGAAAGATGAGGCAGAGATACCAATTGGAAAACTCTTCTAATAGTCCAAGTAAGAGATAGAGATAGGAACAGAACTAGAGGGGTGGCTAGGGAATGAGATGCATAGGAGTAAAGATAAAATGTGTAGTTTTAGAGGTAAAAACAATGAGATTCTACAATTGAAGGAATACATGAAATCAGTGAGAGGGAGGAGCTGGAGATTACACTGAGACGGAGTCCCTATGTGGTTGGGAGTCTGTGTGATGACTGGAAAGTTCTTGATGTCCTGTGCAGTAATAGCAAAGTTTAGAAGGGGGAAGAATTTGGTGGGAAAGATGAGTTCTGTTTTGGACATATCAAGTTTGAAATATCTATAGGATATCCAGTTCAGTATGTCTGAAAGTTCAATATGTCTGAACTCAGGAGAGAGACCAGGGTTGAATATAATAAACATCTAAGGATCATCTGCATAGATACTGTAGTTAAGCCCATGGGAGCTGAGAAGATCTCCAAATGAAATAGTATGGGGGGAAAAGAGAAGAGGGTCCAGGCTAGAGATAACTGAAATTAATGGGCCTCCTGGCATGAAGAACTAAGAAAGGAGAATGAGAAGGAATAGAACTGGGAGAGATCAATGCCACACACACACACACACACACACACACCAGAAAGAAGGTGGTGATCAGTAGTGTCAAATATTGCAGGGAGATTAAGAAGGATGAAGGTTGAGAGAAGGTTATCAGATTTAGACATCACTGGTGGGAGAAAGCAGCTTGCATCAAACAGTGAGGTCTGAAGCCTGATTATGGAGAATTTAGAGGAGAGTGAAAGGAAATGGAGGCATCAAGCATAGGTTTTCTCAAGGAATTTAGCTTCTACCCAGCAATACTGCTTCTAGGTTGTATCCCAAAGAGATCATAAAAAGATAAAAAGGACCCATATGTACAAAAATTTATAGCATCTCTTTTTGTGGTGGCCAAGAAATTGGAAATTGAAGGGATTCTCATCCATTGGGAAATGACTAAACAAGTTGTGGTAGGTGAATGTAATGGAATATTATTGTGCTATACAAAATGGTGGACTTCAGAAAAATCTAGAAAGACTTATATGAACTGATGCTGAGTGGAGTAGAACCAGGAGAACTTTTACATGGTAACAGCCACAGTGTGTGATGATTGACTTTGATAAACTTAGCTCTTCTCAACAATACAAGGACCTAAAACAACTCCAAAAGACTCAGGATGGAAAATGCTGTCCAAATCCAGAGAAAGAAATATGGAGTCTGATTGCAAATCAAAGCATACCACTTACTCTTTTTGTTTTATTTTTTTCTTATGGTTTCTCCCATTTGGTCTAATTCTTCTGTACAATATGATTAATGTGAAAATATGTTTAATAAGATTGTATACATAGAGCCTACATTGGATTGCCTGCTGTCTTGGGGAGAGGTGAAGGGAGAGAAGGGGAGAAAATTTAAAACTTATGGAAGTGAATGTTGGAAACTAAAAATAAATGAATTAATTTATTTAATTAAAGAGGGAATTTAGCTGCCAAAGGAAGAGAGATATAGGATGGTAGCTAATGAGGATCCTACCATCATGAGATCAAGTGGAGGTTTTTTTAGAGATGAAGAGACATGAAAGTGTGTGAGTGTGTGTGGGTATAAGAGACAGTGGAATAACCAGTAGATGGGGATAAGGAAGAGATTATTGGGGCAATCTGCTGGGACAGGAGGATATGGAATCAAGGGTACATGTAGAGGAGTTGACATTGGTAAGGAAAGGGACTACCTCTTCTGAAGAGTTGTTGTTTCCTCCTTCATTGCTGAAGAAGACTATGCCTTGAGAAATGATAACATGACTTGCACTTTGTTCTGAGTGAGGGAGGGGGCTGTGCAAGGTCAGTAGATGGAGCGGGGAAATGTAAGAGAAGGGGAGAAGGGAATGTGCTTAGGAAATGGCGTTATTTTTTAGTAAAATATTAGCTGAGGAGATAGGGAGCAAGGGGGTGCCATGAGATATTTGAGGAGAGGAAAATTTTGGAACAGCTGCTGTGTGGAGAGGAATAGCAAATCTGTTAGGGATGAGTAAAATGACTGTCTCTTACTATAGCCATATAGGGAGTCATATAGTCAGCAATTAACTGCCTACCTCTAACTCATCTTCAGTTCTCTTCTGTCTAGAGAATAATAGGAGCTTAGATCTGATCGAGACAAAAGACAAACTTGCCCAGGGTCATCCAACTAAGATAGAATGAAGACTATAGCCAACGCCTCCTAAGATACCCACTTTCCTAGATACTCATAGAAAAGTGATATAGGTTGGTCAGGATAATTATTTCACTCCTGGGAGCATGATCCATGGAAAACATGAGCAGAATGGCTAAATGAAGAACATCGGAGAATTGTATTTTCCAACTATCAAACTTTAAGATTCTCAATAAACCTTCTCTGACTTACTCCCCAGAATATCAGGCCAGTTGTCAGTAGCCCAAATTCCCACCAGAGACATCTGTGGGATGTACATGTATATGTATAAAAATATGATTTTCTTCATGTCTGAAGAGTGAGGACCACTATTGTGAACCCAAGGTGTGTTTATGTATAATGTTGTTGTGTGCATACAGCCTTTATCCTTTGGTTTGTGATTGCTGCCTCTACAGAGCTTGGCACTACCTGGGATCTTTCTGCTTCTTCCCTTTAGTTTTCCTGACACCTGCCCTATTGCTTTTTTGTCTCCTCACTTGGTGCCTGGCACATAGTAGGTGCTTAATCAATACTTGTTCATTAATTAAGAGTCAACCTAATTCTGATGGGTACTTGCCAGCCTAATTTGTTTTGTGATATAATTTCCCAACTCTCTGTAGCTAGGCTTTATCATTTCACAGTGTGATTCTGTGTACACCTTACAACGTATATTTGGATATGTCAGAAACTACATGGTAATAATATTGAGAGCTTGTGTGTGTGTGTGTGTGTGTGTGTGTGTGTGTAAATCAGATTTGTCAGATAAAGATCTCAGGACAACTGCATCCCAACGTAGTTTGATATTGCAAATAACTAAATTTTTACAATTCTTCTTAGTAACTTAAATTTCACTTTGTTCATTGATCTTGAAGATAGATTTATACTGCTTGAATACAGAATATTTCTAAGCATTAATGTAAAAATTTAAAAGTCTGTATTGAGATGGCAATGCAACAATACCAGCTAATTAAACTCAAAGCATTTTAAAAAATGAATGTGGTTTAAGGATGCTGAATTTTCTGGCATCTCATGCCAATTTTATTTCCAAAATCTCAGCGAGGTACAAGGGAGCTGCTAAGAGGAGCTAGCAACTGTGGGACTTATTGAGACTTTGGCTTCACTTACTCTGTCTTTCACATTCAATTCCATATTCTGGAATCTGTACACAACAGGATTTTGTATCATTGAGCTGTAAAATCAATAGTTTTGTAATGATAAAGAAGCATTGTAGCTCATTGCAATTGATGTCAGCTGAAAATCTCAGCCACTGCCAAACTCAGCTTTATGTTTAACAGGTTGAAAAAGACCATGCAATAGAAGCTTTGAGGAAAATATAGAAATAGAAGCCAAAAAAAGGTAACCGTTGCCAAAATTTCCAGCTGAACTCTTTACTGAGAATACTTAAATAGTAACTCCAGGGATTTGTTTCTTTAAAGACAGTTAATAAAACATAATAATTATGATCCTCCTGCCTGTGGCATCAAGCATCCCGGTTACCTTTCAGGGAAAGACATCCCGTGTCTTTCTTTCTTGGCACAAACTCCCACCTGTAAATCTGAGAAATAGCCCCTGTTGGATAGAATTCTCTAACTGCACACACTGTGGTCACAAAATACCAAACAATTTAAAAAAATAACAAAATGACAAAAACAACAGTGTCAATGATGGCAATAATTTTCTTTTTGAATGCCCTCAATATTATTTACACTTTCAGTTTGAGATCCTCTGAGATGGCTTACCTGTGGTCGTATTGCTCTCCAATGATTGTCTTGGGAATATTGCCCTCCAGTTATGGTCAATAATAACATTTATTAGTAAGCGCTTACTGTGTGCTAGGTACTGTGCTAGGCTGCTAAGTTATGGAGGTCACACTCAAGAGGCCTGTAGTTCCATGCTGATAAGACTGCATTTCCTGGCCCAGTGCCTCTTCCACACCTTACTGTGGCCTTTAGCTCTCCCTTATATACTATGAGTATTACCAGAAAGGAACTTAGGGGCTCAGTCTCAATATAACTAATGTCAACTCTTTCATCTTAATAGGCCACCCTTATTAAACAAATAGCTTCTCTTCCAATGACCATCCCACTGGTTAGTGTGTTAATCGCCACTCTATGATTATCCCTTCCACATTGCAGAGGTTTGGGGTGCAGCACCCCTATGATCTAGAAAATCTACGTATAATTTTTTGGCTCTCCATGTCAGAGAAGTCTGAATTTTTTCTTTCTTTAAGGGGTGTTTACAGTATCTTACAGTAAAATTTGTGTTGATATTATACAATACTATACTTATTTTTTTGCATTTCTGAGTTTCTAAACTTTTTTTGTATTATCTGCTGGCCCTCAGGTATTGTCTACAGTTTCTGCAAAACTTCCCATTTAAATTCTTATGTTGACCTGCGATACATCGAAATTGCCATGGGTAAAGTCATGTTGTGGAAGGGATAACTGTAATTACCATGTTTTTAGAAATTCAGGTTGGATTTAAAAACAATCTCTATAGCCTCTCACCTTCTTCTTACAACCCTTATTCTTTATTCTTTTTTCTGTGTCCCCATGTCTGTCCAGGGCTGTTAGCCTTCCTTCTCTTTCTCTTCTCTTTTCCTCCATGCAACTTTCTGCCCTTTAGGGAGACACTAAGAGTGCATTTAGGGATTTAAAGCATATTCTTTTTTAATTAAAAATACTTTAACTCCCACACCTGAAACTGGAAAGGAAAGAAAATGTCAAATTTGCCAGCAAAGTGAACCTAGTATTCCCTTCAGCATCTGCTTCCTTTTTCTAGATCTCAAATAGCTCATGTCCCATCACTCCTGCCCCTGCCTTCCAGATTTTCTCTGTGTGGTCAAAAAGTACCCACCAAGAATTTATCTCTGAAAATCTCATAACATGTTTCTCTACTGTTCAAAAGTGATATCTCAGAAAGAAGTCTTGAGTCAAGGGTATTTCTGGAAGAATGTTAGGACTTATATATTATTATTGAAACTCCTTCAGATATATACATAATTGTTTTTGTCAGTCTTAAAGACAGGATAATTTTAGAAAATTTGTCTGAAGCTGAATGAAATTAAACTGAGGATCAGGTCTGGCTCACTGAACAAGAGATTTCTGATTCCTAGTGAATAGGGTACACATCGAAACTGAATTTGCAATTATCTGGTGAATTTAGGTTACATAGAAGAATCAGATAATTAAAATCCAAAAACGTAGATTAGAATATGTGAACTTCGCCTTTGAGAATAAAGTCATAGTGCCTAATGGAATGACACTAGGTAAATATTTGTTGATCGATTTTTATTACTGAATAGATTTTTTTCTTCTTTTCATACCATGGCAATGAGGCAGCTTGCAAGGGGATACGATGGTATCTGTAGCAGATACTTTAAAGATTCTGATGCCAAATGTCAGAGGCTTAGGGATTGCCAATCCCCAGCAAACACTAAAAAATGAATAATATTGAAATCAAGGAAGTTATGTCTGCTGTACTACTTACTACTTCTCAGCTCTCCTCCGCCTGGGAGCTTCTTCTTCCCAATGCATAAACAAGGTTGACTTCATGAATGAACTTGATAGTAACATTGGCTATAGAGATCTCCCAGTCTGAAGAAAAGATTAAGAACTGTGCCAATTAACGGCTTTGGAAAGCTACCCATTAACGGTGGGAAGTTGGAAGGAAGAGCAGGAAAGATTTTCCTCTGCTCTCAGGGTACCCTAGTTCCTAATCTCTTCTATGCCACTACTGACTGGCTTTAGAAGCTTTTTAAAAAAATATTATTATAACCACTACCCAACTGAATGAAGACTCACTCATTGGCATAAATGCAGTTTCTTTTGTCCTGAAGAGGTTATTAGTAAAGTTAAGTATTTCCAAATATTGAACTACATGACTTCTAAATGCCCTTCTGACTCTAGGACTCCACAAGTGTTTAGATGTCCTAACAGAATCTGAAATGGATCAACCAGAAATAACGGGAGCCTTGACCAAGGTGCTTTGATGTAGGGTTATGGCAATCTCTGGACTTTCCTTCAGCGCTACTAAGAAGTTTTTTTGTCCTTTGAAAGGGAAGTTCATGGTCACTGCTTACTGCCCCCGGTGATTCCCCCCTTGTCAGAATTCTTGGGTGCCTTGTTTCAATTGCTGATACCAAGTGGAAGTCCACAAGGGGGTGCTCTTGCCTCTTCTATCCCTGGACTTTTTTGATATGGGATTTTAACAACCCCCTCCTTAAAAATCTATTAATACTGACACACAAAAAAATCAGCTGAACTACAATTAGTGAGCTATTCACCATGTAGACATTTAAGACATTGAAGATCATCAATTTGAGTCCAGTTTTCTTGGCCCCTTTATTTAGGAAATCCTGTTCTATCTATGGTCCCAAAGAACTACTATTCTACTTATGGTTCCTTCTGTCTTCCTCAATGTATATTGGGTATTCTGTTCTGCCGTATAGGTTTTGTGTGTGCGTGCGTGTGTGCGTGTATGTGTGTGTGTGTGTGTGTGTGTGTGTGTGTGTGTGTGTGTGTGTGTGTGTGTGAGATCTACTCTGTAGGACTCTGGTCCTTGTTTTTATCACTTCTATAACTTTCTTCTTTGATTTCTAAATTTACAGTCTTTGTCTACTCCACCATTTTACTTCTTTTCTCCCATCTTGGATCCTTTCCTATTCAGGTCTCTCCAGGTCCCTGCTCTCTCTGTCCTTGGGTCAATGAGTGCTTCTCAGCTCTCAATTCAGGTTGAGTTTACACTTATCTCTCCACATGCAACTCATAGAGGTCATACAGTAAAACTTTTACATGCCATCTTGTAAACTTTACAGTCTTTACAGTAATCTAGCCATCATCAAATGGGAAACAGTATAGTGAAATGGAAAGAACGCTGAATCTGGAGTCAGAAGACATGAGTTCAGATCCTGACCTTATGCAAGTTACTTAATGTTTCTAGAACAGTTTTTTTATGTGCAAAATGAGGTTTCCTTATGTGCAAAATTGGCCTATAAGATCCCTTCCAACTCTCAAATACTGTGGAAATTTTAGGAGAGATGTAGATACATAATCTAAAATGGTTTTTTACTTTCAGGGAGGGTGTTGAGCCCTGCAAAGCTGAAGGAGAAGAACCAGGCCATAAGGAAGTAGTGTAAAAATTACTTTCTCTTTTGGTAAAGATGATTATCAGAATGAGCATGGGTGGTAATTCTAAATATAGTTTTGGACTTATTCCACTAACAAGGAGGCCAAAGCAGGAGTTATTGGATATTAGATAAAGAAAGTCTTCTTGCCCCTACACAAATCCAGACTAAAGACTAGGAAATATTTTAGCAAGAAATAAGTGCCTTTAAAAAAGCATTTTCTCTGAAGAAAAGTACACAGCTTGCTTAGCTTGTGTATTCTTTTCCTACTGCAGTGATCAATTTGATTTTTTTATCTGTTTGCTACTGTAGGTGGCTACTGAAAATGGAAGCAATGCATATCTTAATCTCTTTATGTTCTAATAACGCTGCTTTTCTGGCCACCCATTCAATCAAGTCTCCCCCTACTGCATTTCACACATGGATTAACTCAATCATGCAAATTAAGTCAAGCCTAAAAGAAATCAGGCTGTGGGCAAATAAGAAACATTTTTTTTAATTGAAAATATGGCTCACAGTAGTGACCCTTCTTAAGAATACCACTGCTCATAGCTCTCAGTGCATTATTTCTATGAGTAGATACAGTTAGTGCTGGTGTTAAAAAAATGTTTGAGATCTAAGAGGGTCCCCCCCCCCATTTTACAGGAAGGGTTTATTAGGGTCCTGAATTTGACTTAACCTATTTAGGAGATGACAAGAATATGCAAGGATTTTGAAAAAAAAAGAGCCCAGTGAGACTATAGGAGAAAGACATTTCAAAACAGCCCTGTTTAAACCCTTTGTTTGTCCTTAGCAAGAGGAAATTTCTAAACGGTAAGTTTGATAGAGTCTGTGTGGGCAAATAAAGGACCTATAAAGGAAAAATTACTATAATTTCTTACCTCACTTGCAACCCAGACTTCTTTGAGGGCAACTGGGTCTGGTCAGTTATAAGAGTTTAGTTTCAAATCTCCTTTGCCCAAGAAATTTAGGCAAAGGAAAACATGTACATACATACAAATATACTCACATATATGCACACATATACATACACTCATATATAATATACACATGGACATACATATACAGGCATTATCTATCTATCTATCTATCTATCTATCTATCTATCTATCTATCTGTCTGTCTGTCTATCTGTCTATTTATCTTAACAGTGACTGAGTTAGAAAAAGATCTCAGGACAAGCATTATCCATAGTCCTCTCTTTTAAATTGAGCCCCTATGTAAATGAATGACTTCATCTGTATTTCTGTACCAAGCTGAATCTGTACAATATTCACTATTTCCCCTTCTCCAGGACAACACGTCTGTTTGGTTTTAGAGATGACTTCATAGAATGTCAGAGCTCAGAGGAATCTTAGGAGTTATCTAGTTAAATGCAAGGAAATTATTGGATCGTATTCACAAATCAGATTTCCATTCCACTACTAAAAGTCTACCTATTTGGGTAGCTAGGTGGCTTTTGGGCCTGGAATTTAGGAAGCTTGAATTCAAATCTGTCCTGAAACTTATTAACTGTGTGACCCTGGGGAAGTGTTAGTTTCCTCATCCTTAGAAAAAGGGAAATGATAGCACCTACATCCCAGGGCTGTTGAGATGCTCAGATGAAATATTTGCCATGTGCTTATTATTAGCACAGTGCTTGGCTCATAATAGTTGCTTAATAAATGTTTGTTTCTGTCCTCCTTCCTACTAAACAAAGTCTAAAATCCTTATCTCTTTATTAAGGGATCTCTACAATTTGACACTACTCTGTCTTTCCAAACTTACCTCCTATTTCTCATCAAATCTCCATCTAAACTGGATTAATTGTATCACTAACCTTTCCCCCTGAACCTGTGTCCTGCACTTTCCAATTTCATGTGCCTTTATTCATAAGCTTTTTGCTCTTTCCCGTATTTTTGGCTATTAAAGTCCTTCTCCAAGGCCCAGTTTAGGAATCACCTGCTCCATGGAGGTTTCCACAATTATCATAACCATTGCTCAGTCTGATTCTTCATAACCCCATGGACACCAATACTGCCCATGGAGTTTTCTTGGCAAAGATACTGGAGTGGTTTGCCAATTCCTTCTCCAGTGGATTAAGGCAAATAGAGGTTAAATGACTTGCCCAGGGTCACATAGACAGTGAGTGTCTGGGGTTTATGTGAACCCAGGTCCAGTGACTATCCACTGAGTCACCTAGCTGCCTCTCAGCCCTCACTTAGACCCTCTCATTTACATCCAACTTCTATATCAAATACACCGGGTGGGTCACTTAACCTCTAAGTGCCTCAACCGCCTCGTTTTTATAACGGGGATAATAAAAGCATTTACCTCCCAATGAGTTGTGACAATCAAATGAGGTAATATTTTTGTAAAGTCATTTGCAAAGCTTAAAGTGCTATATAAATGCTAGCTATTGTCATCATCTTATTTATCTTTTCTATTGCCCAGCATAGTGCTCTGTATGAGAAATACTTAAATTCCTGTTGAATTGAATTGATGTGAAAATATGATTCCAATCAACAGCATAAGTTGAAATGTCAAGGTTCCCATTCAGATTTTGCAAAAGGAATTTTGGTGCATGGAAAGCACTGGATTTGGAGTCAGAGGAGCTGGATTAAAAACCTGATTCTGCCACCCAATGTGACCTTGAGCAAGTTATTCTCTGGGCCCCAGCTTCCTCATTTCTAAAATGAAGGGGCTGGGCTGGAAGGCTTTCTAAAATTCTTTCAAGGTCCAAATCTATGTTTCTGTGATCCCACTATGACCCCCAAATTTCCTTATCATGTGCCCTGGCATGATCCTCCATTACCAAGCACTCCAGAAGCTTGAATAATATGGAAAAAAAGCAAAATATTTGTGGATCTGTTTCCACAGTTGTTATTGTTTTTTTTTTTGACAATGCCTGTAATCTTAAATTTTATACTGCATTTGCTTTAGGATTGCTGCCTTTCATGAAGAAGGATATAGCCTAGATATTAACTAGAACATCATTAATTTTGCTTTTAAATAGATTCATTTGCAACTGACCATTGCAGTAACCTGGCACAAATATCCCATATCCTTCTCTCCTGTTAGGTGATTGGCAGCATCCTTTCCCATTCAAAATTAGAGAAAATACCAAAGCACAGCAGTAATCTCACTTCTAGAGCCTTGTTGAAACTCTAGACACATATATTTGACAGATACAACAGAGATTAATGAGCCATGACCAGAAGTTTGATTTTTCTGTCAAGTGCTCCCATCCGTTTTTAATAAACAGAAGCACAACATAAACTCCAATGCCTGCTCTCTACTGTTTAAAACGGAGCAGGTTGCTCATGGTACTGTGTGTTGAGCTGAGTTATGATTCTGCACTCCTGACAAATGTTTTTATAAGACCCCTTAGTAGGCTACTCTGGTGATGGGCTTTGCTCCCCAAGTTTTGTTTCTTTTCAATGTGGACTTCTCAGCGTTTTACCAGTGGAAACTGTCAACTGTAATATCGCATTTACAGCTAAATGACTTCAACTGAGTGTCACGGGTGCATTATCTGCTGTGTAAAAATGCCAAAATACCCACTGTTTTTCTTTTTAAAGCATGCTGTGCTTTTTTTTTCCTTCCAGAATATAAGCCTCCTTCTTCTCCGGCAAGTGCCGCAAGTTGAGCCAAACTACAAAGAAACTTAAAAGAGCAGATGGCAAGAATCAGGTACTATCATGCAGCATCATCTGAATATCATGGCATTCTTTCCAGATTTTGCCTTGACTGAATCTTGTTTCAAAGAAATGTCTCTCTTTGGGGGAACTTTTTTTTTTTTTGCTTTCTGCCATAGTCACTGTGGAAATAAATAAAGAGAAGAAATTTTTCATACCATTAAAATAATTATGAACAAGATCATTTTTTAATTCTTTTTTTTTTGACCTGCAAAACAAACAGCAATTGAAGATGATAGATTTTTTTGCTTCTCTGTTCCCTGAAAAGGAATCTGAGAAAAACGAGGTTGCCTTAATCCAGACTGGCCACAGGATGGCACTAGGGCTCCATGAAAATCCTGCTCAAGGGGCATTTACCTGGTAATGCAAAACTTAATTCTTAAAGAAGAAAGGTCAGAGAACATACAGACACTCACCCATATCAATTCAAGTAAAAGCTAGTCTGCAGTGGAAGGCACCCTTAGTTCCATAATGTAAAAGACAGCATCCCTTACACTGAAGTTGTCCTTGAGAATCAGTTGCCGCCTACAAGAGAAGCTACCACTAAACTTAACAGCCCGGGGCTTCTATTTAATTGCCCTTGAAGAGAAGTCACCCTGAAGTAGAATTAGCAACTAATACCCAATCTTTTTTTTTTTTTTTAATTTTCAGTCAAAGCTTTGTGTGCAAATAATGTGGAAACCAATATCTAATAAAATTGCTCCAAGCTCAAGCCCCATTCCTGGGCTCATGTTCTCTGCTGATCCAGAAAATATTGCTAAAATAGAGTAAAATTAAAGAAGATGAAACTTAGAAAAAGGAAAGATTTCACTTTATTTCAAGAGAAGATATTTTTTAATGGAAGGGTGTAAATAATCAGCCCGATTATATTATAGACTTGTTGTAAAAATCTGGCCTTTATCTGAATTTAGAATAGGTTAGAATGACGACTCACTGAAAAACATCTTGGCAGAGGAGTGCAGGAGCATTAGTATCTTGAGATGATGGAAGAGAAGCATAAATTTTCTGTGACCATGCATTGAAAGCTAGATAGGATCTTAGAGGTCATTTAGTCCAACCTCTGATTTCATAGATAGGAAAGTCATTTCAAAATACTATTATAATTCCATTTATATTTTTCTTTTCCCATCATAAGAAAAGTCTTTATTCTTTCATAATTAGTTATGCCATGAATTCATAGGGAAAGGTTCTAACAACTCAGACTCCTTTCCATCGATTCTCCCAAAGTGTGCTTTTCTGGGTGGAGTAGGCTGATGCTTCCTGTGAACCCAGAAACTTTTTACCTTTCTTTCACCTTCTTCCTTTGCAGTCTTTAGGAGGTTATCTCTGCTCTTACCTTGTTTTTTTATGCTTTCTATTGATAGCAATGCCCAGAGCATGTTGAATAATATTTAGACCCTTTCAGTCTTGCCATGGGAACAATTCTGGGGCCTTCCTTTCTGTATTGTACCTGTACGCATTTACAATATCACTCTCCTTATAGATTCACATAGACACAGTCAAGAAAACAAGTCCATATTTGCAAAAGAGCCTAGAAAACTCCCCGTGAATTCCTCTCCTATTTCATTTTGCCCTAATCACTTTGGTAAATCACTGGAAGATTGTGGCAGTGGCCCAGAGGTTATCTATATTTTGTTTAAAAGTAAGAAAAAAATTAATACCTTAAGGGGGTATAGAGGTTTTTACCTATTTTTCTATGAAATGATATTTTTAAAAAACTGTCAGGCAATTAGGGACTTTCTAGATCCAACTTTAAGTGTTAAGACATATGCCTTGATGTGAAGTACTCCTGGTGCCTGGGTGAGCCTTGCCAACTTCCTTCTGAGCCAAGATCAAATTGAACCCATGAATGCTTGAGTTGGCTTAGGTTATCAAGGTTTTGCATCTATGATGTTTCATTTTTATTTTAGAACTTAAATGATCCAGCCAAATCATATTCATTGAGTTCATCGTGTTACTGTTCATTTTTGATCGTGACATTCCTCAGTTTTGTTTGATTTTCAACCGAGGTCTCTAGGGCCTTCTCTTTATTTCTGCACAGCTCTGGGATCCAGCTGCCTTTTAGTTCAGGACAAGGATATGTACACTTGGCCAATCTTTCTAAGTCTGAATTTTATTTTCTCACTTCTCTCTGACCTCATCTGTTGCCCTTTGTCAGTTATTCCATTATCTCCTATGCACACACAATCAGGAGGAATGTTTTCTAATGTTTTCAAGAATCATCACTGATGTGATATGCTTTTAATTGCCATGTAACAGCTTTTCCCTTTTATTTTGGGTGTATGGCTGCATACGGGGTTCTTGACACTGGATCCCCTAGTTCTCTAAGGCCTGGTGGTGGACGTACCAATCTGACTGGTTACTTCTAATCATGAGATTGGATAATAGATATTTAATCAATATTTAGTGGATGAGGGATGTGTACAGAGCAGTCACTATGCCACACTCACAGAATGTTGGGGTTGAATGATACCTTGGAGGTAGCTGTTCCACCCTTCCCCCTCCATCTCCCGGTTCTTTCCACTTCCCATTTCCATTCCCCCCACTTCCCTGCCCCGTGTGATGCTTCTCGAAATGTTATTCATTCTCTCTCTCTCTCTCTCTCTCTCTCTCTCTCTCTCTCTCTCTCTCTCTCTCTCAAGATACTAATGCTGAGGGTGTAAATGACTTGCCCAAGGTCACACAGCAAGTTAGTGGAGAGTAAGACCTAGAACTCATGTTTCCTAACTCTTAGACCAATGCTTTCTGCTACTCCCATGCTACCTCTTGTGACAGCATGTGTAACCTTGGACAAACCATTTAACTTCTCTCTGGGTATCAGTTTCTACATCTGTAAAATGAGAGAACTGGACTTGCTGGACTCCAAAGCCCTTCTATCCTCTGATCCTAGACATTTACACAAATTTTTAAAGTTTACAAAGTGCTTTATAAACTTTTTTTATCTGAAACTCATGACAAGTCAAGGAGATAGGTACAAATACATAAAGTGGTAGGTGATTATGGTTTTACAAAAGAATTTTCCATAGGGATTCTTTAAATAGCAAGGACCCCTTTAAGTGTCAACTTCCAATCCAATCAACTCCAAAATACACATGCATTATTTAGGGCAAAAGTGAGATACACTTGGTATCAACCAGTACATGTGTCTTCAGAGAAAGAGAGAAAGAATAAAGTTAACCCAAGCCAAGTGAAATGAGGGAAGGCTTCCGAGTGATGGCAAATTTAGGACCAAACTATAGTTCTCCTTTTAACGCTAACATAGCAAGTCCAGAACAGTCAAAGCTATGTTATATCAAGAATCAGGGAAACTTGTCAGGAGACTTATACCAAGAAGTCCATTATATAAGTTTGATACTGAAGTTTAAGGAAAAAAGCAAGACAGCAATTGCCAACATTTTCACATCTGTTCTTGTTGTTTGGCCATTTCAGTCAAGTCAGACTCTTTGTGTCCCCACTTTGGGTGTTTTTGGCTAGAGTGGTTTGCCATTTCCTTCTCTAGCTCATTTTTTACAGATGAGGATACTGAGGCAAACAGGGTTAAATGACTTATCCAGGGTCTCACAGTTAGTAAGTGTTTGGGGCTGGATTTGAACTCACTGAGTCTTCCTGAATCTGAGCCCAGTGCACTACCTTAGCTGTCCCATTTTCACATAAAGTCAAAGAAAATCACTCTTTCAACTTTGAAAATTGTATGCTGATATGAAACTAGATTTGTCCAAACTGGCCGTAAGTTTCAAAACTTTAATCGGGCAGTTTTAAAGTACTGATGCAGGGGGGAGTTTAAGTAGTATTATTAGAGATGAATAGCTTTTATAATTTCAAGGTAATTTGTACATTGTGAATGAAAAAAGATGGAAACAGAACACCATCATCTTAATGGGGGGATAAAATATTTTAGCATATTCAATTAAAATAAATATGGAAAAAGACCCATATAATTCTATCAAGCTTCCTTTAAAGAAGTTTTGATATACAAGTAAAGTATTAATAATTTATTCTAATTTTGAAAAACATTTTACTTTTTAAATATTTTATGTTCTGAAAAAACATTTTTAATGGCTTAGGAAAAATTCTTAGGATGATTAGTCATTCAGCTCAACATTTTAATATCATGAGTGGTGGTATTCAAAATCCTTATTATATCCCAGAGGGAATGTTGTGTGTGTGTGTGTATAAAATTTATGCTTCTTCTCCTTTATCCTAATAAGAAGAAAGTAAACAGAGTTCAGTGTATAAATAGTTTTCATCTTTTATTGGATTACCTCGCTCTTTCCTTCATTTAATTAATCCATCAATTTATGTTATATATGCCGTATCTTAGAAATGCATTTCTGTTCATAGGCTTGCTAGTATCCAAGAACAGCCCCTGTAGTTTAGGTATAAGATTAAGTGGCCGAAGGTGGTTACGTACACATCTTATTCTGGTGATACTCTTAATTCCTCATGCAGGGAAAGTGAGTTTGATTTTCCTATTAATGGTTTCTACCTGTTTTGAGCCTCCCCAAGGTACTACTTCTTATTCTTGATTTGCTTGTAGTTCCTTAGTAGCAGAAAACACTTAATTTATCTTATAAATCAAAAAAGCACAATCCAGTGATTTCCCTGGATTCTTAAGTCCTCTTTGCAGGTGCCTGACTTCAGTTGTGTGGTATACTCAGACCTAAACAACCTGCTTGGTTTCTATATCATTCTTAATCCAAAAATACAGTGCTCTTTGGAAGCCTTTCCTTTTTCTCTCCGCTTTGTGTTGTTTCCCACATTTCTTCTTATTTTTGGCCCTTACTACCAGGGAATCTTTCTGACACTTTCCTCAGAAAGAGAAGAATGGAGGTTGGAGGGGGGAGGAGTGGAGGGGTAGAGGGAGGAAAGCGTTAGTGGGAAGGGATGGCTACCTTTGATGCCATTTCCAGTGTGATTCTTTGACTAATGAGCAGGGGATACTAATGAACAGCAAGGCTGGATTTCTCCTTTTCCAGAGACTGAGCACATTACCCTCTTGGTCTCCACTAGCCTAAGGGTAACAAGCCTTTTCCCCAAACGTATGACTTCTGGCTCACAGTGCAGCCTGCAGTCTTGGTGCCAGTGGCCGTGAATAACCTTGCTTTTTTGTGTATTTATTATTGGAAATTTCTCCATCTCCCGGTTCTTTCCACTTCCCATTTCCATTCCCCCCACTTCCCTGCCCCGTGTGGTGCTTCTCGAAATGTTATTCTCTCTCTCTCTCTCTCTCTCTCTCTCTCTCTCTCTCTCTCTCTCTCTCCCTCTTCTTCCAGCCTTACCCTTTTCTCTCACTTTCTCTCTCTCCTTTTTCCAGTTCTGGAAGCATTTTGTTTCTGTAATGCTTTCAGAAACTGGTACTGAGTCCAGATCCTTGGGGGCTTTAAAGTTGAATTAATTATTAAACAGGAAGGGAGCTGTGCTTTCAGCAGGTGCCAAGAAACTATACTTAAACTGCAACCTGGCACTGTTTTTCCCACCCTTGTGCTGTGGTTTGCTGAAGGCAACTGGAGATTTTTATTCTAGTTTTAATCAAGCATTTCTGTAAGTTTTCAGGCAGTTAAGATTTGGCAGCAAAGGACTGGGAAGTCAGTCTTCATCACCTCCTGACCATTTTGGCTGGATCTTTTTTCCCCCATCTCAATCAAGAGAGGTACTTTCTCAAATCATGAATCAGTCTGAAATTGCCCACTCCCCAACATCCTTCAGAACAACTGAAGTTGTCTTTGAGCAATAGAGAGCAGCAAATTGATAACTGGATCCATCAGGGTCTCCTTTCTCTCAAATACTTTTTAAACAATTAGTTAATCAAGTCCTGTCTGCTGTTAATACTGATCCACAAACAGGCATTTCAGAAGCATGTAACTATTTTATTTTATTTTTTAAAAATATATATTATTTCAATTTTAGGACAAAGATGACCAAGTAAGTATTGGTATTAACACTGAGGTAGGCCAATGAAGAAGGACTAAGGAAATTTCTCTGTTTCATAAGATAGATTGAGTGTTTTTCAGAATTCTATTAGCTCATTCAGATTTATAGGTTACCTCTCTTTCCATGAGTTCCATTGACATTATTCATGGGGATTCTCTCAGTGACACATGGAGGCAACAAACCCTGTCTCTTTGAAGGGAAAAGATTTAGCTTTAGTTTCTAGGTAACAATACATTGTTCCTCAACTAAACTGAGAAACTGCTACCCTGCCCCCATGCTGCGTTATCAACTTGAATTTTAGTTGACTCCTGGCTAAGGAAGCCAGACCATATTGTAGCAATGCATTTCCCAGTCTCATATGACTGGTTTTCCACAGGAAGTTTAGTAGGAAGTGTGCTGAGCTTCATTAAGTCTCATCCTGTTGCCGAAACAGTGGTGGAGGCTGTCAGGCTTGTGGGATGGGAAGAGCTAGCTACGTGCAGCTGGTTACGTGGGCAGGAGCGTGAAAATTTCTTGAGAGAAAGAGAACAAAGATTTGGTTAAAAATTTGGATTCACACATATAAATTTGGATCTGAAAAGAAGTGAGTCCAACTGAAACAATTTTACCTCACTCTTCACAGTTGGGTTGTGACAAAGTCTGCATGTGAGAAACTTTCCAACACTGAGATGCAACATAGAGAACTGTCTTTAAAATATGTTTGGAAGCCTACATTACATACATATACATATATATATATACACATATATGATATAATTATATACTTATAGATATTCTTATACTCTGAAAAATATTTAATAAATTTGTTCTGTTGACACAGTAGTATAAAAATATTTTAAAGTAAAAATGTAAAGTTGGGAGGGGGGATTGAAGAAGTCTAGGGGTTAATTTTAAATGTCTTCTTTTTCTGGCGAAAAGAAATACATATTCTTTCAGAAGATGAAGCGTATTTTATGCTACATAGATCATCTCAGTCTATTGAATGTGATCTCTTCCTCCTATGATTAGTTATCATTAGTGACCAACCAGAAGCTAAATGGGTAAATTTACCCCTTAGCACACTGATCTTCATGTTTCAACAACACCTCAACATTTCCCTCAATGCCATTCCCCCCTACTGACTTTTTGCTCAACACATTCATCTTTAACTTGTGTATGAATATCTGCATGAGATTCCTACTCTCAGGATTTCTGTAGTGGTGAGATTATTTATGATTTCCACAAAAACAATATTGGAATCATTACCTTTTTTACTTTAAAGCAGAGGTTCTTAACCTTTTTTGCATGTCATGAATCCCTCTGGCAGTCTGGTGATGCCTATGGACACCTTTTCAGAATAATGTTTGTAAATATAGGAAATAAAATACATGGGACAGCAAAGGAAACTAATTATGTTGAAATACAGCTATCAAAATATTAAAAAAAAATTCACAGACCCCAGGCTAAGAATTTTTACTCTAAAATATAAGCAAAAAATTCAAGATAGACTAAAAAATGACATATTTCTTATGTACCAACTTTATTAAACACCAGCAACATGTACACCATTTTAATTTACTCCTTATTTTCTATTTTCTTTCCAGATAATGTTATTTTCTGGAAGTGGATTTTAATTAGAATATTTAAGTGATAAGATTTCTAGTCTTTGACCTGATAATTAAGCAAAAGGTTCGAGTAATTATTATTTGGAAAAGAGTTGATTCAAACTCCCACACACGTAGAAGTAGACCCAATTTGCAGTAGTAATAGTAGATATTTAAATGATTGCTTTGTCTTTAACAACCTTTCCGCAGTGAGTAGTTCCTCTTTGGTTTACTTAGTGGGGACCATTTAAAAAATATCTCCATTTAATTAAAAATAAGACTAACCAGCAATTTTTATGTGCCCTAGAGAGAGAGGGAGGAAAAAAAGTGACATTTATAAAAAGAATACCACAATGCACAAACACATTCAACCTTACACCACTCATGCAATCTTATCTTCGCTGGCAGCAACAAAAAATCAGCTTTCTCCACATCACACTAGACTGTCCTACCCTCCTCCATGCTTACCAAAATGTGATATTGGATAGTGATCTGTTAAATTTCTGCTTAACTTGAATATGTTTCCAATATATTCCCAAAAGATCACTTGGGTTATTAAGAATATTATTATGAGTATTTACACATCACCTTCAGAATGGCTGTGATGTGTAGTTACCTAAAATTCACACCAATCTCTGCTAGTCTAAGGCATTGCTTCTTTACTCTGTGAAAAAGCTTGCATTCCTGGGTGAGTCTGCTAACATGTCTGCCATTTCTGCAGGTGTATGAGTTGCAGCCCTAGGCAAGAATATCCATGCTTTCCCCAAAGATCTCAGAGAGCTTCTGCAGCCCAGATGGTTCCAATTTGAGGCCTACACTCAGTGATGTAGCTGTATTGGGTTTCTTCCCTGAAACCAACAAACCCTGCTTTAGCATTTTGCTTGGATTAAAATATTTGTCCCTTTTTTCACAGGGCAGAAGAAGGACTCCTGAAGCCACTGAAGGAAGGAAATCATTACAGGGTTCTACAGAAGTAGGTCATGTGCTACAGCTGCTCATAGTTTAAGAGGAAGAAACATGGGACCTCAAACATGGAACATGACTCTTTCAAAATGCTTGAGAGCAGCCCAAGAAAAACATCCTCAGAGGCTTATTTAATAAACATTATCTATAATAGTCTCAATGTGTGCTCATGTTTCCTTAGGAGTTTGCACCTACTTCCCAGAGCTAACGAGATTCCAAAATAGAACACAGAATAATTTAATGAAGGGGATTGAATAGTTGTGTTAAAGCTAATATGGTCCATTAGGAGCTGTCATTTTTATAAACAATGAAGATATGTTACCCTCTCCTTTGGTGTAAAGTCATTCCATGCAGGATCTGTAAACAGTCAGTAATGATCTGTAGAACATACATGAAAGACAATTAAAGCTCTATTTGAAAAATCTGTTTCCCTTTCATATTTGGTTTCTTGCTGAATAAACTTATGAATATCATACATGTTTAGGTATATGCATATATTATAAAATTAACATGTGTATGTACATTCCATTTAATAAAACAAAGCCCGGCCATTTTTCTTACACACATTTTTGGTTCTATGGCTCAAGTAGTGCCCAAAGATGATGATTAAGTTAACTATACTTTTTAAAGGAAAAAAACATGATATTCCACAGCATATTAACAATAGTCACAGTTTTTATGGGGATTTTTTCTAATAATGAAATCATATATGCTAATATCATGAAAGAGGCATATATAATATCTGAAAGCTATGAAATAAAGACTTTTTGGTACAAAGTTATTCCCATTCTGAGATGTTTAATGTGTGTTCTACCAAAATAAGGATTAACATACAATAAGATGGGTACTTGCATGAGCACACAACCAACATACTTATACCTTATTGCTATTGGGCAGATTTTGTGTTCTGAGCATTTTAGAAATTGGTTGTGTTTAACTATACATACTGGAAAAAACAAAACCCCAATTCTATTTTATTTTACAAAAGAGATTATCTCCTTTACTTTTCTTAAGATACATGATTATTTTTTTTTTGTTTCTGTTTTTAGTAGAATATAGATTTACCAAAGTTTTATAAAAATTTCTGTGAAACTCTAATGTTTCCATCTGCCTACAAGGGAGGGGCAGGAGGAGGAAAAAATGGGATTGGAATTATTGCAACTGTTCACATAGCTTGGGAAATTTAAATTGGTAGCCTGAGGCACAACTTGCTATCAATGAAAACCGGCAACAAACAGACAAAATTTAAAGTAGATTACAAATTCCTCATAACAAAGAAAAATCAAATAACTGATTAATAAGTACAGCTGGGTTTAAATTGTGTCCTTAAAAAGGCTTTTAAACCTTTTCTTTTTAGATTGACTGTAGACTGGGCCTTCTTCACTAAGGGACTAACTTTCTCTGGCACTCAAGCATCTCACTCCATCCTTCTTGGTGGGGTTTCTCTTTGAGATGCTGTAAGACTTTTTTTTTTTTGAGTACCTATTACACAATGACAGCATGAAAAAAAAGGCCCATTGCTAGGAAATGGACTTGCTTCTGTGTAAACTGTGCTCTTAGCTGTGTCAAATGTGCTTAGAAACTTTAACCATGGATGCCAATAAATTCAACTCTGTTAATGCAGTTTACGAAGCATTCATTAAAAACCTACTGTGTGCAAGGCATAGCAGACACGGAGCATCCTTGGATTATTAGTGATGTGTTCAAACTCTCAGTTGCATATTGCTGAAGACCAAGTTGAAAGTGAATAAAAATCATGAGTGAAAAAAGTCCTTAAAGGTCTCCTTGTCTAGTGCATTTGCATGACAAAGATCGGAGGATAGGATGGCAGTTGTTGGATTGGGTAGATTTTGGCTCTGGTACGAGAGTACCAAAGCTGGAAGATCTTGCACAATAACTCCCAATATTGTTCTTTACCCAGCATGATTCAAATGGTGTGTGTGTGTGTGTGTGTGTGTGTGTGCAGACAGTGAGAGGGGGCTCTGATAAGCAAGTAGTGTTCAGTTCATTCACATATGTTCCAAATGGTGCAGATAGGAAAAGAGGGTTCTGGGACAATTTAAAATGACTTAATTATCATCAGACAACAACTCAAAGATTATCCAGATGCTATTGATAAAATGTTAAAGTATGGCAAAAAAAAAAATGCCACAAAGGGCTCAGTGTCTCTATAAACATGCATGATAGTACCAAAGAGATAGTAAAATCTAAGCACATCCTGAGAATCAGCTTATACTAAGAAAGGTCAAAGTGATGGAGGAAACCACAAACACCCAGGAAAGTTATCTTGTCTGATTTTTTCCCTCCCCCTTCATCATTTCTGAGAGATTAGAGTTCATAGTAATTTTAACAGATACAATAACATAGAGGAGGTAAAGAAAGGATCTTTACACGTATACTTCATACGATCGAAGCAAGACTTAATGACCAGATGAATCCCCAGCAGCACCAGGCTCCCTCACCTGAACCAAGTCCAACATAGGGCTTCTCAGGCACTTATCTTCCAAGGCAATAAGAAATGTTTCTCTTTCAAAGACTGGCACCCTTGTCTTCTCCTGCAGTGTCTTCTCTGGTTCATGCCTTACACCCTTCCCCATCCCTCCAATCCTCTGCAAAATGCAGCCATTTCAAAAACAGTGTTTTGATATTGACCACAGACTATATTAAAACAAATAATTATAGTATCATTATTCATTATAACCCAACTTAGTTTAACATAACACCAGCAACCATCTCCAATTCCACATCTTATTTGATCCACCCCAATCCCTTGACCTGATCTAATACTTATTTTTCTTGGTTTCCAAAGAAGAAAACTCCAGGTGTTGTGCTTCAAAAGTGCTTTGTCTATAGCCACCCTGAGCCATAACTTGTTTTTCAGTACTATCCAACTCTTCATGACCCCATGTTGGGGTTTTCTTGGCAAAGATACTGGAGTGGTTTGCCATTTCCTTCTCATTTTACAGATGAGGAAATTGAGGCAAATAGCGTTAAATGATTTGTCAAGGGTCACATAGCTAGTAAATGTCTGAGGCCAGATTTAAACTCAGGAATATGTCTTCCTGATTGTACGCCTGGTCCTCGATACATTTTACTATAGAGCCTAGCCATAATTCAATTTCCCTGGATTTTGCTCCAGTCACAGAAATACTCCCAGGCTTATCTTCACTCTAGAGCTTTTCTCAATTCTGGCTGAACTTTTCTCATCCTGAAAGTTCTCTCTCTCCCTATGACTTTCTTACCCTGAAAGATCTCTCAGACCATCTTCTCCAGACGCTTCCAGAACCTCCACTTTGAGGGAATGCCCAGGGCAACCATCCTTCATTCTTCTTTGGTCTCTATTTCTAACTCTCGGAACTTCACCACCATGCCTCAGCTGCCTTCTTACCTCCAAGACTCCCTCTGTCCTTATCACTTCTTTTTACATTCGTGTGATCCTCCTGACATCTCCATTTTGAAGTTAGGCTCAGACTAGCCCTCTTTCACTCTTTCCTGAGCTCTGACTGTCTGGACCTCTTTCTCTATCATGCCCCTCTATGCAGTTATTTTCCCCACACTCCATCTTTTCAGTTATTTTTCTTGCGTTGCTTTCTTCATTAGAACTTAAGTTGTTTGAGGGAAGGGGATATTTTTCTTTTTGCTTATATTTGTATCTCCAGTGCTTAGCACAATGCCTGGGATATAAGTGGCTAATGGATGCTTGTTGGCTTGACTTGAGATGACTGGGACTTTCTCCAGAACACTGAAATATGGCAGGGCCCTTCAAGTATTTTTGTTCCAACAGAGAGAACCATTTAACTTAAAGTCTAGATAATAAAAATAATTAGTTAAAATAGAAAGCTACCAGGTGACAAGTTTGTTTGAGAAGTTGGGAACTTCTCAGCCCATTCAAGTCTTTTTCTTTCCCTTGTTGTGCCCTACCATCAGTGGGCCTCTAGCTTTCTCATATTTCCCAAGATACATTTTTTTAAGCTTTCACTTCACTTTTCAATCTCTACTTTTTCCCGTTCTTTCTTGCTGTTCATTGGTATTATAACAGCTGCTAAATTCGTAACCCCTTCTCTGGGAACTTCTTAGTTCCTATCCCATCTTCAAATAAGCCAGGAAGTTCAGTCTGCAATTTTCTGATTTTATTGTCCTCTCAGAGTAAACATTAATGTACACATGAGCATGTATACGTTATAATTACATCTCAATTAGTCTAGTTCCAGCCAGAAAGGGGATTACTCACACAAGTTTTGTATGGGGGGTTTTCTCCAATGATAAAAGGATCAAACTTTGACAAGATGTCACTGCATTATTTCCTTTGTGGTACTGGTGTGTATCTTGTGAGTGTTCAGCAAAAGCTTCCTGATATTTCTCTAAACACTTTTATTCTCCTTAAATAATTGATATCGTCCTTTGCAGTCCCCTCCATTACACCCCACAGATGGCTTTGGACATATCCTTGTTTCCTACTTTACTGGGAAGGACAGATAATTTGTAGGTTCCTTCATCTTCCCTCATTTTCAACTATTTAGGCTAATGTTTCTATGTGTGTTCTTAATCCCATTTTTTTCTATCTCCTTGATTTCTTAATACTTGATCTACATGTAGCATTTTTGAATTTTTCCCTCTCCACTGGCTTCTTTTCTAAATGTGTACATTTCTCCTCTATCTTGAAAACAAAACAAAACAGAAAATCTACACTTGATTTATTTCCTCCCTCTAGCTACCATTTTACTTTCTCTTTCTTTTTTTTACTGCCAAACTTCTCAAAAGATTAGCATCTATACTGGTTTCCTCTACTTGCTCACTACTCACTCATTCTTTGCCTAACCCACTATCATCTAGTTTGCTCCCACAACTCCACTGTAATCACATTGAGTACTGTGAATCATCAAACTGAATGCCCTTCTTCCAGTTGACATTATTCATAGTCTCATGATAGCATTTGATACTTTGGGCTACTCTGTTCTCAATATTTTCTCTTCTCTTGGCTTCCATGACACTACACTATTCTAGATGCTCACCTATATTTCTAATAGTGTTTCTTTCCTCTCCTCCCATAACTGAACATTTCCCAGGACTCAGTCCTGAAATACCTTGCAGTTTGCTTTCTCTCTGTGTCTCTCTGGTTCTCTCTCTCCCTCTGCATTTCCTTTCAGAAATAAATCTCACTCAATACTACCTCTGTGCTAATAACTCCCAAATCTATATCCCTGGCAATAGCCTCTCTCCAGAGTTCTTCATCTCCAACTGCCAGTTGGATAGCCCCATTTGGATGTAAAACCACTCTCTCAAATTCAACTGAATTCATTATCTTTTCCCTCAAACCAGCCATCACCATCCCCCAACTTCATTATTTTTTGTTGTGGGAATGGGTTGAATTTGAGCTTATCTTATGGAGCATATGTAATGCTGAACTTGTGCCATGGATCCTTCCAGTGAGACATATTTTGGCCTCTTGATAAAGAAGCTTGAACAAACAGAGGCTTCTGGTTGGTCCCCATGTGTACCATCCCCCCCATCCCGGAATTGGGGAAATGCATAAAAGAAGATGGACTACTGAGTCAGAAAGAGTAGCCCAAAGTAAATCATAAAAGAATGACTCCACCCTTTGGTTGTCTCTTCCTATTTGCTGAAATTCTAAAGCCATGACTTCCCATAAAGGAGGGAATGTTTACTTCACTCTTTCCTCCTCCCCTCTACTTCAACAGGTTGTTGGCACATGGCAGCCTAAGCTTGATATTGGATCGCATGGCCCTGGTTGCCTCTCCTGCTTTGCTTCTTTCCATGAACACACTTTTCAGCAATTCTAGGAGGTATTCGTTTCAGAAGAATAAAAGTTTCCATTACTCAGTATGAGGAGTACCAGACTGAAAGTGTTTGAACCTCACAATGGACAGTAAGGATGTGGTACAGAGGAAAGAATGCTAGATTTGGAGTCAGAGATCTTAGGTCAGAATCTTGGCTCTGGCACTTGCTATCTTTGAGACATAGTTTATGTGTAAAATGAAAGGTTTGAATGAGATTATTTCTAAGGGACACACACATGTACACACTTATACATACATATATGTGTGTATTCCAGCCATATATACACAAATATATGTGATACTTTGGATATACTCATTTAGCATATACAGCCATCAGCTCAGTTGAAAGTCTGATGCTTTATTTTACTCTAAACTAGAGTTAAAATACTTTTATTACAAAAAAATTATCTGATCTGCCTTCCTATACTCAAGAAACTTAACTTAGACAGTTAGGCAAGGAGTCAGATAGACCTGAATTAGAATCCTGCCTCAGGCACTTACTAGCTATGGAAACCTCTCTCAGTCTCCATTTTCTCTTTAGTGAATTGGGAGTGATGATAAGATTATTTTTATGGATCAAATCAGGCAACATATGTAAAGCACTCTGTAAACCTTAAAGCAATATATTAATGTTAACTGTAACTCTTCTTCACCAATAGCATTTTTTTACTGTGAAAACATAATTCATTTCCATATAACTTTTTATAATATATAGTTTTTTGTCAGTTTACTTACAAATTTGATGTTTGACAGAATATTAATAATTTAAATCAGTCTCAGCACTTATAAATTCTTTCATTTCTGCTATATTGGAATTGTTTCTATTATTTAATTGGGTCATACATTTCCTCATTGTTCCTTAAGGGTGGAAAAGAAAAAGAAGATTCACCCTTTCAAATTGTGTCCAGTAATATTTGATCGTGTATATCCATGACAGAGGTATGCTGGAGTCTGATTGTAAAATTTTCAGGGAGAGCATTTATATTTTGGGAATATAAGCACATGCTACAAATCAAAGATTGATTAGTTGGTTTTTTGATTAATGGGAAAATGTTAATAATGCAAATTAAACATGAAAGTGTGTTTTGTATTTTTTTCCGAGAGCTGATTATCGAACATTTATCAGTACGCTATTGGTCTATGGGAACGTGTGGGTGTTCAGGGATAATTAGCTCATTTTATGTGAGGTCTTGCCTTTTTCATGGCTAATCATCCACTTTTGGTGTCTACCCTCAACCAGCTCTCACCCATGACTCCAAGAAGCTGTAACAAATGTGGCAGCCACGCTCGGGTAAAATCAAAAACTTGGTGGACAGGCTAAACCAGATTGGGGATAACCAATAGTCCTCAAGTTTGTCAATGAGTTAGGGGAATGTCTCCCTCAAACACATGAAGACTACCTCCCAGAGGAATTGGGGATAAGAATAATTTGTTTCAACAGCCATGAAGGAGACCAAAGCATATGCTATGGGGAACTTAGAGCTTGGTCAAACATGGATGATGTGAAAGTCATCCACTGCATTCTGGGATATCTCCAGCTGCCCAGACTTTTGTCTTGCCACTGGACTTCCACGACTCTGGAAGAGAGATTGAGGCTGATGGTTTTGGGCAATTCTGCCTCATTTAGTGAGTCAAGATGTCATCCCATGATGCCATTGATCCAAAATGAAGGGCAAACTATATTGGTCTATGAGGAGTTTAAGAAGGACAGAAATAAGCCTTTATTAAGCATTTACAATATGCCAGAGACTGTGCTAAGCACTTTACAAGTCATGTCTCATTTGATCCTCACAACAACCCCAAGAGGTATGTGCTACTGTTATCATCTTGATTTTACAGCTGGTGAAACTGAGGTACAGGCTAGATGATTTGTCCAGGTTATTTAGTAGTAAATGTCTGAGAGTGGATTTGAACTCAAATCTTCATGACACCTGGCCAAGTGCTCTATTCATGGAGCCACATTTTCTTGTACTATAGTGTGAACATTGGTCTTCCTGTTTAAGAAATACCATTTTTTTTTTACTACAATATGTGTAAATATCTCCATAGTTTTCTGGATTCAAATTTTCACTGATGACAAGTAGAGTGGTTTCAGTAAAGGCTTTTTAAGACATCTATAAAATCTGATTATTGGCTTCTGGAGAGCTATGTAAGATCTGCTTGGATGGTCTTCACCTTCTAAAATTTCTGCATTATTTAAAATCTGTCATGTCAGTAATACATTTCTAATGAACTTAATTTTTAAAAGATGAATTAAAAAATTAAAGTGTAGTAAAGAATTAATTTCTAATTAACTTAATTTAAAAAAAAATTTTAAAAATCTAATTTAAAAAAAAAGTTTCGGTATTCTCTCTGCCTGAAGCTGCAGGAAGATGTTTTATTTCTTCCATTAGGTAATCCTGTTTAGTTAAAGTCATCATCAGAGAAAACTTGGGACTTGGTCTTTTTTAAAGGTGTTTTAAAATGTGTCACTATTGCACTGAACAATGAGAATGCAATGGAAAAGGTAGAAAAAACCTAGTTCAAATCCAGCTCTAATATTAACTACCTGTGTGACCCAGCAGCAGTCATTTAATCTATTTGGTTTACCTCACAACAACCCTGTGAAGCAGCTACTGTCTCAGCCCTAGTACTTTAAATCATGCATATGCAATTTAAATCTAGTGCAATTGATATACATATACAATGGCCTACAATTTGGTCTATTTAATCAATCAGTAATTATAAAGTGTTCTTATTTATTTATTTTTCATTTACAACATTCATTTTTATGAGATTTTGTAAATTTTCTCCCCCTCTTGCCCTTTGCCTTTCCCTAAGATGGCATGCAATCTGATATAGGCTATGTATGTACAGTCATATTAAACATATTTTTCCCAGGAGTCATATTGTGAAGAAGAATTAGAACTATAGGAAAAACCATGAGAAAAAAAGACAAAGAGAGAAAATAATGTGCTCTGATAAGCATTCAGACTCCATAGTTCTTTCTTTGGATGTGGATAGTATTTTCCATCATGAGTCTTTTGGAATTGTCTTAGTTCATTGCGTTGCTAAGAAGAGCTAAGTCTATCGAAGTTGGTCATCACACAGTGTTGCTATTACTGTGTACAATGTTTTCCTGGTTCTTCTCACTTCACTCAACTTCAGTTCACATAAACCTTTCCAGGTTTTTCTGAAGTTTGCTTACTCAGCATTTCTTATAGCACAATAATATTCCATTACATTCATATACCACAACTTGTTCAGCCATTCCTCAATTGATGGACATGCTCCTCAATTTCCAATTCTTTGCCACCACAAAAAAGAGCTGCTATAACTATTTTTGTATATATGGGTCCTTTTCCCATTCATATGATCTCTTTGTGATACAACCCTAGAAATGGTAGTGTTAGATAAGAGGGTATGTGCAATTTTACAGCCCTTTGAGCATAGTTCCAAATTGCTCTCCAGAATGGTTGGAGTTCACAGCTCCACCAGCAATGCATTAGTGTTCCAACTCTCCCTCATCTTCTCCAACATTTATCATTTTCCTATTTTGTATGTTAGCCAATCTAATAGGTATGATGTGGTACCTCAGAGTTGTTTTGATTTGCATTTCTCTATTCAGTAGTGATTTAGAGCATTTTTTCATATTACAATAGATAGCTTTAATTTCTTTCTCTGAAAACTGCCTGTTCATATCCTTTGACCATTTATCAGTTGAGGAATATTTGTATTTTCATAAATTCAACTTAGTTCTTTATATATTTTAGAAATGAAGCCTTTATAAGAGACACTGACTGTCAAAATTGTTTCCCAGCTTTTTGCTTCCCTTCTAATCTTGGTTGCATTGGCTTTGTTTGCAAAAAACTTTTCAATTTAATGTAATAAAAATCATCCATTTTGCATTTCATAATGTTCTCTCTTGTTTGGTCATAAATTCTTCCTTTCTCCAGAGCAACTATTCCTTGCTCTCCTAGTTTGTTTATAGTATCAGTCTTTATATCTACATCATATACCCATTTTGAATTTATCTTGGTACAGAGTATAAGATGTTGGTCTATGCTTAGATCCTGCCATACTGTTTTCCAGTTTTCCCAGCAGTTTTTGTTAAATAGTGAGTTCTTATCCCAGAAGCTGAAGTCTTTGGATTTATCAAATAGTAGATTACTATAGTCATTGACTATTGTGTCTTATGTACTGTAATGGTAATTCAAATGAGAAGATCTTTCCCATCCACTAATAGGCTCATGTGACTTGCCTGGATCACATGGAAGTTTGAATCACATGGAACTTGTGATGGGAGGAGTTTACTGAGAACAGGAAGGGGTGGAGCAGGAAGAGGCAGAGTTGGAGCAGAGCTGGGAGGAAATTGGTCAGACTAATCAGATCTGGGACAGAGAGAGGACGCAGGCAGACACAGCTAGTCTTGTGAGTGTATTTTTGTGGGAAGGCCCTAGCGGCAATGGGGAAGGCTTGGGATGACTTTGTCCTTGCAGTGATAACGTGCATTAACTTCTTAGTTACTATGATGGATTTGGTTTTCTGGTGTTGGACTAATAGTTCAGACTATTCAGTGTCTGAATAAATGTTTTTCTTCTGCCTTCTCTATGGAGAGTCTATTACAATTTGTGACTCAGAACTACATTGGCACATTCATAGTGGCCCTCCGTGCTGTGAATATTGCCTTGGCAAACATGTACCTAACCTATTCCACTATTCCATTACTCTGTTTCTTAACCAGTACCATGTAGTTTTGATGATTGCTGCTTTATAATACAATTTAAGATCTGGTACAGCTAAGTCACTATCCCATGAGATTTCTTTTCATTAATTCTCTTGATATTCTGGACCTTTTGTTCTTCAGATGAATTTTGTTATTCTTTTTTCTAGCTCTATAAAATAATTTTTTAGTATTTTTATTGGTATGGCACTGAATAAGTAATTTAATTTAGGTAGAATTGTCATTCTTATTATATTAGCTCAGTCTATCCATGAGAAATTGATATTTTTCCAATCATTTAGATCTGACTTAATTTGTGTGAAAAGTATTTTGTAATTGTGTTCATATAGTTCTCAGGGTTAATAAATATTTTTTAAGTGTCCAATATGAACCATGTGAGAAACAACTTGGCATAGTGACTTAAGAGCTGGCTATGGATTAAAGAAGAACAGGGTTCAATATGTAACCCTGGGTAAGATATTTAAGTTCTCATGGCCCCTAGGCTATTCTCTAAGGCAATAAGGGACAAAGAAGATAGCCAGCTGAATTGGTGAATGAAATTCTGTCACTGGGAGTTTCCTACATAGTTTGAATAAAAAATAAATAAATGTTTGCGGGCACTGTAGCTCATATCTCTAATCCCTGCCACTGTATGTGTGTGTGGGGTGGAGGGGTGGGGAAATAGGGTGGGAGGTAGTGGGGAGGGAAGGCTGATGCTAGTGGTTTGTTTGAGCATGAGTGTTCTGAGCTATAGTAGGGCTAAAGCAAATCGGGTGTCTCCATGAAGTCTGGTATCAATATGGTTAACGCGCAGGAGCGGAAGGCTACTTTACTACCTGAGGAAAAGCAAACTGTCCCAAGTCAGAAAAATAGAGGAAGTCAAAGTTTCCGTGCTGATTAGTTTTGGGTTTTGATTCATAATTTGCTAGTTGTGCTTCTAGTCTGGACAAGATAGGAAGACTCAGCCATAATGGGTACTTAAGAAATGCATATTGATTGTTGATCATTGGCTACACCAAGTAGGTCAGTGTACATATATATCAATTGCAGTAAAGTTGCATATTTGTGATTCAAAATACTAGGGCTTGAGATAGTACCTACTTCATTGGTATGTTGTGAGGATCAAATGAAATAAGGTCCATAAAAGAGTCTTGTAAACCTTATAACATTACATAAATGTCAGCTGTTACCATAATCATGAAGATTCGCACTACCTAAAAGGAAAATGAGGATTATGAGAGAGAGAGGAAGAGAGAGAGAGAGGAAGAGAGAGAGAGACAGAGAGACAGAGAGAGAGACAGAGAGACAGAGACAGAGACAGAGACAGAGAGTTTAGAAAGAATCAATGACTAAACAAATAAAATAAATATTCTAGGTATATACTAAGTCTTGGGGATACAAAAACAAGACATAATCCTACCTTCAAAGACCTTATATTCTACTGAGGCAGTGGGGTAGAGCAGAGGCCAACATGTACTCATATAAGTAGAAACAAAATACATGTGAAGTACAGACTTGATAATTGTCAGGAGATGGGGGAGAGATTACCAGCTGGGCATTTAACTGTGACTCCTTTCTGGTGTGATTCAATGTATATTTTCTATGTCACTAAAGGAAAATAGGACTAGTGTTGACAGAGGCAGAGAACTCAAATGTCTGCTTTACATTCTATCATATACATATCTTCTGGCAGGACCAATCAGGGATTTCTAGGGTTTATCTACATAGCACTAACAAAGTGGCTGAAAAGTGAAATTAGAGAGGTAAATTGAGGCTTCATATAAAGAAAAACCTCCTAACAATTAGAGCTACTCAAGTGAGGAATGGTCAGTCTTTAGAGTTTGGGTTCTCACTGACTAGAAGTCTACAAGCAAAGTATACAGACTGGCAAATGGCCATGGCTGTTGTAGAGAATCTTATTGGTCAGGGATTGGCTGGACTCCATAGCTTCTAAAATCAATTCCAATTTTTTGATTATGAGAAGAAATTTAAGCAATTGCTTTTATCTATGATACAATTAGACACAATCAGCTTAATACTTCTTTTTCCTCATTAGGTGGACTTGCTTTAGTATTCCATAGATGACAAAGGATTGAGTATACATTTCAATATCAGATCTTACTTGTAATAAGTACTTGTGACTCCATGGTATATTAACTCAAGATCAGAAGTAAGAATAATGACAATGTGAAATAGTAATAATAATTAGTTATTATTATATAATAATTATATATTATATTTACATATCTCATAAATATATTATATAAATAATATTTATATATAATTTAATGATTAATTATTATACATAATAATAAATACTCTTAGTGATACCATATTGTCTTAACTAAGGAATTTCATTTGGCCTTAAAAGCCCTCAACTATTTGCTCTTCTGCAATTCCATAGCCCCTGACTCTCACCAATCTCATTTCTCAGTCCTTTTCATTACTTAATAGACTGAGTGGTATGCCTTACCTACCCTAGGTATTTCCATTTGCACATTACTTGCACATTCCTATCTCGAGTACTTTGCATAAGACACTTTCCCCACCAAGAGTTATGTTGGACAATCTTTAATAATGAGATCTTGGATTTGGAGCTGAAAGGTTCCTTAAAGGATGTTAGTCTTCTTTATACTTGGGGGCCAGAGAAGTTAAGTGACATGCCCCATGTCACACAGGTTTAAGAGGCAGAAGCAGAATTTGTACCCAGGTACTCTGACTGAATCTAGGAATACATCCTAGTAGAGTGTAAAGAATTCTAAACTGGGACAGGTAGCACAGTGGATAGGTATCCTCTACAGGCTCTGAAGTCATGAGAATCTGAGTTCAAATCAATCCTCAGACTCTTAATAGCTGTATGACCTTGTGCAAGTCACTTAGTCTTGATTGCCTCAAAAAAAAAGTTCTGTACTCTGATAGAGGGAGTTTCCTCACTTGAGACATCCAAAGAATAATTCCTAGTACTGATACATTGCTTTGAAAGTATTTTTCCCTTGTTTGCTTTCCCTCTGGTTTCTTTTTTCTCTCTCTTCCTCTCCAGATCATAGTTTCCTTGGGATGGGGAATATATCATGATCTTTTTGTATTCCTTTGCACACAGCAGACACTCAATAAATGCTTCTGACTGAGAAGTCTTGCCTAGACAAAACTCTCACTGACTTTAATGAGAATTTCACCTGTGAAAGAATGACAAGATAGAGTCCTTAAAGTAGTTTGTATGCTGGGATTGTTCATCTCTATAGTGTGTACATTTAATAAGAAAGCCTAATAAAAAAAAGAATTAACAAAGAAAAATGGGTAGTTTTAAATGTAAATTTTGTTCAATGTTTCTATCTTCTTTTAAATAGGTTTTGAAATGGATAACAGCATAGCTTGTCACCAGATAATGTAGTCCTGAGCTTAATTGAAGAGTTTTTATTCCAAGAGGATTATTTAACCAATGTTTACCAAAGGTATCACTTTATTTCTTTTCTTTTTTTTTTAAACTAAATACAGATAGGCTGCTGAATTCTATTTCTATTTCAAAGTGCCTGGCCCAGCAGTAAGGATATAACACCAAGAAAGTCAGAAAGGAAACAAAAGGTATTATCATTTGTCTTGTATTCAAGGAAACTTTGCTTTATTCTAGAAACAAAGAATTTCTTCATGCATGCATAAAAAATCAAACAAAATAGTGGTGTCACCCACAAGGACAGGTGTATTTAATGTATTCCCATCAGATATTCTGAGAAGACTTTTGAGTTTGGTTTTTGAAATGCAGTCAGCTATGTGAAGGCCCTGTTGAAAGTAAATAGCAAATTGCTGGTTAGTGATCCAGGTGACAGCTCTTACGTTTAACTTTGGAAAGAAAGAAATCTACCATTTTTCAATAAGGCAAGAGATAGGTGTCTAATAATCCTCTAATAGATATCAATTGGAGAATTTATGCAAGTTTCATCTATTTATGATGAGTCAGTAGAGGCTGTTCTACTGGGGACTCCTAGCTGAACTCCTTATTAACAAATAAAACACTCAGCTCCACGGAACAATGATGCTACTTGTATTTATCTACTAGTCAGCAAAAGAAAAAAACAAGGTGCTAATGTCTTCTTCTACTACAAAAACAAATTAATGGAAATTTACATCACTCAAATTGGGCCTAAAAAAGGCACACTTTGAAGAAAAGTGACAGTGAGACTTCTCCATTTTCTCTGCTGAATTAAAAACCAAAACTTTGATTTACACATCCAGATGACTAAAATAATGAAAGTGATAGATTAGTGTATTGATGCAGACTCACTCTCTAGAACATAGAACACAGAACATATGAGCAGCCTGATTCAGAGAACAATTACTTGTAATTAAAGCTGTAGCACTTACAAAAAAAAAAATAAAATAAAAGTGAGCGAGAGAGAAGTCCTTTGTGTATAACACCAATTAATTACTTTTTTTTTCAGTGAGAATAGCTCTTAAACGTCTGTGCTGCTATTTATATCTGACCACATTCAGGAGTTATATGAAATATGTATTGCTTAGCAGCATTTCTTTAGTATTGCATAATGTAACTCACTCTCTTTTGAGAAAATTTTAAAAAAATAACATCTTTTGGGACAAGAAGATATTTATGATTACTGCTATGTTGGTAACTGAAGGGAAATTTAAATACCTATACCAAACGACAAACTAAAATGACCTGTAAATGAATCCAACTAGCTGTTTCCTATTGCTTTTTTACAAATACTGAAATTAGCAATATAGTGAAGTGAAAAGACCCAAAATAAATATCTCACAGTGTCTCTATGATACCATATCAGAGCATATGTTATGGAAAGAAAAGTTTAACTATGAAAAAATGGAATTTGAAGTAGATTTAAAGGATTGAAGCTTGGGGCTATCCAGTCAACATTTCCTGACTTCTCTTGGTGATATTCTCATCTAAGCCATGGATAAACAGCTTATTACAGGATAGTAGGAGAGGCCCTTTTGCTACCCTCTAAGGCCAACAAAAGGATGGAGCTCTCTTCCTCTCCATCTACAGACATTAATTCTTCAGTCTCTGCTCAAAGCTTTAGTTCTTAGAGGTATTATGGTACTGTAGAAAAAAAAGATGTAGACTGAACTCAAAGGACTGGTTTCAAACTCCACCTCTAATGTTTACTACCTGTGTGACCTTGGATAAGTCATTTATCCTCCCCAGGCATTAGGTTCCTCATCTGTAAAAGGAAGAGTTAGACTAGAAGACCTCCAAACTTCCTTCCAATTTTCAACCTCTGACCCTAACGTAATAGGTTTTTGTGCATGGTTTGCCCATTTTGAAAAGTCCCCCTATAGCTCATATCTCCCTAACAGAATTTACTAGTTCTTTATCACTAAAATTTCTCCTTTTGGTTAAGAATGAATAGCTACAAAGAGCAGCTATTTAAAATAGACACATGACCTGGTATAAGGATGAAACTAACCCAATCACCAACAGTTATTCAGAGGTTGGTGTATTAGAATAATTGAAATGCAAATATCCTTGGGGAGGGGTAATAATACCTTTTATTAACTTACTTCTTGATCACTAACATAGAATGGGGTACTTTGGATAGAAGATGGACAGTTTGGCTTCTTAAGCAATGGAGTAATGTGAGGAAATAATATGATTGGTCTCTATGAAAGATGACTTCATCAATAAGTATCCACCACTGTCTCCACAAATGCTCATAATCTTTTGTCCCTGCCAACCTCTCATATACAACACTTCACTTCATCGGGGTGCTGGTAAATGTTTAACAACTGTTTCTCTGAAAAAAGAAACAAAATATACCCACTTTTAAGCTTAACTTATGGTATTAAAATGCTCTCCATCACTTTAAGTCTAGAACTCAATAGAACCAAACTCTGATTTCTAGTGTTTGCTGATTTCTGAGGTATAAATGCTCACACTGAAAATTTAACAATTAATCCTTTTGAGCCAATTAAAACGGACTCCAGCACATCGCTGAGTCTCTATCCCAAACTAACACTTGAGAAAATGCTGTCAGAAACACCTGCCAACACATGACCTTGCACCATTACAGGTGAATGAGACTCTAACTCTCATTTTTATAGTCTTGGGAGAACAGTTTACACAATGACCATAATGGTATAATGCAAAACAACCTAAAAAAAATCCAAAACTTCAGAACTGAGCCTCTCTATAGTTTTCTTCAAAACTCAACTCAAGCACTCCCTTTTCCAGATCTTTCTTTATCCCCTTATCTCCCCTATCAGTTGCTATTGCCCTCCCTCTAAAACTACCTTATATTTATTTTGTGTGTATTCTGCATGTACTTTCATATGAACATTATGACAGAAATTGTCCAAGGTTTTCACTGATAGGTACTGCTGACGATACAATCAATGATGCAGAGATAGGGGAAAACCAATCCATTAGAGTCCGAGCATAGTCATCAGTAAATGAAAAAATCGGTCCTGAACATCACTTCTAAGCCGTATTATATAGCTTTGGTTGCATAAACAGAATGGGTACAAGGAAAGGAAAATAATGATTCACAGACTAAAGAACAGTGAGCAGAAAAAGATCTATATTGAGTAAAACAGAAAGCTAGCCACTGAACACCAGACCTATAGCTGGTATCTTAAGCTTGAATTTGCAGACAGGTAGAATAGGAAGTAATCAGTTAACACCAGGCTGTAGTTGATGTTTCAGCTTGACTTTGCCGACTCTAGCTAATTACATAGTGTTCACATCTTAACCAAATGACTGTAATAAAGTTAAGCCAGAAATTATTTTATGACAACATTCTCCCCCCCTACCCCCATTAAACCATAAACTCCTTGAAGGTAGGGACTGTTTCATTTTTATCTTTGTATAACCTAGCACAGTGCCTATCACATAGTAAATGCTTAAGAAATGCCCATTCATTAATTGGATTGGTTGGTCAATCATGACTTCATAGAATTGATGAGGAAACATGCTTCCTTCCACTTGACAGAAACATGGGGAGGTGAAGAGTGAAATAGACATTTCCAGACGTAGCCAATAGACAGAATTGTTTTACTTGACTATGCTTAATTATTATAAAGGCGGGCTTCCACCATGTTGGGTTATTGGTAGGTAGTGATGGTGATATTAAAAAAAGAAAGAAAAATAAGAGCATCAATTAAACTGTAAAAATACACAGAAGGAAGCAGAAGGAAGTAGCAAAGGGGGCACAGAAAAGCAAGGGAGTTTTGTTACTATCTTGTTAAATTTAATATACTCTTTAAAAAACAGTACATAACAGAAGTTCACAGTTTCAAACACAAATAGTGTTTTCTTTTTATACTGAAATGTTTATGTTTAAAGGAGCAAACGGAATTTCACAGAGTTTTAAGCATTTTAAACCGTTTAGAAATCACAAAATTATAGATTTGGGAGATGGAAGGGACCTTATAGGTCATCTGGTTCAATAGCCTTATTTTACAGTTGAGAAAACTGAGGATCAAAGAGGTTAGGTGACTTGCCCTAAGTCACACAGAAAACAAGTGGCAGAACCAGGATTTGACTTAAGGCTCCAGAATCCATCATTCTTCCAACTGAACTGTTCCTCATAGACTTAATCCTTCAGGTTATAGTAGGAGTCAGTTTTTTCTTGTTCTACCCTCAGGAAAGTTAGCAAACTACTGGCCATTATTTCCTTAGCTGATTCTCAAATGTTTTGCATTGACGGAATCCATTGTTTTCAGCAAAACTTCTGTATAAGATTCAACAACAAAATGTCTAATCTGAGTTTCAATGTAGCAAAATTAGAAGTGTATCACTCTAAAGGAAAGCCTCCTTACTGAAACTGAAATAATACTATTGTATAAAGGAGTATTACTATTGTATACTACTATGTTATACTACTATATAACATATAGCGGAAATGTCAAACCTGTAGCCAGACTGCTATTGAGCTAGCAACACTCCCAAGTGCAGCTAAACCAGATTAAAATATAATTGGGAAATGTTTAACAAAATAAATAAAAATTCAGTAGAACAGAGATAATGCTAATATGTGGTTTTCTAAGTCAACATGAAACCTGAAGGAATCCTTATGTACAGTTTAGTGGTCTCTGTTTCTATTTGAGCTTGATGCCACTGCTATACAGTATACTAGTGCTCCAGAAGAGTTGAGATACTATTTAAAAATAGAAGAATGGATCTGAAGGTTTAGAGAGACCACACAATCAATGATGAAGCAAGGTAAATGAAGGATGAGTGAACAGACTGACAGGAAAAGTAAAACTATTAGCAATTAGTTAAGTGTGTAGAAAATCATTTTAATGCTACTATGACAGTACTCAGAGGTGCCTTCCTCATATAAACACATAATATCTGCCAGGATCCCAGCCAAGGAAAGACATTCCTTGTCACTCAACAACCTGTTTCCACAGCGACCTAGCTTTGTGCTCTTTTATCCAGTTTCTCTGTTTTTGACCCTGATTTCTCAGTTCCAATTCCCCATTCATCTGTCCCTTTTGGCTTGGTCTGCTCCTTTCAGTGTCCCATTCCAATTAACTCAGTTCACATTTTGTTTCAGCTCCTGCCTCTCCCCTTGGATTTGACATTTTGTCTTCATCAAAAGCTCCTTACCTACTCTGCCTAGTCTCTTGGTTTCGTCTTGCTTTAGCTACTCACAGAAATTCTCACATAGCCTCTGCTTCAGCAGAAGGTATGGAGTCAGGAAGACCCAAGTTCAGATCCTAACAGGTACTAGCTGTGTGATCCTGGGCAAGTTACCTGATCTTTTTGTCATTTGCTTTCTTCGTTTGCAAAATTAGATTAGACTCAGTGATCGTTAAGTTTCCTTTAAACTCTAAATCTATCATCCTATGAATGATAAAAACTTCAGCAGAGCCCTTACCCTTTAAGTACCCTTAAATTTGTGTTGCTTACTTGTGTCCAACTCTCTATGACCCCGTATGAAGTTTTCTTGGCAAAGATACTGGAGTGGTTTGCCATTTCTTTCCCCAGTTGGTTAAGACAAATAGAGATTATGTAACTGGAGTCACAGAGGGAACAGATTTGAACTCAGGTCTTCCTGACTCCAGGCCCAGTGCTCTGTCCACTGAGCCACCTAGCTGCCTCCTGTCAGCCCAAAATTTGGACTAATTATAAAATACATTTATTTTGAGTAGCTCCTCCACCTTTCCTTTTAATACTTCTTTTCTCTGTCTCCTTCCTCAAGTTCTCCACTGAGGTCCTAAAGAGGAGTCCTTAGACCTGCCCTTGTAGGGTGATATTCCATGCCTATGGTTCTTTCTACTTTCATTTTTCATCAGTCTCCATTAAAATTTACTTTTCTTGTGTCCCATTCTTTAAGTCTTGTTAGGGAGCTGATAAAAATAGTCCCAGCTAATGTAATAATGGTTTTATATGTTTCCCCTCACATGTAACATATCTGCATTTTAACAGAGACCTTTTTGGAGACAAATACCTTAATCCAAGGGAGTGAGAAGGTAGAAATTTCATGCACCACAGCTGATGGATGCTGTAGCTATTTGGGAGGCAGATTATATTTTGATCAAACCCAAATCACAGACAATATTGGTTATGATACACCGAGAGGGCCTCATGGTGGAAGTAAAGAGTACTGAATATGGAGTCAGAAGACCTGGGTTTGAATCTCTGATTCATTAAATGACAATATTAATTTTCCTCTCTTGATTCAAGTTTATTCATCTGCAAAATAAATAAAATACTTTTACTGCCTAGATCTTATGTTGTTCTGAACTTATAAGCTAGAAGCTTACAAATGTTAAGATGATATATGAATGAGTTACTATAATTATGTAGAATTATAAGAATGTTGCGAAGACAAATTAGACAATGTATGCTAATTACATTTAAGAAGTATTTCTTAGGGGCCTACTAATAGGAACTGTGCTGAGGAAACTGATCAAAAGGGAAAATAGTCACTGACCTCAAAGAGCTTATGTTCTACTTAGGGTATAAATATATAAGCAAAGCATGCACTAATCAATAAACATTTATTAAGCACAACGTGTGTGTATATATATGCACATATATATGCATATATGTGTGTATACATATATGCTTATGTATACACATATATCTACATATGGTTTTATGTCTCTATTTTTGTGCACATGTATGTGCATATGTTATGTGTGTGTATATACATATACGTATATGTGTATATACATAATTGTGGAGGGAGAGAATACTAACAGCTAGGGAGGTTAGGAAAGCCTTACCATGGGGAGTGGCACTTGAGATCAAGTCTTGAAGGAAGCTAAGAATTCTAAAAGGCAAAAGTGATGGCAAAATTTATCCCAGTCATGGAGGATTACCTATGCAAAATCTGGTGCCAGGAAATGGAATTCTAAGTTTGTGGAATAACAAGGAGTAGGCCAGTTTGGCTGCAGCATAGGATTCACGAAAGTGAATTGGATAAGTCTGGAAGGATAGATTGGAGGGAGACTGTGGAGCACTGTACATGGCATACTGACATGTCTTTATTATTCCAGAGGAAATAGGGACCTTCTGAAGGTTCTTGGGCAAGGGAGAAAATTATCAGGTGTTTTGTGTAGAAAGTCATCTTGGTAGTCATGTGGAAAATTGATTAGATTGTAAGCTCCTTATGGGCAGGGACTGTCTTTTGCCTTTTTAAAAAAAATCCCCAGTGCTTAGCATAGCACCTGACAAATAGTAGGCACTTAATAAATGCTTATTGAATGAATGATTGATTAGATGAGAGGTTGGAAGCAGGGAGAGCACTTGGGAAATAGAACATTATGTGATCCTACAAGAATAGGGAATAGAATTGTTGATGTAGGGAATTCTTGGATGAGGAAATATCAAAGCAGGTCAGAATCTTCTCTGTGATTTATGATCTCAGAGAGTTGCCTGGGCACTGAGAGGTTAGTGGACTTGCCCAGGGTCACAGAATTGATATGTGTTTGAAACTATTTGAACTCAGGAAGAAAGTCTTCTTGAATTTGAGACCAGCTCCACTATGTGAATGTTTTATACTGTGTTATAGTTTATTGCTTCTTCCTTCCCTTTTGCCTCCCTCTCCTTTCTTCCCCCTTCCCCTCCCACTGCTTATAGAGCTAGTTAGGATTTTCTACTTGAGTTTATTGTTCTGTCCTTTAAACAAATCTGATGAGAGTACCTCTCACACAATGCTCATCTCCCTCCCCTCTTTCCCTCTACTATGATTTTGTACTTCTTCTTGTGATGTAATTTGCCATATTCTGCTTCCTCCTTTTCACATCTCCTATTACACTCCCATCTCATACTTAAATCACATTTTTTATCATGATATCAGTTACTTTATACCCGTTCCCCCTATCCTTATCCCTTTTATATTTCTTAATAGACGCACAGTTCTCAAGATAAACAGATATCATCTTCCCTTATAGGGAGGTGAACAACTTGCCCTCATTGAGTAGCAAGTTCTTCCCCCCCCCTCCCCCCACTGTTTACCTTTTTATGATTCTCTTGGGACCTGCATTTGAAGATCGAATTGTCTATTAAGTTCTGGCGTTTTGGTCAGGAAACTCTGGAAATCCCTTACTTCGTTGAATGACTTTCTCCTTGCCTGAAATGTTATGCTGAACTTTGCTGGGTAGTTGATCCTTGGTTGTAGTCCCAGCTCCTTTGCCTTACGGAATATTGGGTTCCAATTCTTTCGATCTTTTAATGTAGAAGCTGCAAGGTCCTGTGTAATCCTGATTGTATCTTCTTGATATTTAAATTGCTTCTTTCTGGCTGCTTGTAATATTTTCTCCTTCACTTGATAGCTCTGGAATTTGGCAACTATATTTCTTGGGGTTTTGAGTTTGGGATCCCTTTCAGGAGGGGAACGATGGATTCTTTCGATGACTATTTTGCCCTCTGAATCTAGCACTTCTGGGCAGTTTTCCGTGATGATCTCCTGGAAGATATTGTCCAGGCTCTTTTCTCCATCCTGGGTTTCTGGTAGGCCAATAATTCTTAAGTTTTCTCTTCTGGATCTGTTTTCCAGGTCAGTTGTTTTTCCAATTAGATATTTTACATTTTCTTCTATCTTTTCATTCTTTAGATTTTGTTTGACTGATTCTTGCTGTCTCATTGAGTCGTTAGTTTCTACTTGCCCAATTCTAATCTTCATCAAATTGTTTTCTTCTGTTAACTTTTGTATCTCTTTTTCCATCTGCCCAATTTTTCCTTTTAAGAAGCTATTTTCTCCAGTTAATTTTTGTACTTCCTTTTCCATTTGGCCTTTCAGGAATTTATTTTCTCCAGTTAATTTTTGAACTTCTTTTTCCATTTGTTCAATTTTCCTTTTCAAGGAGATGTTCTCATCAGCGAATTCTTTCTTAATAATTTTAAAATCATTGGCCAGTTTATCTTCTATTTCCTTCTTCAGCTGTTCCAGGAAAGCTGCTTGTACTTGCCAGTAGTTCATAGTCCCTTCTGAAGTCTCAGATGGAAGTACAGTCTCAGCTGTGACCTCTTTGGGGTTTGTGTTTTGGTCCTTATCCCCATAGAAAGATTCTATGGTTCTTTCGGCCCTCTTCTTTTTCCTGTTCATGATTTTGATTGAGTGTTGTGGCTTCTGGTTCTTTCAGTCAGAAGCTAGAGAACTTTTTGTTGGGCTGATGTGTGAAAAAGCTAAAAGCAGGTTTTCGTTTGGTGTTTCCCTGATCAGCCCTGGATTTAGCTTGTTAAGTGTGGGGGAGGAGTGGTCTGGTCCCAGGAGATCTCAGCTGAATTGAGACAAAGGCAAGCTCAGGAGCTGGTAATCCCAACTGCCCTATTGTCTTTCTGATTCCCCTGGACAGCTGAGGCACGCCTAGATGCTAATGCATGTTCCCAACCCTCCTGGGTCTCCTCTCCTGGCGGTGAGGCTTGCCTGGGTCCTAGTGCAAATTTTCTCTGCCCTGGGTCCTCTGTCCTTCAGGTTTGCCTCTGCCACCTTTTGTGGAATCCCCCTTAGCTGTTTTCCTCGTCTCAGGTGTTATGAGACTATTGGTCTCCTTCTTCTAATTCTACTGATCTGGGATTTTTCTGGGGATATATTTTATGGTTCTTTCACAGTCATCAAGGGGGAAGGAGACAGCATTAGCTGATCACTCCGCCATCCTGGCTCCCGGAAGTTCAAGTAAGTGACTTACTGAAGTTTGATCTTCGGGCTGAAGGTCTCAGGAGCTGCTGCGCTGATATCTGGCACTCCACGGCTCTCACTGACTCCGTTCGGCTTGTCTCACACCCCGGGTGCCGCTCCTCTGGTTCTGCCCGCCACTCAGGTTTCTCAGATCTCTTCTGCTCCGCTGCGCTGGCCGTGCTGCGCTGGCCACTCTGTGCTGTGCGCTGTGGGTTCACCCCTGCGGAACAGATCCTTCCCGTGGACCTTCCAGTCCCACCTGAGCTCCGAATCCATCACCATCTGTCTCCCACTCGATTCCGCACCTCCAAAATTTGGTCAGATTCTCCTTTCAGAGGTACCTGGAGGAGTTTGTCCGAGAGCTTAGGTGAGTCGCTGCTCTCAATCCTCCATCTTGGCTCCACCCCCTGTGTTATAGTTTACATAATGCTACATAAATATTTATATCATAAGTATAGACTAACTGAAATGTCAGGTATTACCTTGGTATTCCCTGATGTCTAACGTCTGGTGAAAGCAAGGCATAGTTTGGTGAGACTTAAATTAAAATTGAATCATAACAATTATACTATGGGACCTTATTGATTTGATTTATAGGGATGTTTAGTTTTGGTTTTTTAGTTAATATGACCACAAGTGAACAATGAAGGGAGATGTGCTTGGTTATTTGTAGAGAACCGCATATAGTGGCTAAGGAGATACTGAACCTAGCTCTTTGGTCTTTGGGTGAGGTGACAGACCCTACGTGGGCTTGTGATTTGTACTTCATCCTCCAAGAAGACCGTGACATCAGGAAGTTGATGTCATGACTTGCAAGGGAATTGGATTACTGTGAGGGAAGGCTGTGCAAAGTCACCAGCCTTACTTTCTCCTCTAAAGCCAGTTGGATTCAAAGTCAGATATAGATCAGGACAATGGGAATGGCCCAGGATGCAGTGGGAGACATTGACTTTTGTAAACTAAGGTCTTTCCAAGTTCTCACTTTGACTGAGGCAAGCCCATGTGGGTTTACTCAGCATGGAATTGAATACAAAACATTTCCATGAATGTCAAATGATTCTGAATTGAACTCAACCTACTTCTTCTTTCTATGTGTTGATATAGATCATCTATCTCCTAAACATTCTCCTACAACAGGTAATAGAGTCTCCAGCTTGCTCTAATGCTCCTTTTTTTTGCTCACATATAGTCTACTGACATTTGTTTTTTTTTTCAAATCCCACTTTTTTTATTTTTAATAAATTTATTTATTTAACTTTTTACATTCATTTTCACAAAATTTTGAGTACCAAATTTTCTCCCCATTTGTCCCCTCCCTCCACCCCAATACACCGAGCATTCTAATTGCCCCTATCACCAATCTGCCCTCTCTTCTATCATCCCTCCCTTCCCTTGTCCCCTTCTTCTCTTATGTCCTGTAGGGCAAGATAACTTTCTATTCCCCATTACCTGGATTTCTTATTTCCTAGTAGCAAGAACAATACCTGACAGTTGTTCCTAAAACTTTGAGTTCCAACTTCTCCCCATCCCTCCCTCCCCACCCATTCCCTTTGGAAAGGCAGGCAATTCAATATAGACCATATCTGTGTAGTTTTGCAAATGACTTCCATAATAGTCGTGTTGTGTAAGACTAACTGTATTTCCCTCCATCCTATCCTGCCCCCCATTGCTTCTATTCTCTCTTTTGATCCTGTCCCTCCCCAAGAGTGTTGATTTCAAATTGCTCCCTCCTCCCATTGCCCTCTCTTCCATCATCCCTCCCCCCACCTTCCTTATCCCCTTCTCCCCCACTTTCCTGTATTGTAAGATAGGTTTTCATGCCAAAATGAGTGTGTATTTTATTCCTTCCTTTAGTCCAATGTGATGAGAGTAAACTTCATGTTTTTCTCTCAGCTCCCCTCTTTTTCCCTCCACTAAAAAGTCTCCTGCCTGCCTCTTCTATGAGAGATAATTAGCCCCATTCCATTTCTCCCTCTCCCCAATACATCTCTCTCTCACCATTTACCTTCATATTTAAAGATATGATCCCATCCTATTCAATTCACTCTGTGCTCTCTGTCTCTGCGTGTGCGTGTGTGTGTGTGTGTGTGTGTGTGTGTGTGTGTAATCCCACCAATTACCCAGACACTGAAAAGGTTTAAGAGTTACAAATATTGTCTTTCCATGTGGGAATGTAAACAGTTCAACTTTAGTAAGTCCCTTATGACTTCTCTTTGCTGTTTACTTTTTCATGCTTCTTCTCATTCTTGTGTTTGAAAGTCAAATTTTCTTTTCAGCTCTGGTCTTTTCATCAAGAATGCTTGAAAGTCCTCTGTTTCATTGAAAGACCATATTTTCCCCTGAAGTATTATACTCAGTTTTGCTGGGTGGGTGATTCTTGGTTTTAGTCCTAGTTCCTTTGATTTCTGGAATATCCTATTCCACGCCCTTCGATCCCTTAATGTAGAAGCTGCTAGATCTTGTGTTATCCTGATTGTATTTCCACAATACTGGAATTGTTTCTTTCTAGCTGCTTGCAATATTTTCTCCTTGACCTGGGAATTCTGGAATTTGGTTACGATGTTCCTAGGAGTTTCTCTTTTTGGGTCTCTTTCAGGCAGTGATCGATGGATTCCTTGAATACTTATTTTTCCCTCTGGTTGTAGAATCTCAGGGCAGTTTTCCCTGATAATTTCATGAAAGATGATGTCTAGGCTCTTTTTTTGATCATGGCTTTCAGGTAGTCCCATAATTTTTAAATTTTCTCCCCTGGATCTATTTTCCAAGTCAGTTGTTTTTCTAATGAGATATTTCACCTTCTCTTCCATTTTTTCATTCTTTTGGTTTTGTTTTGTGATTTCTTGGTTTCTCGTAAAGTCATTAGCCTCCATTTGTTCCATTCTAATTTGAAAGAACTATTTTCTTCATTGAGCTTTTGAACTTCCTTTTCCATTTGGTTAATTCTGCTTTTGAAAGCATTCTTCTCCTCATTGGCTTTTTGAACCTCTTTTGCCAATTGAGTGAGCCTATTTTTCAAGGTGTTATTTTCTTCAGCATTTTTTTGGGTCTCCTTTAGCAAGTTATTGACCCCTTTTTCATGCTTTTCTTGCATCTCTCTCATTTCTCTTCCCAGTTTTTCCTCCACCTCTCTAACTTTATCTTCAAAATCCTTTTTGAGCTCTTCCATGGCCTGAGCCCATTGAATATTTATTTTGGATATTTGGGATTCAGAAGCCTTGACTTCTATGCCTTTACCTAATGGCAAGCATTGTTCTTCCTCATCAGAAAGGAAAGGAGGAAATATCTGTTCACCAAGAAAGTAACCTTCTATGGTCTTACTTTTTTTCCCTCTTCTGGGCATTTTCCCAGTCAGTTACTTGACTTCTGAGATTCCTTTCCACAACTACCTCACCTCCAGATCTGCCCAGCGAGTGCTTGGGTTCTGAGATTCAAATGCTGCTTCCCAGGCTCAGGGCTTTCAGGGGGGGTGGGGCTGCTATTCAATGTAAGATTAAATTCAGGTGCTCAGGTGAGGACAGGGCCACCACACAAGGCTCATTTCCCTCAGGGGATTTACATGGAGATCTTCAACAATGGACTGGAGCTCCTGCCTGCTTTGGGAGCGCCTGTCTACTGCTGCCTCCCGAGGGGGCCCGAGTTATGGAGATACCCCACTCCCCTCTCGGCCAGCCAAACTGGCCCTCTCACTGACCTTTGTGCCCATTGGCAGAGGGAACCACGTGACCACTGGAGATTCCGTCCCTGAATCCAGCCCGGCTCCACTCCTCTGGGGGGCCATGCAGCCAGGGTAGGGCTGGGCTCTGCTCCGGGTCTGGTGTGCAACGGACCCCCGGTGTCAGTTTTTCTGGTCTCTCTGGAACAGAAATCTCCTCCACTCCATCGTTCCACAGCTTCCTCTGCTCCAGAGCTTGTCGGGAGTGCCTCCTTACAGGTATTTTATAGGCTGTGGGTTCTGGAGCTAGCTTATATATATCTTTCTACTCTGCCATCTTGGCTCCTTCCCTGTACTGACATTTGTTTAAAAATTCTCTGCTGATCTACTTCATAATCCTTAGCTCAAGTACAGAGTCTGAGCTACAGGGGTAGAAAGAGATTTTTCTCTCCACAGGGAATATTATTATTTCTTACAGAGCCAGAGAGGTGAAATCAGACAGAAGAGAAAATAAAATTGGAAGATGTGCAACCTTGGCCATTTAAGAGCTTGGAAATAGGGACCCCAAAAATGTCACTAAGATTGTATATCAACAATCATCCCTCAATTGAGTTAATTAGTCAGTCAACACCATCTTATAAAGTATGAGCCCAAGAACAGTGTTGGAAAAAAGCCTCTACAAGATGTGTTGGGACAGAGCTGTGGTAACAGACTGACACATTCTGGCCAACAGATCAGATACTCTGCTGTATGACAAACTTAATAAAACCATGGGATTTCTGATACTGATGTCCCACGTAACAGAAATATCCCAAGAACATATGCAGAGAGGATAAATAAGTATGTGGTTCTGAAAGAGGAGGTGAAATGAATGTGTGACTTAAGGGACATCAGAGAAAAGCAAACCATCTTCTCTATACTAGTTTACTATCTTACAGGACTCAGAATCTTAATTAAGCTGGCCTCAGTTCAGAAGGTAATGCTTCTGGATGTGTGTTATGCAATCAGGAGATTTTTTCATTCCTAGTAGTATAACTAATTTAGTTCATTTCATCCAAAACAATATCAATAACCCCAGTATTTTATGATGTTTTAAAGTTTGCAAAGCACTTTATATATGTTGCATCATTTGATCTTTACAGAAACCCCACAAGTATTACCATTATCAAATGAGAAAACTGAGATGGATGGAGAGAGGATAAGTGATTTCTCAGGATAACACAGCTAGTATGTCTAACACAGGATTATGACTCAGGTTTTGATGAGGCCAGTATTTACTTGTAACACCAGCGGGAGGTGTGTGACTCTTCTCAGCTCTACTCCAATCCCTCCCAACTTAGCCTCTATTTTCCAGAAGCCTTCTCACTCTAGAAGATGCCTTTCTCTCTGGGGCACCCTGCTCCAAGCTGTAAATTCTTCCTGAAAGCACCATTCTGAGGAAGTGCCTGGGCCAGCCATGATTCTTCCCCTCTACTCCTCTCTTGGATCAACTGACTCTCCATTCAGTTATCTTCCATTTCCTTCTCCCTCTTTTTTTTTTTTAACTGCCATTTATATGTTTCTTCCTTATTTAGAAGTTAGCTCTTGGACTGTCTTTCTTTTCCCTTGTATTTTTATTCTCAGCACTTAACAGAGTCCCTGGCACACAGTAGTCACTTAATAAGTGTTCCTTGACTTGACTCTACCCTTCCTGCTCATTCTTCCCTTCTGAAAGAGGTGAAGTGGAAGCTCATCTAGGCTTCACTTATTTCAACTAGGGTTTCCCTGTTTCCACCTTTCACCTTTTTCCTTTCTAAGAACAGAAGCTGGAGATTTAATTAACCCCTTTACAACAACTAGCATCCTCTTAGCCTGGGGCAATGTAGCAGCCCTCTGGTCCAACAGACTCACAATAGTTCAGAAGCCCTCAGGAAAATTCTCATATTTTATTCAAATAAAATCAGAACCACCAAGATCCCGATTCCTCTTTAAACTCAGTTATAAGCTTACTCCTCCCGTATACTGAGAAGATTCTTCTGGAATTTGGCTTTGAAGCTAAACTTATGATTAATGCCACAATTGAAGCCCTGTACTCATTGCTGGCAGCTAGTATGTTCCCATTATACTTGCCTACATACTTCTAAGAGCATGTAGAAAGGTGACATTAGGGCTGGTAGGGGTGTTTGCTAGGATTTTCAGAGAATTCTCATAGGGGATAGGAAAAGGAGCCCCTTTGTGAGTAAATTCAGAAATGATTTTTCTCCACAGTTTTACAAAACTTGACCTCTGTCATTTAAGTTAGAGGATAAGATCAGATGATACCTTGGATTTAAATAGAATATTTTTCCCCCTGAAGCCATTAGTACTCTAACCCACTAATCTTCACAGCTGCCTCCACCCCTCCCTTTGCATAGAAAACAAATGAAAACAAACAAATCTGGAGGAAGAGAATTGGAAAATAAAAGTTAAGCTCAGGAGATACCCAGATTGAGTAATTCTTGAAAGTATTCCAGAAATCACTGTCTAGAACAGTGAGTTTACAAAGTGATAATGGTATCCAAAGTGATGAATGCCTCTGAGGTGAAAAAATAAAAACGATGATCATTGTATTATCCTCATAGAATAGGATGGGAACAATTCTTCCTTACAGTACTTAGACAGTATGGATTGTTAAAATGAGCCATGTTAAACAAGACTAAGTCTTTTTTAGCGTGTCCAATTCATCAGTCATTCACCTAGGTTTGCAACCTTGTAGCTACCCTTGACTTCATTCTTTCTCCTGCCCCTTATCTAGTAAGCAGCCACATCTTGTCTATTCTACCTCCACAATATCTCTTACATCTGTACCCTTGTGTCCATTCATACCATCTCCCTTTCCCCCATCGTAGACCTTCATCACTTCTCATCCGGATTATACTAATAGCCCTTTAACTGGTCTTCCCGAATCAAGCCTCTCCCCCCATCCCCATCTACCACATAAATGCCAAATTGACGTCCCTAAAGGTTCAGTGGTTTCTTATTGCAACTGGGAAGCAATACAAATGCTTCTGTCCCTTAAAAATCCCTTTACAATTTCACCCTAACTTACCTTACCACACTGATGTCATATCACTCCACGTTATGCATTCTACGTTCCAGCCAAAATGACCTACTTACTATATAGACTATGCTCTCTCTTTCACTTCCGTACCTTTGTCCTGGTTGTCACCAGGGCTCTTCTTCCTCCTCTCCACCTCTTGGAGTCCCTATTTCAGTGTTCGGCTAAGGCACTGCCTCCTGTGCAAGGCCTTTCCTGATCCTTAGTTGTTAGTTCCTTCTATCCTACTGAAACATCTTTGCGTTGACTTATTTTGTATACCATATTCCCCTAATATGTATACCATATTCCTTTGTGGGTGAAGGACTTTTTTTTTTGTCTTTCCAACCCCAATGTCTGACAGAGTGAACTTACATGGTAAGTACCTTATAAATGCTTGCTGTACTGAGTTATCATATTGTGTAAACCTGACCTGGGTCTGTACTTTGATATTCTTTTTGGGAGTACTTTTACATGAGAGCAATGCACATACTGACTCATTCTTTCCAGTTCTGAAGAGTGGGTGTAGGGTTGGTAAAAGAGACTCTTTCATCTGGTGAAGGAGAGAAAAGCTCATCTTCACTAGGCACATGATTGGTCTAAGTAAGGAATTTTCACCTCCTTTAAGTGATTTGTGTTGACGCCTTGAGTACTTTTCCACATGATTTAAAAAACTGAGTCTCCATTGGAGTGGAGAGGGGTGGTATGGGGACCATGGTAAGTATTCCCTACAGGTAAAGTAGACAGTGAATGGCCAAGAAGGTCCCTTTATTATAAAGTATCTTTCCTTTCAACACCCAATCTCATTTTATTCTAATTATGGTGTATGATGCCAAGAGTTATCATTACTCATGCTTCACATATATGTGATATTTTACATACCTGGATGGCTTTCCTAGTTCTGATTTTTATGATGTTTGAAATATTGTTTTTGTTGTTGAAAATTCACCTTTTTTTGCTTTTTCAGAAAAGTAAATTGTCAAGTAGTTGTAGAGTAAGAGATCGAGCTTCTCTTATCAAATGTAAAAGAGTATTATTTGACTCTCATTCACAAATTCTCCACAAGTACATTAATAAATACATTTTAGAACATCACAGGGAATATTAGGGCAGTAAATGCCTTGATGGCAAGAGTGATCTTTTGTTTTTGTTAACTGTCTTTGTTTCCCTAGAGCTTAGCAGAGTGTACTGCATGTCATAGGCCCTTAATAAATGTTTGTTGAACTTAATTGAAATAGGAAAAAAAAATTAAACAAGCGACTTGGGCTGGTGTGAAGGAGTGTGGCATAGGTGGTTAGAATAATTCATCTTCTTTAAATGCCAAAATTAGGGCCTTTGTATTATAAGACTTAATCCCAGTTCTGAACATTTGGAAATTGACAGAGAGTTAATCATTTCAGCTGAACTGATGAGTTTGACAGATTATTTTCCCAAATTGACTGAATCAAGGGTTTTTTAAAAATTTTTTGTCAATGCTAACACATGTGACCTGACAGTATTAGAAGAAATTTCTTTCAGGCAGTTAGCCAAGGTATTACAAAAATTATTAAGGTTTATAAAACTGTAGGGGACAATTAGTCTCTCTCCTTTACACTGTGGGCTCTATCTACAGTTTAGGATAGTTTTATCTGGCAGAAAAGTGGAATAGCTGAAACATGATAGGGGTATTTCTGGTGTCCATGGAAAGCAAACCATTCTTCTGTGAACATTTTTTTGGCAGAGAAAGGACTTATGATTTCATCAGTATCATGAACTCCCAGTGAGGAGACTCCCTTTAACTATGAAGATTGGAATATGTTCTGCAAAAGGTATGAGAATTAATTAAAGACCTAAGGGGTTAAGTGGCTTCCCACAGTTACCCAACCAGTATCATTCAGGGGTAGGATATGAACCCAGGTCATCTCTCAATCTATTACTACCATTATACTACTTCTGTGCATGTAGTAGCAGTTATTAAGTAAGGCTTCTGGGATATTATTATGACCAATTTGAAATAGTTAACACAGCTTCTCTGCCAGAAATGGATCCACTGTGGACTTCTAGGGAGAGTTATTTCTCCTTTGGCCAGGCACTTCCAAAGCTTTCCCCAGTATACAATCTAAGAATATAGTATTCTTGGTACTGTGTCCCTGGGTTTCTCAATTTCTTTCTGCCAAGGTTCCTTTTGTTTTGAATTTAACATTTTACTTTAAACAAATGCTTCATTTCCATTTCTATCGAATGTCTTTAACTGAGGGTTGGGGGTAACTGTCTTAGGTTAGAGACAGCCTGAGAGTCTTGTCCCAACTCATAAAAACTTAGAACAGGAAATAACATTGAGAGAACTCTTAGTTCATTCCTTTACCATCAGGCAAGATCACATGTAACCCATTCCGGATAAAAGAAAACCTTCTGATCCAATTCTGGAATAACTTCAGAGAGGATCCTCCAACTTTGGTAACCAATTCTAGTGTTGGCAGTTTTTTCTACAAGGAAATTCTTTTTTATATCTAATCCAATCTCTCATTATGACAATACAGGACTACACAGTATGTTCCCTTGTATCCTGAATGTTCTGGGAATGGGTGTTTTGAGTTTCTATTTTGCTCAATAGCTTTTCTATCTATATAATACACAGATTGTCCTTTTCAATGAATTAAAATATAATAATTTGTATTTTACACAACTATGACAATGAAAATTATTTAAACTCTATTGAGTGACTGGAAAAGATATTTCAGGATTTTATAGGAACATAGCATCATTGTGAACACGAGTTGTGATTATATAGCACTATAGACAGAGAAAGTCTGGGTTGAACTGAATTTATATTGACCCTATGACATACAATGAAAGTCAACTTTTAAAATAAATCCTTGATGCCAAAATGATAATAATAATATTAACAACAGTATCTTGATCATAATATTTTACCAGCCTGACTGGGAAGTGGAAGAATTCTGTATTTGACATCAGAAGGTTCAAATAATGACTTTGCCTTTTATCATCTGTGTGATCGTTGGCAACTAAACCACTCTAGGATTTAGTTTTTTCATTTCAAATTGAGAGACAGTTGAATTGCCTAATTTCTGAAGCACCTTCTAGCTTTAAATCCATGATCCTGTCATATATTGAATTTTATGCAAAGTATTTTCACACCTTACTTAAGCTGATATTTGTTTACTTGATGTTTGTATTTTTCTCATAAAAATAAAGTACATGACATTTAAAAAGTTCTATTTATTTGTTATATTTCCAGTTGTTTGGATTTCTGGTAAGAAGGGAATGGTGGCATTACGCTTTTGCAAGATATTCTCTTGGTTTATATTGACTCTTTCCTTTGCCTTCTGTTTTTCTCTTTCTTTTCTTGTTTTTCTGATTTTTTTCCTCTTTCTTTTTATCTTTCCTCTTCTGGAGGATTTCATGTTCTATTATTCATCATTGATGTCGTAAAGATCAATACAGTCAAAGGTACTATCCACTGAGTTTCTCAATACTTGCTTCTTATACAGGCTCTGTGGACACAGTTGTTTCTCCACTCCAACTTGGGTATAGCAGTTAGTGCCAATCTGCAAGCCTTATTAATGTTCTATACTCCCTTTTTCATGACCTTCATTAAAATGTTACACAGGACAGGACCTAACTGCTTTTTATGGTATCTCATAGGGTAACTCCCATTTATACACAGCTTTGCAATTTATCAAGACTTCTATCTGTAAGCATCTGGCAGTTTTAAAATCTCTACAATTGTGCTATCCAAAAATAACTTGATCCTATTTTGCAAACATACCATAACACTCAATATTCTTCAATAGCCTTAATAAATCACAGACAATGAATTTCTTGTATTCATTGATTTTTATTCTTTCTATGTATGGAAGGTTACAAATTACATACTCTTCCAGTGCAGGAAGAGAAAACAATCCAAGTGCTACTCCTTCCATGAGGGATTACTTAGTTCAGGGGTGGGGAACCTGTAGCCTTGAGGTCACATGTAGCCCTCTAAAGTCCTCAACTCTGGCTCTTTCTTTGACTGAATCCAAACTTTACAGAACAAATCTCCTTAATAAAACCATTTATTCTGTAAAACTTGGACTCAGTCAAAAGGCCACAGTCAGGGACCTAGAAGGTCACATATGGCCTTGAGGCTGCAGCTTCCCCACCCCTGACTTAGTTCTTGTCCTTGCTATACCTAGTACAGAAGATATATTTTATGTGGTTGTTTTTATGTGTTGAAATTGGTTCTCTCCAATTAAAAGGTCAGAAAGTCCAAGAAAATGAAAAAATGAGAGAGAGAGAGAGAGAGAGAGAGAGAGAGAGAGAGAGAGAGAGAGAGAGAGAGGAGCATAAAAAGAGATTGGGAGCATAAAACAAGAGAGATGGACAATTAGACTAGAACCACTTAACTGGTCACAAAAATAATATCATATACTAATGTGCAATTACACAGGGCCAGAACATATGATCTTTGAGGAACTGAGCTGGCACATGTTGACAATCATGTCTTATTCTAACTAAAACCATCTGATAGTAGAACATGCATTTTGGGGGGTTTGATTGAATGAAAATGGAACCAAAGTGTGAATGGGAAAAGAAAAGAAAAATTGGGTTTCTAGAAGATCAGAAAAGAATTGGAATGAATGAGAGCAGGATCACTACAATCTTGCCTTTCTCATGCTTTGCTTAACTATGCTCCCATGTAGAGGAATATAGGGGAAAATGACTTCAATCTAAATGAAGAGCCTATAATTTCCTCTACTACAGTAAGACCAAGTTCATTGCTCCTAGATTTTAACAGAAGCCCCATTGTGCTCATCTGAGACACATCAATGTTAATAATAATGTCTTACTACTAATTGCTTGCTATAACTTTCTTCTTGAGAGGTCAGCTAGTACAATGAATGGACAACTGCTCTTAGAATCAGGAAAACCTGAGTTTACTTTCTGCCTCTGACATATACTGATTGTGCAGCTCTTGGCAAGACATTTGACCTCACAGTACCCCGGATAACTTTTCAATAATACGTTGTGGAATAGTGAGCAGTATGCCATGGTAGAGAAAATTGCCTCACTTGGGGTTTCCTATACCAATGAAATTGGATTTCTGGTTCCAGGAGCAAAATGGTGGAGTGATTGATAATTGCTATCTCCCTCCCCTTGTTGACCTTGATGAACCCAGAGAATATCTACCCAGGAAAAACTCTGGAAGAGTAGGGGCAGCAGAAGGGGTAAACAATCTCTTAACCTGTGAGGCTAGGAAAATCGCTAAGGAGGGTCCCTCTTGCTGTGGCTGAAAGGGATCAGTGTAGGACCAGAGCTGTCCCAGACAGCCCTACCTCAGAGAACTGCGAGAAAATCCTGAGCCCCAGGGGGCTGAAGCTGCAACCTCCAACACCAGAATCCCAGGCATGCTTCAGCATCTCAGGGGAATTGGGAAGACACTAGCACAGTGGGATCAACAACCAATGAGCTTGCCTATGCTCTAGCTCAGCAGAGGAGACCTCCTGTGGCCAGACCACGCCTCCCCCACACTTAACGAGCTAGCTCCAGGGTAACTTTGGGGAAACCCAAAACGATCTCACTTAGCCACTGTTTTCCAACACCAGCCAGTTCAGCACCAGGTAAGCTGCAGCATTTTAGCTTCTAGCTGAAAGAACCAGAGGCCACAGCACACAAAGCATCAAGTTTTAGGCACAAGAACTGTAGGACAGAGCCCTCTGTGCCCCAGATGCAGAGATCTACTTTAAAAGCCAGGAAATGGGTAATTATCATGAGTAAGAAGCAAAGGACAAGGACCAAAACATAAATACCAAGGAAGTCAGCATTGAGACTGTACTTCCATCTGAAACTTAAGAAGGGAATATGAACTGATTTGAAGCATCAAGAACCTTCTTGGAAGAGCTCAGGAAGGATTTTAAAAGCCAGATTAGGGAAACAGAAAAAAAAACAACCAATAACTTCAAAAATATGGAAAAAAGAAATCACAGAAGAATTTAAAAGAACAATTGGACAAATGGAAAAGGAAGTACAAAACCTAACTGGAGAAAATAACTCTTTAAAAGGGACAACTGGATAGATGGAAAAGGAGATGCAAAAGTTAACTGAAGGAAACAATTTGATTAAAATTAGAATCAGGCAGGTAGAAGCTAATGACTCTATGAGACATCAAGAATCAATCAAACAAAATCTAAAGAATAAAAAGATAGAAGAAAATGTAAAATAATTGGAAAAGCAACTGACCTGGAGAATAGATCCAGGAGAGAAAATCTAAGGATTATTTGTCTACCAGAAAGTCATGACGAAAAAAAGAGAAAGAAAATATCATCCAAAAAATCATCAAGAAAAATTGCCCAGAAGTCCCTAGATCCAGAGGGCAAAATAGTCATCGAAAGAATCTACCTATAGCAATGAAATTATGGCACCAGATCAAAAAAAATCTTATTCTTAGATTATATCTATACAACAAAAATATAATTGATTGAAAAATTCAAACAGATAATTTTATTTGTTGTTGCCCTACATGAAGCTAAATACATAACACAAGAATTACTGTCATGTCAGAAGCTCTTACAATCCAAGACTCAAGTCCACCTCAGAAGATTTCTCATTCTTTTGGCTCAGGATCTCCAAAAAAAAATATCCAGGAACATATCTGGCATTACTAACTCTAAGCCACATGTGTAAGTACATACTTAACAAAATTATAGTTTTTTGAAAGACTAAAAAAAACAAACAAAATAACATCCCAAACACAGAGAACCCTTAGAAAATAAACTCTCAAATGGATAAATGCCAAAAGACATATAGGCATACACAAAGAGTGACATACATATTCTCAGCTACTTACATTCTTTAATAGGTTCTTGTCTTCTACATAAGCAGTTTTCCTACTTCTTTCAACAAGTACATATGTGAGTGGCTTTTTCTTCAGTTCTGAATGCCTCCCAGAGGGCAGCACAAGGTGCTTCTCTGAAGCAAAGTCAAAACTCTTTGAGGAGGCAGATATTTGTGATCATCATTGTAAAAGAAAGGCCTCCTGAATTTTCCCTTTGGGTCAGGAGGCATGGATTCCCTCTGTTATCATTCTAGGGTTCCAGAGTCAGGCTCTACTTCTTTCACTGGTTTTACCTCTTTGCCATCACTTCTAATAACCTTTGACCTCACACAAGTTTTGCAAGGTACCAGACTCTGTTCCTTTACAACTTCAAGAGAGTTTTGGTCATCAATTCCAGGTTCATATATTGTGACTATAGATATAATGATACTAATTATTATAAAATACTAACGTTTATATAGAACTTCAAGGTATATTTTGAACCTCTGTCATTTCATTTGATCCTTTCAACCATCCTGTGGAGTAAATACTATTACTTTCCACATAGATGAGAAAACTGTGGTTGAGAAAGTTTAAAATGATTTGCCCAGAACTAGTAAATATCCAAGGTAGGATTTGAACTCAGGTCTTCTTGATTACAGTTTCAACTATTGTAAAGTTATTTTTCCTCCCTCTGACATCTGGAAGGTCTGTCCCCACCCAAGGGATTACTACCCACTTGTTTGGTCTCTGAAAAAGAACCATATTTTCTCTATAATCATCTCTCTTAAGTGAGGAAGAATTTGGGATAAGCCCCTGGGTAAAATTATTCAAATGATTTGGGGGCAAACAGGGGAACTGAGTCCTCTGTGATGAATTCTCTCAAGAACTACCATTCATTTTGAGAGGGGTGGAGAGGGAAAAGACCCAGAAATGGCTACAACAGTAAGATCTAATTTTTACAAAATGAGATAGGACCAAGGTCATCTAGAAAAATGGATTTTCTGGAGAAAATGGGAAATTGACAATTTCCTTAAGAATTTTATTGGAAAAACCCATTCTATTTGATAAGAGATTAAACATGCCCATATTATTTGTTCCTTTGTTAATGAATTAGAACTCACAATTGATTTAAAATTACATAGAAGGCTCATAAGCATCATTCAAATCCTCATTACCAGTCACTTTCACTTTGGAAAACTGGCATTTCCATTTAAATGGTATTATGTTAAAACAGGAGTTTAGTGTAATTGTCAAGACTCTGGCCAGAGGACTAGGTTTCTGGTCTGGAGCATGGAGGGGCAGGGCAGCCAGTAGGGTTTAAATCAGAATGAGTATGGGTTAGTACAGACAGCTGGAAAAGGGATGTGTTGGAGTCAAGAGGTCAAAGATCAATCAGGCAGAGGCAGAGGCCAACTCTTATTCGCATAAACCACAAATCAATCAGTCAATCAATCGACAGAAATTTTTTAAAGAGCCTACTATATGCCAGGTGCTGAGGATTTAAATACAAATAATGAAACAATTCCTACTCTCAAGAAGCTTACATTTTGTTGTTCATCTTTTTGAAAAGTACCATGGGATGATATCTTGACTTGTATGTGAGTTGGATTTAAGTGAGGCAGAGTTGCACAAAGTTATCAGCCTCATTCTCTTCCAGAGTCACTGAAGTCTAGTCTCAAGACAGAAGTCAGAATGATTAGTCAAGAAAACTGTTTGTGGATGGACCAGGATGCAGTAGATAACTTTGGCATCTTTGATGTCTGACTAAGTTCTAAGTCAGAGATCCCCAAACTTATTTGGTCTACTTCTTTTTTAAAAAAAATTACTCAGCACCCCCCCTGGAAATCTTTAACTCTTTAACAGTTTTTTTTTAAAATTTGTGTCATTTCAAAAAAAAAAATTTTTTTAAATGACACATCTTAAACTTAATAATTTATTAAAATTTTGTAGGTTTTTTCTGCATTGAAATTTTGATGATGCAATATTGTGTCATGTAACTGTAGAGTGTCATATTGTAAACAAGTCATTATGTGCACTATTTCTGCCAATGCATGCTGGACTTCCCAATAATAACCTACATGCTCACCTGCCAACACTTGCTTGCAAAGACCTGTTAGTGGACTTGACCACCAATTGGTTATAATTTGCATTTTGTATGTTTTTTTGGAAAATAATGTAATTATTATGACTTTAACTCTTTTATATGATAAATGAAATGTATGAATTTTTTCTTAAAAAATTTTCTTCTCTTTTCTCTTTCCTTATGCTTTTACCACCCCTTTATTTAAATTCAACATCCCCCCAATTGCACCTGAAGCTATTACTGTCCCCACATCCAATCATTCCAGTGTTCCTCCTAGGGGGCAGTATCTTGGGAACCTTGGTATGAGTGCCTGCTTCATTTCTATTGGAACAAATTGTTCTCATGTATCCATCCCACTAGGGGAAGTTTTCGCCTGCTTGGGGATAGACATTCCCCTAACTCACTGATGATTGAGGCCTGTTGGCTGCCCTCAATCTGGTTTAGCTTGTCTGCTGAGATGGTTTACTGGACTTTGGCCACCGCACATGCTATACTTTCTTGGAGCCACATATAAGAATTGGGTGAAGGTGGACACTAAGGGTAGATTAAACAACCCTGGAAAGGGCTCAGCAAGCCCTCATAGCAGAGGTGCTAGTCCTCCCTCAACACTCCACACACATTCTAATGGGGGAGACAACTACACATATAAATATATGCCGAATAAATATAATGAGAATAAGTACAAATCAATACAACATAGTTGGGAGAGAGAGCATTAACAGTTGTGGTGATCTGCAAAGACTTCATAGATTAAGCAACACTAGGTACATTTTGAAGGAAGAGATTCTAAGAGATGGAAGTGAGGAAGGAGTGCGTTTGAAAGATGGAGGATAGCTAGTACAAAAACAGAGTCAGTAGATGAAATATTTGTGTGAGAAATAGAAAGAAAGCCAGTGTAGCTGGATCATAAACTAGGAGAGGTAACACAAATGAAGGATTGGATGGTAGACTGGAGTCAGGTTGTGAAGAACTACATTTTCAAGTCATTAGAGTGATACAGTTGGGTCTGTATTTAAGGAAAAATAACTGTCTGGGGTATGGATGATGAACTAAAGTGGGAAGTGACTTGAAGCAAGGAGAATAATTAGTGAGAAATGAGGTTATTGAGGGGCAATCTACTGGCAAGGACAACAGGGCATGGGGATCAATGGCACATGAAGTGGGGTTGGCCACGACAAAGGGAAGGACCATTTAATTATCAGAGAAAGGGGGAAAAGTGGAGAGCAAGAGAATGATATTAAAGGAATATTCACCACACCTGAACTGCATTTCCTTATCTTTACTTCTCAGAATCCTTACCTCCTTTTGAAGCTAAACTTAGATTCTACCTCTTCCATGACTTCCTTGATCCTTTCCAGGTGTTAGTACTGTATTCTTCTTCACATAATCTCTTATACATTTCTATGCATATGTTGTCTGCCTCTCCCACCCCAAGTAGAATGTAAGTTTCTTCAGCATAGGGACTGTTCTGTTGCTGTCTTCTTAGCCCAGTACATAATACAGTGCCTTATATTTAAGTACTTAAATGTTTCTTTTTGAATTGATGGAAGACTGATGTATTGGGGTTAGAAAGAATTTCAGGAAGAATCAATCCAGAACCCTGGATAGCTCCCCAGGAACAAAGTTGTTTTGAGATTAAGCTGAGAGCTTTTGTATTCAGGGTATCAGGCAAGCATGGGTCACTATTTAGAACATTTTGGTTGCAAAATGGGACTTGCTCCTTTTATGCCAGATTAGTACCTGAGGAGTTAGGAAATCATGTTCATAGCCTCAGGAAATTTTGATTTCTGGGGCAAATGAGGGGGCTACATTTTCTAGCCTTCCTAGAATCTCCATAGGTATACCCATATTTTTAAAGAGTCTGGCAATCTCAGTTATAGTAATTTATCCAAAATTTATTAGTTGTGTTGGTATTGTATAGACACAACCTTAGACACTTAAATATACCTTAGAAATGTCATTGACATGTTTTTTAAAACTAGTGACTAATGCCTAAAGAACTAAATAATTTCCTTTGTGATTTCACCCTAAAATTTTCTATCATATTTGCAGCTTAGTGTTCTGAGACCTTCTATGAAACCTTGGGGAAGCTAGGTGGTGCAGTGGATAGAGCACTGGGCTTGGAGTCAGAAAGGCTCATCTTGATGAGTTCAAATTTGGCCTCAGACACTAGCTGTATAACCCTGGGCAAATCCCTTGACTCTGCCTCAATTCCTCATCTGTAAAATAAGCTAGAGAAGAAAATGGTAAACTTCTCCAGTATCTTTGCCAAGAAAACCCCAAATGGGCTCACAAAGACTCTGATGTGATTAAAATGACAAAACAACAAAAACCCTAGCACTCCAAAAATTTTCAAAGTGCACAAATGGTTTTGACCAAATACTGGTTCATATCTTTACAAACTTAACAGGCCTTATTACAAAACTATTCAGCCCTACTAATTTTAACATAGTGTGTATTTCTAGCATTTCCCTATGTGCATTTAGCAAAATAATTACTTTAGTAATTTAATAATTTAGTAATCATGCCTTGACTGACCAAATGCATTTGTCTGGTTTTATGTAGTTCAAAGATCAAGCATCTCCTGGCTTATAATTAACTACTTTTTCATTGATAGATTTAAAAACCATCTTAATTATCCATATACTCTTCAGTTTGCATGAGGAAATTATAATTTTCTTTTTTCTCATTATAACTTCAAGAATGACACTTTTCTTTGGGTCCTTGCCTCCATGCATTCTGAGTCCTAATATATTTAATATATCACAGATCATTGGTAAACTTGATTAAGTTAAGTTGTATGAGTTCACAGGTTGAAAATTGGATGGATGTAGCAGGTGGGTGGGAACAGCTGGCACTGGGAGAAATCCTTCAATAGCCTTGCATGAATGGCATAATTCTACTCTGTTTATGTAACATCACTAGAATGGAGAGGGAGAGGAGGAAGAACAGGGGGCTGACATGCTATGGAGTGGGCCTATCTACCTTATCAAGGTTACTTTTGTCTCCATTACCTAAAATTGTCATAGACTGATTAGGGACAACCTAACTCCTCATCTCTCAATTAATTAATGATTACAATTTTATTGCTGAAAAGGGCTTAATCCAATCCTCTCATTTTACAGATGAAGAACCTGAAGTTGAAAGAAATTAAATGACTTTTTCAAGGTCCCACATTCAGTAGCAGAGTTGGGATTAAAATCCTAAAACTCTGACTCCCAAGGTCTTTCCACTATGAAAAAACTGCCTCTTTCTCAGGTACAATGTGAAAAGAAAGCACTATGTAAACAGAATACTATGTGAATATGAGTTATTATTATCAGTTGTCTTTAGTCACTATGCCCTATCTATGCTCCCTTTCATCTGTCACTCCCTTTAATTATTTCCCCATGCCAGGAAGCTAAAATCTATCTACTATCCATATACCCATGTCACTCAAGGAGGCGTCTGTAGTATAAGACTTAATAATCTGAATTTGCCACAGTCTGTTGATGCCCAGTAGGTAGTGGGGACTGGGAGGTCCTGCTCTTGGTTATGACAGGGTCTTCTTAATGAATCAGAAAACTGAATTTTTTGATTCTGTTGGATTCAGCTGCAATTGTATAACCCATGACCCAAGTGAGCACAAAGATCTGCCTGAAGCAAAAACATTTAGTGCTCCTCTACAGACACACATCTTTCTAACAAGAAGGTCACAGGAAGGAGAAGCCAAATTTATTAACTATCTCCTAGGCCTGACTTCCTCTAGGTCTGCCGGATGGTTTGTAGGCGCCAGACACATGTACACATTGCAATTTGCGTGTCTGTGTTAAAGCTGACTTAATTAGCAGAGTTTACCTCAAATAAATGTTGCTAAATGAATTGTGTCCATGGCTCACATTTTTGTCGACTGTCTGTTTCCTGTTCCAGGCAACTGAAAAAGAGCCGCACATGTAAAGTTTGTGGTAGTTACAAAGTCATGTTTACATGCATTGATGTGTTGGATGAAAAAGAAAAAATGAAAGTGGTCAAGTGAACTACTATAGGATAAATAGAGATAAATAATTCAGATTCTCATTATAATAGAGGAATCTAGTCCCAGTACATCAGAAAGCCTCGGTCTTTGCATGAATTGGTATGCAGAAGCTGCTCGGTGTCCATAGCCTGTAATCTAGCATTAATATTAACATAAATCAGAGACAGGAATTAACACTATTTCTAAAGTCTTATAGGATAACTGAATTCACACTATATTGTTTAGTCCTCCTGGGCATTTTAATAATCATGTAATAGAAATGTTGGAGTAGTTGAGATATTCTTTATATGACTCCATGAAAGGGTCTTTAACACAATGTCTTTAGCAGACAGTTTTGATAGAACGTGTTGTACAAAGAGAAATATGCCTATTTTGGTAATATGGGTATGTTTCATTAGATCAGCCTGCAGCGATATGACATTACATTTTAAAAGGAATACAATTAATGACAATGAGAGATTTTTTAGCTCTCAGAGTATAGCTGGAGGAACTGAGCAAGGTGTCAGGGCAATTAAGCAGAGGCACTGTATTACCTTTGTCTGAGCACTCATAACATCAGCCTGTCTCAATGTGTTGAATAGGGTATTTCTTTCCTGTAGGATTTGTAATTTATTTTGATGTTTCCTATAATTTAGACCACCATAATAAAAAAAGATTTTTTTTTTGCTTTCTTGTACTTTTAAGGTAAGAAGAAAAAAAGCTTTTTACGTGTATAAGCTAGCAGGAATTAGCATGTCTTTTGGTAGGTGTAGTTTCCATTCCCCACTCACCACCCCCATAACGTAAAGAAGGATTGCAAGGAGATCCATGCAATAGCTTCTTAATATTAAACTGTGGAACCACCCTGTCTCTACTGCAGAAAAGTACAAAATAACTTGGGAGCCCTGCAGTTCTTGCATTATATAACAGCAATCCTGGGGAAGGGGGTGGGGAAGTTATACTTGGAAAATATTAAAATAATCAACAAGGGTATTATTTTATTCAGTGTTAACCTTTATGTTTTATGTTAAATGACAGTGAAGGCTCTGGAACACAATGTATCCCCAGAGTCCTAATTGCAGGAATTTCTTTAATTTCTAAAGAGGTTTTATTACACTTTACAATCCTAAAACTGCTATCAGTTTCCATCTCTGGTCAGTTTTAATAGGCGTAACACAAGATAAAATGGTTTAGAACAGGAAAACTCTTCACTGGTTCAAAACAGATGATGATGAGGCTGGTTTAAAAATCTCATCTCCCTGTTGTGCTAAGGTGTGTGTGTGTGTGTGTGTGTGTGTGTGTGTGTGTGTGTGTGTGTGTGTGTACACTCGTATATGAGTGTGTATGCACGTAAGACAGAGACACATTGAGAAAAGGAGAGAAAATACCACCAAATCAGCCCTGCTGGTCCAAATTTATACTGACAATCTTTTCTTGGTGAACATCTATTGTCTGTAAGCAGGTGCCTAGAAATGCTGCTTGGACTCAGCCTTGGGGGGATTAAAACACAACTCCATATCCACTCATGAGTAATGTATTAAAATTTTGTAGATAATAAATTCTTAATCTGCAAAGCTCCAGGTTATTTCTTACTCAAACAGCTACTTGGTTAATGTAACACTGAAGTAGCCGCCACTGTGGCCGCTTGTTATGTTCTGCCCCTGTTTTCCCAAGGTTTTAGAATACAGGCAGTCTCCCTGCCAACTCCCTCTCCTCTGACCACTGTTTAGTCCCTGCATATATGCAGAAGCACACATCTCTTCAGACAATTAAATCACACCAAACTGCTCCGGGACTGCAGACCTGCGAGTGTTATGTGAACGGCTCCCCTCCCCTGCTAAGTATTATTGACAAATCCATCAAAGGCAGTGATGCATTGGTTTCCACCTTACCTAGAAGGACACTAGGGCAACGGTGACATGCTGTCACCGTGGTAACTGCTGCTAAAGTGAACAGCCTGTTGGGATAGGTGACCTCTGTTGGCAGTGTGCCTAGAGATGTAGCTCTTGTACGGCTGCCATGTCACCAAGACCCCAAGGAGAGGCCTAGTGCCCTCCGATTGATTCATTAGGCCTTAAAGGTATTGATCGTTCCAATTTGCAGGAATTTATTATATTGATATTGGACTGATTAACATTTTGTGCCAGACTGGTTCGATATGTGCTTGTAACAGCTTTTAATGATTAATTGACTTTTATGATTCCATCTCAGTGCTGTCAGTGAGCTGTGAACTGTGGGCAGGCTCATTCCCAGGCTGCCTCTCAAGTGGCACAGGGCAGTGATTGAATACCTAGGAAATTAGTGTCCTTGCTGTCTCATTTTATGAAAGATAAATGCTATGACATTTAATGCAGACCTTAATTTAGAACAGAACTAAAGCAGATCATTTTGCAATTTAATCATAAACAGGTAAATATCAAAACTTGTTTAGCATTTTACAAGTTAAGCACATAGATAACAGGGTAAAGTGGAGTAGGTAACAGGGGAACCAGCAAAGGTAAAATAAAATAATATGGGCTGGAACTGAGCAGCATTTTAATAATCACATAATTTATTACACCCAACATTCAAGTCAATTCTTATGCCTAGAATACACTTCTCATTCACTCAGTGATGAGCTGAGGGCATTGCTGCTTGCCAAGCATTGAAAAGTTAGCATTTACCTTTACCTGGTTGTATTTATAGCCAGAATATTGTCTACAGGAAAACACAAGGATTGGCTAACAACCACCGCAGGAAAATTCCTTGCATTAGAAATTTTGACATCAGTTAATATGCCATCAGCATGCAATATGAAGGATATCACATCCCCCGTGGTTTGCGTGTTACCCCAAACAACCATAAACATTATGAAAAGATGGCAAGGGAAGATGAGATTTTATTGTACTCTCAAACAACAGAAAAAGAGGCATGAGAAGGTTGGGTGCTGTCAACTTATACCTTTCTGCATTCATATTTAAAGTGTAGCTCCTTTCTTTCATTTTAATTAAAAGACTTAAGTTAAGAAAAAACTGTCTAAACAGAATGTCAAATTATTCATGTTTGTACATATAAGGAATAAAGTGAAATGGGTCTCCTGTGAAATGTTCTTCTTTCTTCTTTAACTGCTCCATATTTTTCTATCAAGTTGCGCAGAGAATAAGGACAATTCTATTTGATGTGCTGTTGTCACTTACTAATGTGGGCCTCTAACCATATGCAGTATACATATTTTATGGCCCTATCCTGAGACAGACCTAAAGCCACAGCATTTTAATTTAATTCTGCTATTCGCTGGTGGAAGGACGGGGAACAAGCAGTCAGCTATCACAAAAACATTGGTCACCTTGCCTGGAAAGCACATCCCTTCTCATGATTCCCCTCATCTCCTGACAAAGGCCTGGATGGCCTCTCTTTCCAAGTTCATAGACAAGCTACCTAATATCATTTTCACCTCCATGTGGGCCTCGAGTTTTGTTTTTGTCATTCTTTTATCTGATGGAAAGCAGGGCTTAATTAGATGTTTTCTATATGTATTTGGGGGGCAATCTTTGAATATATGTATTTCACCTGCTTGATTCAGAGCTCCTTTAACTCACTGGCTGTCCCAAATTAAGAGCTTCGCTTGGAATCAGTTGCCTTTGGCTATGTGTGGTTATGATACCTTCTGTTCAGCTAACAGAGTGTAGATAGGACGTAAGCATTGGAAAACCTCAAAGCTCTTTTCTACTGTTTTGAAATTGAGAAAGCAGAAACATAATTGCTTTTGTTGGATCACAATTCTGAATAGCAAAAGACTTTTTAAACATCTGCCCTTCCTTTGATTGGCTTTACATCTTCTCTCTTTTTGGCTACTGTTCATTATTCTGCATTATATTCATTACTGAAAAATCCTTTCCATGCCAATATTTTCATATGCTGCAAGATGACTTGGAATCAGTACATTTAATCTGATCCAGCCGTAAGGAGAGTGTGACACCACCATATATGTTAATTCTATAGAGGGATCCGTATTTTCTACTCTTGGGTGTGATTCTCCCCCTCTTTCCCCTGTAATTCTTTTCAGGGACATTGTTGCCCAAGCAGAGAAGAGAAAGGAGCCCCCCTTTTCAAGATCTTTTTCCTTATCCGAACTCATGTGTAGGTGGAGGGAAAAAAACACTCTGCCTTCAAAAGTCATTTGCCTAGCTCATAGCAGTGGGCCATGGAAATAGGACTCCCCTACACACATACTTGCATACATGTACATGCACACGCACACACATCTTTTACCTCCAGACAGACACGTATATGCTGGTTCTGCCATTGTTTGTTATTAAATCAGTTGTTCCCACCTAATTGGGGGTGAGGGGAGCTCATCTTTTAAAATATTTGATCTGTTCTGTATATTCTCCTCTTACAACCCAGATTTCTTTACTGTTTACATGGTGAAAATTACTGGTTTCATTTTACCCAGCATTTGTTCAGTAAGAAGAATTTGCAGAAACCCTAAATACCATCTTGCCTTATTCCTTCCAATCACTAATCGAATAACTTGCTATATTTTATCTTCTAGTACTGCTGTCAAACACCTGTCTTGTTATTAGCAGAAATTCCATGAAAAATTTAACAGCAAAAACATGTTGATTCCCCCAAGTGGATTAGTGGAATATATTCTCTCCATATCCTATGGTCATTAGTCTTTGGAAATACTTAAATTTTAGACGGCCTCTTAAGGAGTCTGACACAAAAAACTGGGAAATTGCCATCTTTTCTAAAGCTATTAACAATGGGGGAGTTTTCAAAAAGTTTTCCTTTCTTAAACAGGAAGAAGCCCAAAGCATCTAAAATTTCCCCCTCCACATTATATTAATAAGACCACCAAAGAATAACTATAGCATATTTACCTCCATATTCATAAAATATGCATACTGTCTGCATATAGCTACCAAAATCATAGCATCAGAAATGCAAAGAAGAATAAAATGGGGAAGGAGTCACAATTTAATGTAGTAATTACCAGCTTCAGAATTAACAGATTCTATGGTTATGTTTTAGAACCTAATTTCAGAGGAAGTTTCACTTCTGTCATTTAATAATTGTTTTTTTTTTTCTCTTAATGTTCTTTGTATTATAATTATCTGCCCAGGAAAAAACAGATAATCATGTAGATAACTTATATACCTTAGTTTTTTGTTTCATTTGAAATATTTAGATCTCCAGACAAATTTGGAAATGATCAGCTTGGGGATGACCAACTTATTTTCTCTTTGAACGTATCCAATATTGGATCCAGCCCATGTCACCAAAGTGACTGAATCCATGAAGTTTTTATAATTTTTAATGACTATTTTCACCCTTTAGTAACATACTAGCTGCGTGCCCCTTGGCAAGTCACTTAACCTTGCTTGCCTCAGTTTCTTCATTTGTCAAATGAGCCCAAGATGGAAGTGGCAAACTGCTCCAGTACCTCTTCCAGGAAAACCCCAAATAAGACCATAAAGTCAGACATGACTGAAAAATGACCCCACAACAACAAAAACCCTTTAGGAAATATCTGGTTGTTCCAAGTATCCAGACATTTATTGTGGTAGAGACAAAATATCAGGTTTTTTCACTTTTATCCAAATGTTCAGTATCATATAAAAACAAATATTGATTTTTTGAACTATCAGATGAATAGATCGTATGAAGAACCTGCCTTTTTATTAAGTTAGTAAAAAATCAGTTTAACAAATTTTCTATCTTATGGCTTTTATTTTATTTTTTGAGTCAGAGAGAAGGGAGTTTGTGAGGTCAAAATGTACTTTGGCTACCATATAATGATGGGAAATAATAAAAAGAAGTGGTGTGGATTAAGCTACTGAATATTTTTTTTCTAGAGCTTTGTTTCCAATGGTTCCATTGTTTGTCTATATTTACAAATCTGGGGATAGTTTTTAAAAATTGTATTTTAATTATTACATTTGTGGCTTCTCTCTAGTATCTGAAACATTTTAAAGAAATATTGAGAATTATAATGTTCAGACTAATAAAATTACAAAGTTGACCTGGTAGATATAATTTACGGTACTTCTCAAAGAGCTTCTGATAAAGTTACTCATAAAAGACCAGTCATAACTATAGTGTAAGGAGGAGAGTCTTGTTGGGAATTATATGTATCTGAGTGGTGAAATCCAAGGGAAGAAACTGACAGCGACCTGGCCAACTATGCTGTTTACTCAAAAAAAGTGGCCAATTGGTAGTGGTCTTTTTTTTTTTTTTAAAGAAACAAAACAAGCCTAAGCTTCCCATCTAGTCAGATTGGCTTAGAAACTGGACCCTGCAGGGAAATAAACAACACAGGGGTCTCTATGGATGGTTCATTCAGAAAGGTTCAGCTGAATTTAAATTAGGTAGGATGCTTGAGGGATAGGAGATAGCAAAGAAAATGCATACATGATGCTACACTCTCCACTCCAGGCTGGTAGAACTAATATATTAGGAGTTTTTTTTTAAAGCTTACTATAAGGTCCCTTAGGAAGGAAAAAAGTTTTTTTTTTTTAAAGAACACACACAAAGTGCATAATAAATCCCAGATCTGTTCTCTAAACAGATTAAGCAATTGGAAGCAAAAGTCATGGGAGCTTTGGCCCTACTTGGCCCACTGGCAAAAGTGATGGAAGAATTTAGCTTCCTTTGCGATAGGAGAAGGTATGCCAATGACTACAATAATTTTGAATGACCAAAAGATTCAGTCACTCTTATTCATTTTTGGCTTGTCTGTTTGAGCCTGCAGTGGTGCAAAGACCTGGAAATGTCTTGCTGTCAGCTGAGATTATTTCCGTGTAGTTTTTAGCATTGCCTATACTGATAGAAGGCATGCCTCTTGAGGGCAGGGGCTGTACTATTTTAATCTTTGCATCACCAGTGTTTAGCATAATACCTGGCACATAATATATGCTTAATAAATGCTTTTATGGATAGCTAGGTGGCATAGTAGATAAAGTGCCAGCCCTAGAGTCAGGAGGACTTGAGTTCAAATCTGACCTCAGACACTTACTAACTGTGTGTTCCTGGATAAGTCACTTAACTCTGCCTCAGTTCCTCATCTGTAAAATGAGTTAGAGAAGGGAATGGCAAATCACTTTAGTATCTTTGCCAAGAAAATCCCAAATGGGGTCACAAAGAGTCAGACACAACTGAAATTATTCAACAATGACAAAATACTTGATTATTGATGTAAGAATTTATTAAATGCAAACAAGTGGTCAGTGCAGTTGAAACAATGCTCCAAATGCCATTATTTTCATGATCATAGCTCATATATATACATATATATGTATATGTATACATATGTAGAGCTTTCAAGTTTATAAACTGCTGTTCTCCCAAAACCACTGTGGTGGTAGAAACTTAGCATTGGGAAGGAATTTTAGGGCCATCTAATACAATCCCTTCATTTTACAAATGAAAAAAATGAGACCAAATAACTAAGGATTTAATCATCCTAGGTCTCTCTTTCAATAGATGGATTGAAAATTGTTTTTAATTGAATTCTCAAGCATCTCCACTACTTCCATGGTTGTAGCGACAGCCTCACAGCCTAAACAACTAGACCATGGCATAACAGAACCAGTAAATGTGTCCTGCTGTGGCTGGTGTATTCATATTATCTAGAAGCATTGTAGCTGAATCTGCAACGATGCAACTGACCGACTAAAGCACCTGCTCATTGCATTCTGTTCTCCAGCCTGGCTGCTTCTTTTGTTATATTCAACGGAAGAGCAGGGTGTTCTAGAGAGCAGAGCTCTAGGATCCAGCACACCTGGATTATAATAGGATTTAGAGTTGGAAAGGACCTTAGAAACCACCTCCGTTCACAAATATAGAAACTGAAGTTAGTTAAGTAGCCCATACAAAGTCTCATTGTAGTAAAAAGCATCCCTGATGTGAATTATCTGTGTGACTTTGGGGAGATTATTTAACTCCTTTAAACCTCAGTTTCCTCATCTGTGAAATGGATAATTATTTTCTATCCCCTCATTCCTTTAGCCTATATGCTTGTACACATGAATGTGTGCATGTACCTGCACACATGCTCTCATCTCACAGGGGTATTTTGAGGATAAAGTGATTTATAAGTAGGTGAAAGCATTTTCAAAATTAAAAGCACTAGATCAAAGTAAGGCATTATTAACAAAGTCAAATGAATAGAAGAGCAATTATACTGAAAATTCAAACAATTTGATAAGGTTAGCATGCTGTCATGGAAAGAACACTGGATATGGAGGCAGAAGACCAGAGTTCAAATGATTGTTTTTCTGTTGCTACTAATATAGTAGTATATAGTAATATATAGTATATATTATATGTCCCCAAGAAAATGATTTAAGTCCTCTGCAGGACTCAGTTTCCTCATTTGTAAAATAAGGGGATTGGGCTAATTGATCTCAAAACTCTCTTTCTAGGCTCAAATCCTAGGATTATTCAGACTAAGGGTAGTGGAGTCAGGAAGACCCAAGTTTGAATCTAGCCTCAGACACTTACTAGCTGTGTGGGGAAGGTCTTTGTCTCAGTTTCCTTATCCGTAAAATAAGCTGGAAAAGGAAATGGCAAACCACTTCAGTATCTTTGCCAAGACAATTCCAAATGGAATTTAGAAGTCAGACACAACTGAAAATGACAAAGCAATATACAATGTGAACCAAAGAACTGCGTACAATCTTTGATTTATAATAAAGCAATACAATCAAATTGGAGAGGCAGTTTGGTGGCTCAGTAGATAGAGTGTTGCACTTAGAATCAGAAAGATACAAGTTCAAATCTGAGCTCAAGATATTTACTAATCATGATCCTGTGCAGGATGTTTAACTTCTCTCTACGTCAGTTTCCTCATCTGTAAAATGGGATAATAACAGCATTTATCTTCCAGTGTTGTTGTGAGGAAAGAGATAATATTTATAAAATACTTTGTAAATGTTAAAGCTCTATGTAAATATAAGCTATTATTATTATTAAAGAATCTTCTTTTCCTAAATAAAAGGATCGTCCTCTAGAAATTCACTTCAATAAACATATATTAAGTCTGCTACATTGCCAGGAACTCTGCTAGCTCCTGTTAAAATGATCTCAGCTGTGCCTCACTTTGCCTCTATAGTCAGTTTCGTTTTGTGGCTAGTTTTGTCATACTCCACAGCTAGCAGAGCTGGTTCAAAGACAGAATTTCTCCAACTCTGGCTCCTAGCTCAGGGGCTAGCAGCATGAGCAGCCAGATAAAGCACAGAGCCAGAATGAGTGAGTGGGTAAATGAGTCAGTGGTCATGCTAACTGAAAATTCAGTCAATCGTCTAGATATTTTGTGTCAAGTATTTATATATTTGTGAAAATCTGAGTGATAGATCTTTTTCCAGTTCAGACGTATATCTGATCTTGTGGAAATGTAACCTAAGGGATTTAAAAACGATTTTTAAAAGAGTGTTAAATTAATATTGCATCCAGTGATTATGATCATGATGTTAGTGGCTAAAGAAAAGTTCCTTTTTCCTTTCTCTACACACTAGCCAAGGCAAACAGCCACCAAATATAGTACCAGATTTTTTTTAAAGAGCCAATTGCATTGAGATCTTATCCAGTTTCAGCTCTCCTTATATACAAATATATATATATATATATATATATATATACATATATAATGGAATAACATTATTCTTCAAAGCAATCTGTTGTGTTTACAGTGTTCCTCAAATTCAGTTGAGTATTTATTTGCTGGTAATTTTAAGTGAAAAAATTTAAATTGAGAGACAGATATTGAGAAAACTCAAGATACAAAAATTAAGACATTTTTGATCTTTAGAACCTTTTATGCCAATAATAATAACGACAGTAATTTATGTAGTGCTAAAGGGTTTACAGAACACTTTCCTTACAATAGCCTTGTGAGGGGAGCAGGAATATATTAAAATATTAATATTACTGTTTTACGGATGAAGTCACTGAGGATTAGAGAGGTTATGTGATTTCCCAGTAGGCATACAACTAGTAAGGCTCTAGTGTTTCCCGTAATTCTGGTGCTTTCCCTCTGAGATTCTTTCCAAGTAACCCTAATAATAATAAATAAAAGCAAAAATAGCTAATATTTACATAGTGCTTACTATGTGCCAGGCATTGTGCTATGTGTTTTATAATTATTGACTCATTTGACCGTTGCAACAATTCTGGGAGCTGGGTGCTATTATTATCCTTGTTTTACAGATGAAGAAACTAATTCAATCAGAAGTTAAGTGATCTGTCTAGGGTCACATAAGTAGTAAGTATCTGTGTTTATATCTTGTTCATACCTACTTGTTTACATGAGATCTCTCATATTAGTCTACGAGCTCCTTGAGAACAGGGACTGTTTTTGCATTTCTTTGTATACCCAGCGCTTACTTAGCATAGTGCTTGGCACACCGTATGTGCTTAATAAATGCTTGTTGCTGGAACTTGGGCTTGAATTTAGGTCTCCTGATTCCAATTCTTAATACTCTTTCTACACCAGACTGAAATGAATAGGAAGTATGACTTCATAAATTGCAAGACCAATCATGCCTCAAAATCTTTCTCCCACCAGTGTACCATGGTGATACTGCCTTCTAATTGGCCTAATATTCTCATGTTGTGCTTCATTTAACTGGACAAAGAAATTTGGGATCTTTGCTTCAGAAGGCCATTGTTAAAATGCATATGTTATCTATAAAGAAAGGGAGAGGAGGAAGGGAAGGAGAATCATGTTTGGAAAAATAACAAGGTCTTACTCCTGCCCATTAGCACATTAAGTATGGATTGGTTTATAATATCAGCTATAGGTAGTAAACTTTTAAGAACATACAAGGTGTTTCAAGAAATGAGAGGAAGGACAGATAAATTTTTTTTTTTGGTGGGAGTGAAGAGTTTGAGAAATAGTGAGAGGGAGTAGATGTGAAAAGCTCTGAGATGGCTAAATGCCTAGTATGGCAGGTCAGGCTGAGAATCTAAAGGATAAGACTGTAAAAGGAGAGATGGAGAGGCACTAATGGGGAATTTTATCTTTTTTCAGTTTGTATTGGGGCTAATGGGGCTAACTTTTTAGCTTACCCTTTGGTTTCTGGTATGCCATAATGACCAAACCACCAGAAGGGGATATATTGTCGTTTTCTTAAAACATATTTGATGTATGACTCTAAAGCAATGAGGGCTGTTCATTCTATAAATCAATGTGAAAACTAATCTCATAATTTTATAGTCATACCTCTATACATCTATTCTAAAATATTGGGTATTAATTCTCTAAAATTTAGACAAATTAACACCAGTAGCAGAACATTCTAGAATGAGAGTACTGTATTAGGGTCCATACCATGCCCTATTCTACTATAGATGAGGGGTACCATAGTTTAATGGCTAGAGAAGTGTTCTTAGAGTCAAGAGACCAGGACATGAGTACATGTTAATTTTGCCACTTACTGGCTTGTGTGATCCTAAGCAAGTATCCTAACTTTTCTGGTACTCAGTTTCCTCATATGAAATGGGGTTGAGAGGTATTCTGACTTAGTGCTTAAAGGGCCAGCTTTGGAGTCAGGAAGGTCAAGGCACAAGCCCTATCTCTGATACCTACTGCTATGTAACCATGGGCAGGTTACTGAACTTCTCAGTGCACCAGGTAACTCTCTATGACTAAATATTGTAAAGAAGACACTGATATTCATTGGTGAAGGAAGTTTCCATAGCAGGAGCTTCATAATCTAAGCAGAAAAGTAATTTTGTGGTTTATTTTCATCACTTGTAAACCTAGTGTTAACACTCCTTCTTGGTTGTTTCTGAGGTTCTAGAATTCCTTGTGTGTCTAAACTCCTAAAACAATAGTAAAGAACCCCATGGATTAACTCCTTAGCTATCAACTGGTAGACATAATTACCTCAAAACTAAAGCAAGTGGCATAATAAATGCAGTAGCTACAAAAATTCCCTGGAAAACTTGGGACTAACTGTCTCACAAATCCATGGAGCATCAGTGGAAAGAATAGCCATAAACTTGGACTCTAAGTTTGTGTCTCAAAAACATAGTGAGACACAGATGTAGGGAACGCAGGTGGCTGAGGCAACCCATTCCTCTATCGCTAGAGACTCAATACTTTTTCACTCCTTGTGGAGTCCTCTTCTCACCTCATCTCTTGACTGTAGCTTCTGCCAGGGTTCATTATGCCTTAAGTGGTTGTCTTCTTGGCTTCTGGGAGCAACACTTCCCTCAAATCACAGTCTGGCTGTGTCTATATGTGACTTCAGTCCCTCAACTCTTCTTTGAACTCTCTCAAGACTTAACTCCTGATATTTGATGGGATATTTCCTACGGATTAAATAACACCTCTGAGGCTAACCATATTATCTGTGCAGGGGAGGGGGTGGGGATGGGGGGGTGGGGAGGGGAGGAGGAAATAAGGGAGGTAAGAGACATTTAGTAATTTAAGGGTCACAGACAATTATTTCCTGGTCTCTCCAATTCAATCAAAGAGAAAGTAATTGTATGATTGCAGTTATTTTAACATTTCATTCTGTTGCTTACTTTCTGTAGCTATAAATTGGGGTGGGAGGGGTGGGGGAGGGGAAGGAAAGGGAATCAGTTGGCCAGAGACCAATGACCCTTCCTACACTGGGTATGAAAACACTTCAACTCTCCATCATTTTGACTCTCTATGACTCTCTCTCTGTCTTTCTGTCTTTGTTTCTTTTCTCCTCTAATCTCTCCCTTCCCTCTGCCAGTGAAATCATAGATACAAAACCATCCTCCCCTATACCTCCTTGGGAATAAATAATACTTGTGCTACCTGCACCACAGTCATGGTTCAGGAATATTTTTGTAGATTTTTCAAGTACTATATAAAATGTGAATAACTATTATTGAGAGTTGAGTCAGGAAACCTGTATCTGAATTCCAGCTTTAACACTTTTTAGCTGTCTGACCACAGTGAAGTTACTTAAATTTTGAGTCACAGTATCTCTATCTATAAAAGGAGGATAATAGTCCTTTACATTATCTCCCTGACATAGTTGTGGTGCAGAAAATGTTTGGAAAACTTTAAAATCCTACATAAATAAGAGCTATTGTCATTAATTGGTTATTTTATCAAAACTTTTAAAAATTCCCATAATAAATGCCCTTATGATGGATACAAAAAGATCTGTCTTATACTGAATTCTTCTCTTGCGCAAATATTGTTAACAATGAATTTTCACTGTATTTATATTATCAAAATAAATAATACTATATTTTAACAAAGTACTATTTTCCTAAATTGATTTCTAAATTCCCAATGTCAATTGAAAATAAAACCAAGAGCAAGACAATTTAAATCAAAATTCTTGAGCCTTCAAAGTATCTTTGAGAAAAAAAATTTGCTTCTTTGAAAATGTTTTGGGAAGAAGTTGGACCAAAGACTCTTGAGGAGAGAGATATAGGGAGAGAAGGATTAGAATAGGTGGGAGAGGGATGAGGGAATGAAAGGGATAGTGGGAAAAAAAGGGATAGGGAGAAGGAGAGGGAAAGAAGAAAAACGGGAAAGGGAGAATGAGGATGGAAAAGATAAGGGATGGGAGAAGTATAAGAAAGATGGGGATCAGGAGTAGAGAAAGAGGGTGATAGAGGCAAAAGAGGAAGAGGAAGGAAGAGGAAAAATGAGAAGGGAGAAGGAGATGAGAACATAGAAAAATAAAGTGAGACAGAACGATATTGAGTAGAAATCTTTCTTATACCTTAGGCTTCTAGGTAATGAAAATAAACCATAAAGTAGTGAAAATTATTCCCCTTAGGTCATGAAAAACTACAGCAAAAAAAAAAGTGGCAGAAGTAGGTTTGAAACCAAGACTCCATATGATAGCTTTAACAGTTACTTCCTTCATATTTCCTTCCTTATCATGAGGGTGGGATTTACATAAGCATTTTCTTGAGCATAGATATCAAATCGTGCCCTGAAAGACATTTCGTCTTCTTTGCCTCTGAATAGGACCTTCTGAGATAAAAAAATCCTTGAACAAGGAGGGGGTAGTACTCCTCAGGTTTTAAAAGCTTTCCAAATCACAGCAAAATAAAGAACAAGGAGATGGCAGAAACCTGCTGCTGCTTTGGCATCCTGACTGCCCTTTCATCCAGGAATGTTCTCATCTTGCCATGTAACATTTCACACTTTTTCTATTATTTAAAACCTGTATTTGCTTTATGGTAGCCTACACAACAGTAGCTCATCTGTCAGACTTTCCTTCAATAGGTATTAAAGCTTTGAAACTTAGGTTTAATACTCTTCCTCCCCACCCCCCCTAAAAAAAAGATTGTGTGAAAATATGCCCATTTGGCATATGTGGGCAGGCTGCTAAAAGAGAGGTGCTAGTTCTCCAGATGAAAGGCTTCTTTAAAAAAAAAGAATGGTGTTATGCTATGCACATTATCATCTCTGGAATGGATGCACCTTTTAGCGATAGAAACAAGAACATTCCCTTTTTGTTAGCGTTTTCCCTTTATTCCTATGAAAAGCTGGAATAGAGCATTTATGATCACTATACAAGAGAAATAGAAATTTCATCAAACATCTAATCATTCCTAATTGTTATTCAGAATAAAGGGGTATAGGACTTAATTGTTCCCCTCTCCCCCTTTCAACATTGTTTATAATGCCCTCTTAAAAGCTTGAACGTAAAATACTTTTCTATTAAAGAAATTGACTTGTTCTTTCAATGGCATGAAAGACTATAGTGCAGGTGGGTGGAAGCATGCATGTCATACCTAAGTGTTCAGTTCTTAATACGCTGAGATGATGGAATTCTCTAAGTATAGATCTGGGAAGGATCTGGAGAGGCCATTCCCTTTAATGCATTCACCGAGGTACCTAGAATGCACTAATAGGCTAGGAATTGTAGGAGATACAAAGGACTATCCTAAATAGTCTATGACCACCTAGAAAATAGAGTCTTCTGTCTCCAAGTAGAATTCCATCTAAATCTAAATCATTTAGGACATATAGAAGGTTATTTATTTATTTGGCAGGGGAAGTGAGTAGGGGAGGAGGCAATTGGGGTTAAGTGGCTTGCCGAGAATCATGCAGCTAGTAAGTGTCTGAAGGCAGATTTGAATTCAGGTCTTCCTGACTCAAGGCATGGCACTTTATTCACTGTACCATCTAGTTGCTGTATTATGCATTATTGCATGGATGTTGATATAGATATAGACATAGATATATAGGTATTTATATATCTATGTCTGTACCTGTATCTAGATGTGTATATACATATGTTGGGCATCTGGGTGGCGCAGTGGATAGAATAACCGACCTGAAATCAAGAAGATTCAGTCTTCTTGAGTTCAAATCTGGCCTCAGATACTCTCTAGTAGTATGAGCCTGGGCAGGTCACTTAACTCTCTTTGCCTCATTTTCTTCATTTGTAAAATGAGCTTCAAAAGGAAATGGCAAATTACTCCAGTATCTTTGCCAAGAAAACCTGGGGTCATGAAGGGTTGAACACAACTGAAAAATGACTGAACAACACAGACATGGGTACACACCCATGAAGTACTTACAAAGTAAATTTGGTGGTAATGCGCGTGAGGTGGGGATGGGGATCACTAATAACTTGGAGGTGGCACCTACTGCAAAGATGGGAAATTGTATGTTGCAGTCTAAGATCCCAAGAAGGCCAGTTTGGTTGGAACATTGAATATTAGAAGGGAAAAAAAGTAAAATAAACCTGAAAGGATAGAGTGGACCAAGGCTGTTAAGAGTTTTAAATCACAGAGTAGTTTCTGTCTTATCTTAGACACAGTAAGGAGTCAGGGAAAGTTCTTGAGCAGGAGAGCTTCTTGAATGCAGACATATCTATGCTTTAGGTGACAAAAAAGAAAGAAATCTTGATTTCGTCCACATAAGGTATCTTATAAATGTTACTGATGGATCTAGCTAAGTGAAGATTGATATTAAGTAGTCCTTCGGTCTATTATTTCCAGACAGAATAATAATTCCTGCTTTTAGAAGTTCTTCTCCATAGGTTTTATTTCCTTTTTTTTGATAGGGATCAAATCTATGATTTCACTGATAGAGGGAACTGCTCAATGAGATAAACTCCCTCTGTTAATGGAAGCCAAGACCTTCTCTAAAATATATGGTCTTATAGATTTGAGTTTGAGCACTGAAAGGTGAAATGATCTGCCTGAGGTCATGCAGTCAAGATGGGAGGACTTGAACACTGGTCTTCCTGGTTCCAGTTCTATCTTTATAATTACTATACTATTCTACCTTGATTCCTCTTAGACTAGGTGATATGCAGGCTTTTCCATCCTATCCCAGAAACCTCTTCCATCTAGAAGGTCACCTCAGCCCTGGAATTCACCCTTTGGAAGTCTTTTCTATCCCCTGGGGAACCCTCTTTGGACTTCTTCCCAGAATCTCCATTTAAAAAGGGCACTCAGGTAGGCCAGCCAGCTGCCTCTCCCTGCCCCCACCCCCCACCCCTCACCCCAGCTTCAGTTTCTCTTTACGTGTTTTCCTCTCCTTTTTATTTTTTGCTTGTATTTGTACTCTCAGTGCTTATCACACTATCTGGCAAATCAATTCTTGTGGATTAAGACCTCTACTTGGGGTCTCAGGCCACAACACATCATTTCCCATCTTTGCACTAGGAGCCTCCATATCTGGAATCCTCACCTCCTTTTACTATCTCTAGCCCCTTTCAAGGCTCAGTTCAGGTGCTACCTCTAAGTTGTTACTGATCTCTATTTCTATCTCTCCTCCATTGCCACCAAATGCTAGATTTGGAATAATTTGCTTTTATATTTCACCACTGATACTAAGGGTTTGTCCCGAGGTAAGTCACAACATCTGTGAGCCTGAGACAACTCATTAAGACTTAGCTATTAAGTTACTGGCAGATGAGAAGTTGCTCTATGCTATTCAAATTCTGAAGGCTATGGGAACTGAGAGGTGATAGAGAAACAGGCTAGATTAGTCAGGGAAGCCTACCTAAAAGCGATGGGGATGGGGATAGGGATGGAGATGTGGCAGGGCTTCACTAGAAATAGGGACGGAATCATAGATCCTTGACATTTAGAGTATCTAATCATATCGGCCAGCAGAACCTAACAATGACAATGTAGTTCATAAGAAACCAGAATAGCCTGGAAGGGAATGTGAAAGTAAAATGAGAAATCAAAATCAAATGGCCGGCGGTTTGGTAGGAAAGTGATGAAGTAATTAGCTGAAGATAAAAGTCCAAAGGCAATTCAAGCAATTTACTAGGGAGGCTTGAAGAAGGATAGTCGAGTCTAAAGTCCATGAACAAGACCAAGTCCTGTACATAAAGAGTATCTCCTAGCGTCAGGGTAGAACGCATGTACAGAAGTCATGTCAATTGTTGTTCAGCTAACTTTTCTTTTGCATGCCTATCTTCCTTTAGCCATGCCATTCTATGTCTCTTAGATAGAACTTCTGTGCTAGCAGAGCTTGGGGGGTCACCTATGTGTCACCAATCAGGGACACACTATACTTCATAATGTCTAACTGATCTCCTCTTTATGCATTCCATAACAGATACTGAGTGCTTTAAAAGAAATCAACAGCATGATCCTGTACTGCTGGCTCATGTTTAGATGTTATCCTATCAAAGTGTGAAATTCTCTGAGGAAAGAAAGAAATCTGTTATAAATTTGTAAGCCTGTGCAGCAAACTTGTGGAGTTACGTAGGAACAGAATTCCGATACCCGTACTGGCCATCATCATATAGCTCAGTTGTTACACCATGCTGAATTATATTATCTGTTCACCACTCTCAGTCAACAGTCAGTCTACCACCAAGTCAATAAGCATTTATTAAGTTCCTACTATGTGCCAGATACAGTCAAAGCATTGAGGATATATCCATTCAGGAATGTATGAAGAGAAGGATAGCAGTCCATAGCATTATGTTTGGCTGGTAATAAATGCTCATTGATTTATTGCCCAGGGGTGAGTGTCTGAGGTAGGATTTGAACTCAAGTTTACTATCTCAAGTCCAGAGGCCTATGCTCCATATTCTTGCCAACCTTTGCCATCATCACTCCTCTACCTAGCATCATTTGAAGTTTACTTGTTACATCTAGGTCATCTACATATCCTACTTGCCTTTACCTAGCTTCCTCTCAGTGACTTTCCCTCCTTTATAAAGGAATTTACTACATGGCTTTTGGTCCTTTTCTGCATTTTCATCTCTACAGTTGTATTTGAGAGGCAGTATAATATGGTAGGTTGGACGTTGAACTTGGTGTCACTTCACAGGTTATTTCCAGATGGTCAAATCTCATCTCAGGCACTAGCTGTGTGAGCCTGGGCAAGTTACTTTGCCTTTATGTATCTCAGTTTCTTCACTTGTGAAATGAGGAGATGGAGGAGATGGCTTCCAAGGTCCCTCCTAGTTCTAGAGGCTTCAGTATACATATTGGTACTCTTTCAAACACCCTGACTTTCAAGTTGATCAGTTTCCTCATCCCCCATGGTCTTTACATTGTCTCTACCTTAGCCACTTGCTGGGATGGTCATATTCTTTATCACACTGTTACCCAAAGTTTATTCCAAAACTCTGAAATTCTTCTCTCAGATCTCTTTATCCTTCTATCCCTTTCTGCTTTACTATTATTTTTAAATTAAAATTTTTTTCTGCTTTATTCTTCATCTTCATTATGATTTCCACTTATTTCATTCATTCTTTCCACTTCTGCTTTCACAATTCATCCCACGATCTGGTTTAACTTTCTTCCTTTTACATCCCTGACCCTATAGTTTATTAATTAAATGTTAGCCTGTCCTCTACCCACAAACTACTTGCTGCTTTACCTTATATCACATCCCTTTCCAAACCCTAACCTTGGAATATCCCCACCATATATCTTCTTTGCTCCTACCCAAGTGATGTTGATCTCTTCTGAAGGAAATCACACAATCATGCTGAATAAAATTTATGTTCTCTAATTTCACTTGGGCCCTCATTATTGCTTGGTAATGCCTTTCCCTTTCTCTGATTAGCTATCATTCTCAATACTTTTTCTTCAATATCTTAATAACTCAAGCCACCTATAGAAACCTATCTTACTGGAGAACCATTTGCTTCATATTTTACCAAGAAAATTGAAGACATTTATGATAAGCTCCCACTTCTCCCTAGTTCCATACCTCAATCTCTCATCATCATTTCCAATTCCCCTCCTTTGTTCTACTTTAGAGGAAGAAGTAGTGCTTCTCTTTGCCCAGGATAGTCTCCCTGTTTGTGCCCTGATTCCAACCCCCACTTCTGTTTGAGAACCTTGCTCCTTTTTGATCATTCCCCTTCTACCTTCAGATATGCCAGGATCCTGCCCTCAAAAAAACCCTATCATCTTCTCAAATCTTTATATCCCATCCCTTTCACAGAGAACTCCTAGAAAAAGTGCTCCACATTCATTGCTTTCCCTGCTTCTTCTCACACTTATTTCTCAACACCTTGCAATCCAATTCCACTAAAAGTGTGCTGTCCAAGGTGATCAGTAATCTCAATTATGGGATGCCATGGAATATTCTCAGTTTTCATCTTTTTCTTGAGCTCTCTGTAACAAATGATATTATTAACCACCCCTCCTCTTTTTCTCGTTCAACTTTCATGATTCTTCTTTCTGTTGGTTCTCCTGTTACTTAACTTCTATTTCTTTACTATCATTGTCCATATTCTACCATCTATATATGGATATACTCTAAGCTTTTATCCTAGACCTTCATTTCTTCCTTTTCTACACACTCAGTAATCTTGTGAGCTCCCAAGTAGTCAAATTCCAACCTCGTTTCTCTTCTGAGCTTCAGTCACTCATCACCAACCAATTGACAGCTGTACCCTCTCCATTTGGCTGTCCCAAAGACATCCTATGCTCCACATGTAAAAAAAAATCCATTCCCTTTTCCTTGAAGCCCTTCCCTGTTTCTTACTTCCTTATTTCTTTTGAGGTCACCATCTTCTTTCCAAGTCACCCAGGTACACAGTGTAAGAATTGTCTTCTACTCTTATAGTTCACATTCCAAATCTAATCAGTTTCGAAGTTTTATGATTTCTCACTCTATATAATATCTTTCATATCTCTCCCCTTCTCTTTACTAACATAGTCAACACTCTAGGTTGGCCACACTCATCTTTCACTTGGACTATTGCATTAGACTTCTGGTTGGTCTCATTGCCACTCTTCTTTCCCTTCTCTAATCTATTGTCCATACTGCCACAAAATTAATATTCCTAAAGGTATGATCATGTCATCACCCTGCTCAAGATGTTCAAATGGCTTCTTCTTCTATCATAAATTACAAAGTCTGTGTTTGTCACTTAAATTTCTTCATCATATGGCCTCTAATTTATTTTTCTAGAGGACATTAACATTTCTCCCCTCAAACTCTGTATTTCAGCCAAACTAGCTTATTTGCTACTCCCGGTATACAACATAACATTGTTGTGGCAAGAAAACTCTTTTGGTTATAAGTTAGGCTAAAAGTCAGGAAGATACTATATTCTGTACATTGGTACAAGAGTAGCCAGAGAGAAGCATCAGTTGGCCCACATAAGGGTCAGTATAGGATGTAGGTGGGCTTCTGAATAGAAGTCAGTTCCTACATAGAAGACAAATAGTTATACTAGGGTCACAATTGGATAATCACTGACCTTGTCTGTAAAGGCATTTTGTTTTATTTCAAGGGAGGAGAGTCAGAGACTTTCTAATCTGCTAACTTGTCACTGGCCTTAGTGGTCTAGATAAATTGGATTCTATATTTTGGTTTGTATTACATAAGGACTGGGGTAAAGGAGATAAAATTCAGGGTAGGATTTGACAATCTACATTTGAAATGGAGGATTATTTTTAAATGGCATTGCTTGTGTAAAGAAAGAAACAATATAGAGTACCTCTCTTTTTGCCACTATACCATCTTCCATCTGTTATGCTTTTACCCAACCTGACTCTCTCCCTCCTATCTCTAATTCTTGGAATCCCTAGCCTTTTTAAATCTACATCCCTAAATGAGTTCCTGAACCTATTGCATCCTGGGTCATCTCCAGTCATCCTGATGAATATCTGGTCACTGGATTCAGATGGCTCCAGAGAAGTGAGGCTGGTGCACAGCCCTCCCTCACTCAAGACAGTCAAGTGCAAGTCATGTCATCATTTCTCTGATGGCATGGTCTTCTTCAGCAACAAAGGATGAACATAAGTACTGGTCCTCCTAGTCATGAATATTCACCTCTACTAACCCCACCCCTCTCCCATTTACTTTGTATTCACTTTGTGTTTGTGAGTATATACACATGTATATAAAATGCATGTAGATGTAGATATGTACATATGTATAAGTATGTGTGTACATGTATACATACACACATTCATATAACCTGGGACCCCAGGTTAAGAACCCTTGTTCTATCCTCTATTATATACTTGCTAAAAATTTTTTCCTTGGTGGTTTCTCATACCTTCAGGATGCCAAATGGGCACATTCTCTTTCACATCTATGTAAAGATTATTCTAAGTATAGAAAATAAACTTACAGGTCCATCATCTACATTCACCTGATTTTGCTATGTACCTTTATTAGCTATCTTGGAAATGCTGAATTACTGTCCTAATACACTGTGTCAGGCTTTCTATTCACACTTTTACATTGCTTCTGGGTTCTGGCCTAAAGGTGGCTGTACTACAGAGGAAAATAGGACAGGGAGTAATCACAGTTTGTAATCACAGCAATGTCCCTAGATCATGCCTCAGACTCAAAGTATTTATAAATATGAAGCTGTTTAAGCCACTGACATGTCAAAGGTTCATTGATGGAATATTTCAAACATCCTTAGGAAAATAGGAAAAGTAAATCTATTTTTCAGGCATTTCAGTTTTCATTCAGGTAGTAGGTATCATGTAGACATGGTCATTCTGTTCTGGAATATAAAAGACTCCTCAGTTTATTGACTGGAAAGGTAAGACTGAGAGGAAAAAAGGCTATGTAAAAGTTATACCCAGGAGGATTAACTTCCTGATTGGTTTTCTCACCAGTTGCATTCATTAAATCAGCTTAATATCCAAAATTTTAAATTCAGATAAGTTATGCAAAAAAAGGAAAAAAAACCTCACTTTCAGAGTCTTCATGTTTCACAGAAACTTGTTCTTGTGAAGTGAGTTTTATCTGCTCTGACAATCCTTAGTGAGTAGATAATGTCTACGTAAGAAAAAATAAACTTAGTTCATCAAATTGCTGGAAATATGTATTTTATTCATTCTCCTATTTTAAATCACAACTTCAAATATTATTGGGGTGAGAACAGGCAAGTACAGCCATATAATACCAGACAAATAACAACTGGTTTAAGGATTCAAGAACTCTAAATGCTTAGACTCACTGAATCATGGGATCTGAGAGGTGGAAGGGGCTTGACACAACATATGGGCTAACCTCAAGGCAAATCATGAATCACATTTACATCATCTCCAAGAAGTAGACATCTAGTCTCCATGTGAAGAACTTCAGTGACAGGGAACTCAATGTGTGAAACCTAATTATTCCATTTTCGGATAGATATAAGTGTTAAGTTTTCCCTTACATTGTGCCAAAATTTGTTTCCCACCCTTTTTCCACCACCTCTCCAAGTCCTGCCCCTTTCCATGAGACAGGGAAGACATATTTAACGACAGCTACTATGTCCCTTCTTCTCTTCTCCAGCTCCTCCAATCCAATCTCACATAAATTGGTTTAAATTTCCCTCATCATCCTGTCTACTTTCTGTAAGACTCACTGCAATTTGTTATTATCTTTATTAATGAAACCTGTGATCCAGAGCCCATATGTATGCACACTGCCTCCCCGATCTTTATTCACAAGGATCAGGATTGATCTTAGGAGGTGAACCTAATATATCTTATTTTCTTTGGCTCATGTGTTACTTCTCCACTCCTAGTTCATGTCTAGGTTTCCATAAATGTGGTCAACAAGATTCTCAGAATCTGTACAAACATTCAAGGTAACTAATATGTGCTGGGTAGCAGACAACCTTTATTTCACTTTTTAGAGAAATATAAGGAACAAAGGATTTATAGGGTCCAAACAGTTTCTCTCAGATTCCAAATGTCCCACTATGGTTGGGATGCCCTTCAGAAGTCTGGTGCTGCTTGAGAGGCAGTACCTTTACCAAAGGATCCGAAATGCCGAATGCCTATGATAGGACAAAGTGGTAACATCCCAATCTGTTATGCCCCCATATCATGGCTTCAAGTCACCTTATTGTTCCTTAGACTGTGGAGCTATGTTGAGAATTCTCTCTCTCTCCCCTGCCCCCAAGAACAGGATGCTCATGAAATCACCATCTGAGCTCTTGAACTCACAAACTTGGTGTGGCTCTTGAGTTTCATCCCCAAGGATGGAATTTTCTTCCTTTTCTACCTAGAAGACAGAGGTTCTAGACTATTACGATTTATCCTTTCAGATTGAGCATATGCAAGCTTCCACAACAAGGTTTTAATAATTTCTCCATGGAAAAGGGAAAGGCCATCAAAGGGAGAGAGTAGTCATCCATTTGTCTTTAATAGGCTAGAAAGGAAGATTGGGTCCTCCAACAAGAATCTATCCTCCCAAGACTCTTACCCACGCAAAGCATCTCAAGGGTAACCCTAGTCACTGATACCCATCCCCTAGGAAGTACTAAGGGTCAGCTTTAAGCTGACCAGTTCATCTTGGGGCAGCCACATTATCTAAGTCCTAATTGTCATCTTAGGTACAAATCGGCATATTGAAACTGGGTAGAATTTGGAGCACTAAGCTTGAAGTAACAAACTTTTACTTTGAATTCTTGCCCTGCCATTTGATATCTGTGTGAGTTCTGGCAGGTCACTTAAACACTGCCCCTACCCCGACCCTGATCCTCAGTTTCCTAATGTGTGAAATGAGGAGATTCCACTAAATGGCCTGTGGGGTACCTTACTACTCTGGATATATGGATCCTCTAGGGAGAGGTACTTTCAAAAGTCCCAGATAAAAGTCTACTACCTTATAGGATAAATAAGTTGATGGGAGAGTTCCCTTAATCAACCCTCTTTACCTTGAAATGTGTTACCAGAAACTGGATACAGTTTCAGATATGGTCTGCTCATGGCAGAGTAAAAGAGAACTATCACTTCTGTACTTTTACTAAGGCTACATACTAAAAATCAGATTAGCTTTTCTTTGATTGTCATGTTAGGCTTATGGTCCACTAGATTCTCCAGATCTTTTTTATATGGTTGTTCACCCACATATTTTCCATTCTGTATTTCTATAGTTGATTTTTCCAATTCAAGTACAGGATGTTACATGTTTCCATTAAATTTAAAACAATTAGGCTTTACCCATTTCCCCAGTTTAATGACTGAGCTCCTTCTGGACTTTGATTCTGTCTTCTGATACACTCAGTTTCATGTCATCCAAAATCTGACTAGCACATCATTCATGTCTTCATCCAAGTTATTCGATAATATTAAATGGTGTGTGTTCATCCTTCACTGCTGAAGAAGACAGTAAGAGAAATGATGACATGACTTGTACTTGACTTTGTTTTTTTGAGCGAAGGAGGACTGTGCAGGTCACCAGCCTCATTTCTCCTTCATAGCCATCTGAATCCAGTGACCAGATATTCATCAGGATGCCTGGACATGACCCAGGACGAGGCAATTGGGATTAAGTGACTTGCCCAAGGTCACACAGCCAGTGAGTATCAAGTGTCTGAGGTGAGATTTGAACTCAGGTCCTCCTGACTCCTGCACTGGTGCTCTATCCACTGCACCACCTAGCTGCCCCTAATAATATTAGATAGAAAAGGGCCTCTGTACAATGTACAGAGCAATTGCACTGGAGACACTCCAAATTGATCTCAAATAATCAAGTCAATTTATTAAGAATCTACTATGTACTATACACTGTGGTGAGCTCTGGGGCACAAAAATATAATAGGAGTCCTTGACCTTAAAGGGTTTACATTCTGAGAAAGGAGATGACATATATCTATATCTAGATATATCTGTAATGGTTTTCTGAAGCATGTGTAAACTTCATCTGCTTGGTCAGCAGATGCAGCCCTTCCATGTAAAGGATGATATGGGAACTTGCTTTGGGGAAAATTGTGATGACAAGAAAGGAGAGATGGAGGATCCATTTTTTTTCAGTTATGTCCAACTCTTTGTGTCCCTATTTGGGAGTTTTCTTGGCAAACACACTGGAGTGGTTTGCCATTTCTTTCTCCAGGTCATTTTACAGATGGGATACTGAGGCAAACAGAGTTGTGACTTGGCTAAGGTCACACAGTAAGTGTCGGAAGGCGGATTTTAACTCATGAAGATGAATCTTCCTGATTCTAAGCCTATGCTGTATCCACTGCCTCAGCTAACTGCCTAGAGGATCCATAGATATTCTAGTCATTGGAATGTTAGCTAACCATGTGCTGATGGGAAACTCTCTGATTGGCTTTGGAGGCATTAAAAAAAATAGAAGTTGGCTTGTCAACTTCTTTTTTTGTCTGTCTTCATTTCACAACTCTTTCATCCGTGGCATCCAGTGAAAGACCACAAGAATCAGGGGAGGAGTCTGAAAAAGCTTCTCCCCCTTAGACCATGTAGCTCTGAGAAAAAGGCCTTATTTCTTGGAGTTTCATTTGTTACTTTCCTTTCTAAGTTAAAGGGATTGGAGCCTAGTGAATTTGAAAGCTCATTATGAGCATGCTCTGTCATCCCAGCATTCAGCACTCCAGAACCTGGGTTCCATGCCAGATGTTACAACCAGACCAGCATCGATAGAAGTCCCAAGTTAGTAAGAGTAGCCCTCTGGACTCAAGTCAGTGGTGACTGAAATGAGGACTCATTTCAGCTATGACACCTTTTGATGTAAAGTTGGTGGGACTGATGCTATATAACAGAGGTAAGTTTTGAACCCTTTGCGCCAGAAACTGAGGTGGTATAGGGGAGAGTATGCCTTCAGAAATGTTGGGGGAATGTATTTGGTTTTGTTTACTTTTTTTTGTGAGGTAAAAAACAGTTTTTAATTAACTTAATTTAAAAAAGTGTACTTTGTTCAAAGAATGGACACCATGAAAAGGAAGGCGGGGTTAAATGACTTACCCAGGGTTACACAGTCCAGGATCAGACACTCACACAGTAAGTGTCTGAGGTCAGATTGAACTCAGGTCCTCCGGACTCCAGGGTTGGTGCTCTATCCACTATGCCACCCAATTGCACCTAGTTTTATTCTTGTCATGCCTGTGAAGTAAGTATACAGAGTACTTGATGTTAAGTGGTTAAATGGAAATAGGGGACAAGTTAAAGTTCACTAATAGTATGTATGTGTATGGGGGACAGGGCAACACAGTCAATGGAGGCTCTAGTCAAAGGTAGCAGAGAGGGAACACCTTAACCCTTCAAGGCACCCCTCTGAAATCCCAAGGGGAGATGTAGCAGGTATGGCTCTTGTAGACTGACAGAGAGAGAGCCAGTTTATATTTGTTACACATATGCAGGCAGCTGGAGTCAGGAAGACCTGAGTTCAAATCTGGCTACAGGCACTCCTAGTTGTGTGACTCTGGGCAAGTCACTTAAACACATTTGCTTCAGTTTCTGCATCTGTAAAATGAGCTGGAGAAGGAAATGGTGAATTACTCTAGTATCTTTGCCAAGGAAGCCTCAAATAGGGTCACAAAGAGTCAGGTATGACTGAAAAGACCCAACAACAAGGTACATAACAGGCAGGTATAAAATAATCTTAGAGAGTAAGAAACTAGTATTGGGGTGAGGGGAATCTGATTAAGTTTATTCCTTTTGAACCAACTAGTTCAACGTAATGTAAACAGAGTGACTTTGTACCTAGGATAGTATGAAACTGTCCTGGAGATCCCTTCCTACATTCTCCTTCCAAGTGAAATTTTCTGCTTAATCATAATCTGAACCCATAAATAGAGATCACCGATGTAAGGTCAGATAGTGATTCTCCACCACACTTTCCTTCCCTGGAATTACTTGGATTATATGTTTTTTAAGGTCCCTTCCGGCTAGTAAGTTCTATGATCTGTCCCAAGATAAATCTATGTTTCGAAATCATCATACCTAGCAAATTCCTTATGGATTTGTACTAGGTGAATTCAATGAAAGGTGATGATGGGTGGACTCATTGTCCTATAGGCATCTCAGATTCAATACATTCAAAAGAGAATTCATTATCTTTCTCCCCAAAACCCACCATTGTCTGAACTTTCCTTCTGTCAAGGATATAAAAGGCCTTGTACAGAAGGAAGCATTTAAGCTGAGTCTTAAAGGAAGCCAAGGATTCTGAGAAGCAAAGGTGAGAGGGAAAGCATTCCAGTCATGAGGAACAGTCAGTGTAAAAAGCACAGAGACAGGAGTTAGGGCATATGTGTGGGAAATAACAAGTTGGTTAGCATGGTGAGACTGTAAAGTTCATGGAGGAGAGTAATGTGTTAGAAGGCTGAAAATATAAGATGAGGACAGGTTGTGAAGAGCTTTAAATGCTAAACAGAGTTTATATTGAATTCTACAGGCAAAAGGAAGCCACTGGAGTTTATCAAGCAGTGATTTGAAATGGTTAACTTTAGGAAAATCATTTTTGTGGTTGTGTGGAGTTAGACTGAAATGAGGAGAGATTTGAGGCAGGGAGACTCCTTAGGAGGCTATTGTAATATAATGCAGGCTAGAGGTGAAGGCTTGTACTTGAATGGTGGTTCTGTGAATGGAGAGAAGGGAACAGATGAGATAGATGTTGTGTAGACAAAAATAACAATATTTGGCAACAGATTGCATGTGTAGGGGGAGAGAGTGTGTGGGGGAGCTGAGGGTAATACCTAGGTTGAGAGACTGGGTTTCTGTGAAAATGTTGGCATCCTTGACAAAACAAGGGAAATTCAAGATGAGGGTAGATTTTGAGAGAAAGATAATGAGCTTTTTTTTTTTTGGATATGTTGAATTTGAGTTGCCTATACATCAGTGAGTTCAGCCATCATCACTTTTCTTTGAATTCAGTTGTTCAACTGGTATAAACCCATATGGTACTTTCTAGGTATCACATTTTGAAATTTATACTTACTTGAGGCAGACCAGAGAACTTGCTAGCTGGAAAGGACTTTATTTTTTTTCATTTATTTTATTTTTAATTATGTAATAAAATAAGCATTTCCCTAACATTCTAAAAAAAAGATTGCACATGAAACTGAATCTACTATGTGTAACTTGTTATTCCTTTAAATATACAACAAAGTTATCCTGTGAATGATCTTTTTTCTCCCTGATGCCCTACAAATAGCCACCGTTAGACATAAATAGATATACATGTGTAAAATTATTCTATACATGCTTCTATTTGTCAATTCTTTCTCTTGATATAGATAGTGTCTTTCCTCATATGTCTTCTATAGTTAATTTGGGTACTTGTCATGGTCAAAAGAATGTGTTCACTCTTAAAACAATGTTGCAATTATTGTATGCAGTAGTTCTTTGGTTCTCATTTTGTTTTTCATTTTTTCATACAAGTCTTTCCATGTTTTTCTATGATCATTGAACTCATCATTTCTTATAGATAGTAGTATTCCATCACAATCAAATACAAGTCATTTCAGGTGAGAAAAGGGTGGATGAGAATTACTATATGATCCTTAATCAGTGATTTTTCTTTGTATGTCCACATTATGATTAAGCAGAAAATTCTATTTAGAAGGAGAGTGAAGGAAGGGATCTTCAGTACATCTTCATGTTGTCTCAGGTACATAAAGTCACTCTGTTCACAAAACATTGAACCAGTTGGTTCTAAAGGAGTAAGTTCAATTAAACTGATTAGTGGTAATCATATGGTTACTCTTCACAAATTTTGGGGAGGTGATTGTTATTTTATTTATAAAACATTCAATTCTTAAGTATCAGAATTAAAAAAAAAAGATTTATTAGGTCTTTATCTAATGAATTCAATCAAAGCAATTCATGTGAAGGGATGCATTCAAGGGTATGTGTACACAATGCCAACACAATGAGTTGAAAAGTGCCAAACTTTTTGGTCATTTTTTGGCTCTCCACTGACAACACATAATGGACTTAATGGACCTCCTCCCTCCCCTCCCACTGGTTTGGCAGGCTGTTTTACAGATATGTGAACATTGTCTTTGGTTTTTTCTAATTGCTTAATTAGAATATCATAAGAAGTGAATCAAATTCTCCAACAATATATTAAGGCATAAAGTTTGCACAGTGAAATTAGGAATGGGAGATGGCCTAGACCAGGTCTGCAAAGAAGCAGAAAAACAATGAATCTGTTCACATTGCCCCAGAATCCTACCCTGGGCAGAAGCAGCCTTGTGTCCATGTAAACATTCTAGCAGGAATATAACAGTCACTGCCCATCCATTCCAACACTTTCCTGCACTGCTCTCAGTATTGTTTCATAGGATAGTCCAAATAAGTGAGTGTTGAATCAGATGTGAGTTTGACCATATATATGATGGGAATATAAGAAGTATATCCCTGTATGGGAGATTTCAAGGAAAGACAAGGAATCTTTTTACATTATTAAATAGAATAGATTGTGATGGTCATTTTTAGGTTTCTTGTTATATTCCTGAACTTTGTAAAAGACATCACAGGAGCCCATCTTGTAGAGCTATATACTGAGTATAACTGCAAACTGTGAACACGCACAGTAGGCTAGCTATAGGCTGGGTCAATCCCACTTTCACACTTTGAACCAGTCTTCCAAGGCACAGATTTTGAAACAAGGGCCCCTCAGGCATAAAAAGACCCAGAGACTAAAGTGGTCCTGCTGTCCCTTTGCCCAAAGATGCTTTGTGCTTTGCATGTGGATGGAACTGTACAGACCCTGGAGATCAGTCCCCTGAAACCTTTCATTGAGCATTGATTTTCTCAACCTCAACAGGAATATCTGGCTGCATAACATGCATCCTGTAGGTATTGTTGAAAACCAAAACCGCATTATATATGTTATGTTATTTTTGTGGAGAGGAAGAAAAATATTTCATTTCAGTACAGAGCTCAGAAGTGGGAAGGAAGGATCACTTGGCAAAAGAGAAGTATAGTACTGTACAGTATTTCACCACTCCCCAAACACTGTCAGGTCACCATAGTATCATAGAGTTGGATGAAACATCAGTGGTCATCTAGTTCAGCCTGCCACCTGCCCCCCACCCTGAAGATGTCATCCTGTCACCATCTGATGACTTCTAGAAATGGGAAACTCATTACCTTCTGTGGCAGCTTATTCCCTTTTTGGATAGTCTAAAACCTCACTTACTTTTTTGGCTCCTCTATGTTCTTGTTGGTTCATATCGGTCTTGGAGTCTGTGAAAAATCTCTGTCTTTTTCATGTGGACTGCTGTTGATTTTTTGAATCTAGACTTGTTATTTATCCCTGTTAAACTGCCTCTTATGTTCCAGCATGGAGAGAATAGAAGCTGAACTTTAGGAGAAGATGTGTAAGCAGAGGAAATGGAGTTCACCTGTCCTCTGCACACTCTAACACTCCCCAAGGGAGGAGGAATCAGAATAAGCTGGATCCACCAACCTAAAGGTCAGTGAACAGAGGCTAGTGTAAACCCAGAGCAGGAAAAACAGAGAGGCACTATAAGAAATGCAGACGTGGTCACATAACCCTCTTTGGGAGCATAGCAGAAAGGGACCTAGGGGCATGCATGCCCCATTACTCATTAGGTCATCCAACTGCCCCCATGGCCAACAACATTTTCTAATGGACTTATAGTCTACTCCTGCCAGCTAGAGTTGAGCAATTCTCTTCTAAGGTGGGGAGCACCTCTGTTCAAGCAGAGAATCTCATTTGGAAGGCAGCTGGAGGAAGAAATCTGTAGGAAAACTTGACATTGTTGCAGTCTCTCCAGGCTGGAGACAGAAGAAGCAATACTTATCCCATTTGCAGGAAAACAAGTGGTCCTATGCCTGTGGAGGGAAACTGCAGTAAAATCTATTGTCTTAGACTGGAGGAGGGTACAGAGGGTGAAAAAAAAGTCCAAATAATTTGAATGGCATCACACCATGAGCTGATGATCCTGGTGATTATGAGAAGGTTTAGGAGCCAGAAAACACTTGCATTAATAAAAAACACACATCTCAATATATGTATTTATATGTAGCATGTCTGAATAATCCTCTTCAGGGATTTAATCTTTGGCCAAGCCCATACAATAGCAAATAAATGAGTGGAAAAAAAGAAATAATCAGTTCAAGACTTGGTGAGTCATCTTAATGGCCAAAGCAAATTCAGCAATACATTTTTGTTTTGACTTAAATTTGTTTGACTAAATTGAATAATATTTTCCTGACCTTCTGAATCAAGTCTCTTGAGGATATATCTACATACCTAGCTGGTCAGTCCTTTGGACCCATCTAACAATAAGTCAATTGACTGACCCAATTACTGATACCCAATTACTAACCATACACTAACTAGTTAGTAGTTAACAGTTGTCCTATTTTCTGAAACTATTTCCGTCCTAGCATCCTGTAGGTATTGTTGAAAACCAAAACCGCATTATATATGTTATGTTATTTTTGTGGAGAGGAAGAAAAATATTTCATTTCAGTACAGAGCTTTACTAACCATACACTAACTAGTTAGTAGTTACTTTTTCCTCTCTTATCCCCAACTTATTATATATCTGACTTAGATTCCTCCTTTGCCCTTATCATAGTCAACTCTGTGTCACTGTTATCTATGAATAGATCATATTCCCCCAATTAGATCTGAAATTCCTTGAGCACAAAAGTCAATTTTTCCTTGAAAAGACAGCTTCTCTTAGTTTTAGTTGTTCTAACAGGATAAAGGACACTACCTATGAGGGAAAAAGTCATCTTGTGACCTTGAAGAGGAACAGGTTAGAGGGTAGAGGAAGTAAGTGTATCACCTTAGCATCACAGAATGATTTTGTGGAAGTCATCTCAGTTCAACCTCCTTATTTTACTGATGTAGAAACTAAGGTACATTTAAGGTGGAGGGAAAACTGAGGTCTAGAGAGTCAACTTGTCTAAATTTGAACATTCAGTTTATAGCAGTGATTTGTATGGCATCAAGACATGAAATACAAAAGTCTTTGAAGAAATTTAAATTAGCATTACACAGAGAGCAATAGAGAAGGCACTGTGGGTATGAACAGGTGGCAGTATTTAACCATTGAGGAACTCTGAAAAGTAAGTGTAAAAGATGTTGTCAAGGAATTGTATGATAGAAGAGAAGGTGGAACAGTCACATGGCAAGGGTGAGAGATGTCAGATGGATAGACCTAGTGGTCCAGTGGCATTCTCCAGATGTCAGAGGAAAGCCCCATCATGTAGGGTTGAATGCCTATGGCAAACTTATGGGAAAACATGGAAGAAATTCACAAAGACTTGGCAGGAATTGATGAGTTGTCATCTGTGTCATTGAAGGGGCATTCAAATTGATGGGATCACATCTGATATTCAAGCATGAAATCTATAGTCAAGCCAAGACTAGAACCCAGGCTCCTGACACAATTCCTCACAACTCTATGTTGTTTAAGTTGTCATGACTTTGCCAGAGAAGATGATAGCTTCACCGACCTTGATTTAACCCAAATCTTATTTCTCTATATACACATTGTATAATATGTATAGGCTGTATAAATGAGGGATCTGTTTGTAAGTAACCTTTATCACCAGGTGATGAATCAAATTGTAAACAATTCAAATGAGTAACAAAATTAATCTGAGAACTATGTGTTTATCCGAAAGACATTTTACAGGCTAACTGTGCAAGTACATTCTTTGGCTACAACCCATGACAGGGTCATTCTGAGGGAGAACTAATCATTTAGTAAACAGAGAAAAGTGTGATGTGTATACTTAATAAGCCATTACAGAGGGAAAAGCAAACTCCTACCTTCAAGTAATGTTCTCCAGAAATAAATGGCTCAGATCCAAGCACTACATAAATATATATGCATGTACACATAAATACATATGTGTATTATGTGAACATATACATATGTGTATATACACACATACATGTGCACACAATGCAGAACCTTTTGCTCTTAACTCTTTCACTTTTAAAGGGAGCATCAAATAGAGGGTTATATATGTTTATAGGTGTGATATTTTTTTTGGAGGGGACGTTGAGACAAAAAAAACCATTGAGCTATAAAGATTCTGATTTGTGATTCAGCCTTCTTTCTTAGACTTATTTTCATTGCCTTGCTGGATATATCCACTGGGATAGAATCAAGCTCAATATGGCCAAAAACTGAACTCATCACCTTCCCCTCCAAACTCACCATTCCTCCCAATTTCTCTATTGCTGTTTCCTATAGGACTACCATCCTCCCAGTCTTGAAAACTTTGAGTAATTTTTTACTTTTTCCTCTCTTATCCCCAACTTATTATATATCTGACTTAGATTCCTCCTTTGCCCTTATCATAGTCAACTCTGTGTCACTGTTATCTATGAATAGATCATATTCCCCCAATTAGATCTGAAATTCCTTGAGCACAAAAACTATGGTGTGTTCATCATTCTATCATTCTAACACCTAACATAATGTTTTGCTTATGTTAGGAACATCATAAATACAGAATTGAGTTGAAGCAGAAACAAAAATTAAAGGGGAAGATCAACCTTATGCTCAGCTGAGCTGCTGGGTATCACATCCAATAGTACTCTTACCAAAGAACTGTTCAGTCCAATTCCCCCTGTCTGTACTTAGCCCTAAGGATTTGAACTACCAGAGGGCTTTCATGTTTTAGTGAGTGGCAAAGCTGGCCTTGTCAAAGAAGGATAGTCACAGTCTCTGCCAAGACTGGTTGCTCTGGATTTTCTCATCTTGTCTTGGTTTCATGCCAATTCTTCTTCGAGATGAAAGGAACAGTGTGGTTCAGTGGGCTATGGAACAAACTCAGGACTAAGAATTATAACCAGGGCTTTGATTCCACTGTGGTATTGGTTCTGTGGAGTAGTTATTTGTAACTTTGAACCTTTTATTAAAGCTTCTGTGTATCAGTACATTCCTCTGAAAAGTGGGATTAACAATGTCAATTCATCTCACTAGGTAACAGCAAGGGAGAGCTAGTAAAAATGACGATGAAGCATACTGAAAACGGAAGCTAACTGCTAACTAACCTAGCATGAGATTACCTCTCTGTTTCTCAGTAAGGAAAGTGGATTGTGGTAAACCAGTGGAGGAACAGCATGGCCTTAAACTACTTAAAATAGAGAGTGGCCAGGGCATGCTGGAGGCATTGCTGTAGCCTTTCCACCTGCATGCTGGTTTCTGCTTGCCCCTTAATGCCCCTTCCCTAGGGAAGGGATTTTGTTATTCTACTTTAAACACACCATAAAAAGCTCCTTTTTCAGCAACCACCTTGACTACCCACATTTGGGAAGCTCTTCTCTCTTTCTGCCAAACATAAATTTGTATGGAGAGAATCCAAATGGAGAAAAATGGACAAAGTTTTCTCTCCTCTGTATTTAGGTGGGAATCTTATAGCTCTCAGGAGGACTAAGGAAATTTCTAAGTCCTGCTAGCAATGGGGGTTTGTCCCAATATTTGGTGAAACATGAAAGACAGGTATTCTGCTTCAACTGGGCATTAGTGCTCACCTGGTCACCATAATACTTTCATTCTAGTCTGTATTTAGTCACAAATAGCTGCAGTGACCTTGGTCAAATCATAGGATCATGGATAGAGAACTAGGAGGGCTTTTAGTAAGCTTCTGGTCCAAGTCCCTAATTTTAAAGAAAGGAAAATGAAAGCCCAGAAAAAAATCTCTCCGTAAAATGAGGAAGTTGCACCAGGCAATGTCCAAGATTCCTCCTCTTCTCACTTCTGATAGTCTAAAGTTCTGTAATTCTAAGGGGTATCCATACTTGACAGCATCCCCTTGCCTTTTGGACAAGGGATAAACTCTGGTTGCTCACTCTCATGGGATTAATTATACGACTATTAGCAATAAAACAAAATTGTATACAGTTTTTGCTGCCAATCTCTTTGTTCTAAATCCCACAGAAGTTTAACCCCTTACAATTTAAAAGAAGTACCCTCCCTACAATGCCCTCCTTCCTCCCACCTCCATCAACATGCAGCAAACTCAGCTAGCATGTGAAAGTCTGGCTTTCACAGCCTTAAAACATGGAAGAAGCACAAAACCTTAAGAAAAGGAGAATTGACTCAAGAAAATAGGAATCATTATTACTTATTAAGGAAATAAGTCTCTCTATTCAGGGGGCAGGAAAGAAGGCAGATACTTCTCTTGGATATTGGCAACTAGTATCCCTAATCTCCCCACTTCCAAGGCTTCCCCCTTTGATCTCTGGCTGAGTGGGGATGCCACTGAGCCTAACTTTAGCACATTCAGCTTACCCAACTTCAAGGTTACCTAGAGGAAAGGACACTTGTTCTCGATGCTTCCCATTTCGAGTCTGAAAAAATATCTCTCCATCTTCATCATTGCCATCCCTGCACACAGGACTTACCTGCCACCCCTTTTGAGGAGAGAGTAGTACTTGGAGTTTTGAAGACAGGCAATATATTTCTGTGCTAAAGGATGATATTTATTTCCCCACTGATTAGAGAATAATGTATCCTTGTCTAGTCAATCACAGCGTAGCTATAATGCAGTCTATCTCCAGGATGTCATAGAATGTTATGTCAGATCATGCTACATCCAGCACACAAGCACACACGACACACAGCTATACTCCAGCTGGAAACATCTTCCCCTTTCATTCACCCCCCCCACCCCCCACCATTTTGGACGCTTTCTGTACTCTAAAAGCAGGAGCCCTGGGCCCAACTGCGCGGAGTACATCGTGTACGTGGGATGGGGTGGTGTGGGGCGGCAGATGGAGGGGGGAAGACAGAGGGAAAGAAAGGAGAAGTAGGGTGTGCGGAGGAGAAAACCGAACTGAGAGATGGGTGAAGATTAAACAGAGGAAGGAGGGGGAGGAGAGGAAAGAGAAGGAGAAGGAAGGAGGAGGGAAAGGAGGGGGAGGAGGAGGAGGACGAAGAGACGGAGACATGGGAGCGCATGGGTACTTGTTCTCATTTTAGAGGTTCAGGCGAGAGTTGCTGTCGAGCCCCATTTAGCAATGCAAGGGCGGCGGGAAAGGAAGGATGGAGAAAGGAATGAATTGAAAGAGACGCATCCCGTCCGCTAGCTGAGCTCTGCCAGTTTTCCGGCTCCTCAGCCTCTGCCCAGAGCGCCAGTGCCACAGTAAAGTTGCTATTATTATAAGAAAAGAAAGTTGCCCGGCTTCCTACCTGCTTCCAGCTCTCCGCCGGCATAGAAGGTCAGGCAAAACCAGTCAAGGGAGGGAGTGTCTCGGTGACCTTGCCCCAACTGTCCACTTCCCCCAATGTCTAGGAAATGCTAGAGAATTTCAGGTCACAAAGGCTAAATTCATCTCACCTACATGCATGTGAATCCCCAACTATGCGTTTGAAAGTGCCACTCTACGTGCAACCTGATCACAAGAGAAGCATCGCAGGACTATGCCAACGAAAACTCGAAGGGACGTTTACATTTCCCTCCCCTGCCCTCTCTTCACCTCTCCTCTCTTCTCCTTTCCCTTGTAATCTCTCTACTCTTTCCGTCTTCCTCTTTCTACTCTCTTTCCTTCCTTTCCTTCAAAAAAGTAACAGCCACTTTGAAAAAGAAGGCACTTCGGTTAATTATCTGCTGTTAAAAAGACCTGTTTTCCTTTCACCTCCTTGAGAGGCGAGCGATAAATTCTTTCACCTATTCCTGCCGAGGTCAATAAATATTGGGACATTCTACTCTTGATGGGTGTGTCCTGGGGCTCAAATTGGACAGGATCTCATAGGATATTTGATTTCCTTATTAATTTCAATCAGATTTCTCACCTTTTCTAAACCTAGTATCTTCCTGGATAAATATTGCAGGGAGGGAGGAGATGGGAAAATTTACTCTCTGTTGACACTATGAGGAAGAATTTTATAAACAAGATCCCTAAATTAAAGTCAGAAAAATCTTGAACCCTAGGTTTATCATCTTCATATTGAAGTTTAGCTGTAAAATCTCATCTCATTTAAACTTTACATGATTACCAAATGGTAGGGCTAGAAATACAAAGGCAAAGTAGAATGAAGAATTGAAATAATTTCTGTATAAATTGAGAGAAAAGACTTCACTTCTTATTTAGATAAGGGAGAAGAACATTTTAAGGCCTGTCCAGGTTATTATTATATTATTATTTCCATAGTCTTTCTATAAGTCCTCCCCTAAGCACCACCGTGATGCTTCTTGGCTATAAGAGGCAACTCTCAACACACACACACACATGTACAACACAATATGTATGTATATGTATACATGTATATGTGTATACATATGCGTGTCTAGACACATTCATAGACACACACATATTCACTACACTAGACTTTTGGAAGGGAGTGTGCAAAAAGACAAAAAACCAAAGAAATGGTTTCTGATCTCAAGGAACTTACATGAATGGTAGGGGTGGGAGGTTTAAATCACATACATAAACTAATAAATATGAGGGGGCAATAACTAGTATGTTGCAATAACTAGTATATTGCATAATTAATATGCAATAACTAGTGGTATCAGGGAAGGATTCTTTCAGACCATGCATTTGGACTAGCCATTGGCAAGTCTTATCAGTATGAAAAGGATTGGAATACTGGCCAGTGATGGACTGTATTTCCATCATCCAAAAGCGATTTTTTTTGGGGGGGTGCCACATCAGCTTTCAAAGATTATCTACTTAGTTATAAAGGGGCTGCCATCAGCATCAGCGGAGGAAATACCCATAACCAGGATGCCACCTAGCAGAGAACTTTGAAACTCCATATCCTTAAAGTTCTTAAGGACTTCGTAGAAATTATCTCTATGTATTTATTAGTTCTATAGAACTTTTGGTATTTATTGTTTCACCTCATCCTCAAAACAACCCTTTGAAATAGAATTAATGTTGCTATTCTCATTCTATAGATGAGGAAAGAGATGGCTCATAGATTAAAGGATTTGCTGTCACCTGGAAGATTGCCCAAAGCTAGTGTTTCTGATTCTATCCTGTGCTCTTATAAATTCAGTAAAATTTACCAAGAATTGGGACTGAGACCCACCACTGTCTGTGATAATCCAAACTCATAGTTTCACAGAATCCATCTTACAATCAATTTAACCAAACCAGGTAAAATTTCCAACCCCAATGGACAGGACTCTTTCTATGAATCTCTGTAATTCTCATTCTGGAAAATAAATCACCCCACTTCATAGTTTGCTTAACTTCAATGCCTACAAAGAAGAAGTGGTGAAGTTGCAAGTCTCAGTCCAGGATTAGGATACAATCTTTTTCTCATATTTCAGCATTTTTACTATTTTCTTGGCATATTTAGGTCTTCCCTTTTAGACATAAAAAATGTACCAGATCTGAATTGTGAAGGAATCTCCTAGATATTGGCCTCTCAAACCAAAGGATCCAGAGACACAATGACCAGAAAACTCTCAGGGAAAACTCTTCTTTCTCTCCATTTTGCTATGATTCTCTGATTTAAATAAGTTAGAGGTTTCCCACATGCTCATTGCCTTCACTCCCTCATTCCAGTGCCACCTCACACAATTTCCAGATTTCATTTTTTTCAAACAGTAGAGCCATAATTAAATTAGATAAAACTCAAAGCCCTGAGAATTTGGAAGGAGGGTCAGAGTTGTAGAAAGAACCCTTAATTAGGCATAAGGAGACTTGGATTCGCGTTCTGATTCAGATACCTCCTAGTTTTGTGTACTTGGACAAGTCACCTAAAAATTTCTGAATTTCAGGTGCCTTACCTGTAAACTGTGATAGTGACAATAATATTTACAGTACCTATTTTACAGAGGCATTTTGAGAAAACTACTGTGTGAACCTCAAGTGTGTGATATATAAATGTGAGTTATATTTTCTTTCCCTGAGGCTGTCATCTTTCAGTCTCATTAACTTATGAAATTTGCTCTCTCTCTCTCTCTCTCTCTCTCTCTCTCTCTCTCTGTCTCTCTCTCTCTCTCTCTCTCTCTCTCTCTCTCTCTCTCTCTCTGTCTCCTTTTCTCTTTACCACTTTTTTGGTGTGATAGATGGGGGATATTAATTAGACAATATCAAGAGTTTCATAATGTACCTTCCGGATTTGGGAAAACAGGTGCACTCAGAAAGCTAAAAGTTTACTTTTCATTCCAACCCAGCAAACCATGTTAACATCAGGATCCCATTAAGACTTAATCCCGTTTTCCTCTAGAAAGTGCAAGATTGTTGTTAACCTTCTGCTTTCAGATAACTTTGAAAGTAGAAGCAGGTGTCTTTTAGGGGAAAGGAGAAGGGTAACAACTGAGAAAACCCCAGAGTCCATCCTGAGATAATTTTCGAAAGGATTTCACCAGCACATACTAACGTTGCATAGATATCTACACTCCAGTGACTCCAGAGCTTCAGAGGGTGATTTAGAAAGAACCAGTATAAAGGGGAAGGGACAAAGGGGGAAAACACAAGGGGAGATAACTCTTCTATTAATTAGTCATATCCTCTATGGAGCATAAGGACTTTTTGCTGCTTCCGTTAGATGGCGCTAAAGACTTTGCAACCACTTGTAAAATGTGTTATTGTCCGAAACAAAAAGAAATGACATACAAAGGGGAAAAGAGGGGAACTGGGAAGGGGGGAAAGGGGGAAGAGGAAATGCATACTGCATACACGTATGCTTCATAGCATTAATATGTAAAGCAAAATATAGTATTGAAAAGTATGAGTAAAGTGGTGAGGGAAGAACAGAAACCCTCAAGCAAGAAGACCTACATTCAATTCAAGTTACATGGTGCTAACTTTTTCTCTTCTCTCCTCTTCTCTTCTGTTCTGCTCTGTTCTCTTCTTTCCTTTTTTCCTGTACTCCTCCTTTTTCTTCCTTCTTTCCTCCCTCTTTCCATTCCTCCCTCTCCCCCTTTTCTCCCTCCCTTCCTCTCCCATCTTTTTCAACTTATGGTTGATTACTTCCTCTTCTAAGCTTAGAAAAGAGCACAGAGACTCTGTGTAGGAGGCTAAAGCAACAAAGACCCGGGATCACCAGGCCTAGCAAAGAGTAACTTTCCTGCTGTAAAATATGTTATTGTCCGAAACAAAAATAAATGACATACAAAGGGACATCCCTAGAGACACCAGCCATGTCAGAGTAGCAGGTTTCAGAAAGGTTGTATTCGTCCACCGCTAAAATATTAAGGGGAGAAACTCTGGAGCGAAGAGAAGAGAGGTTAATGTTATGAAAAGACGTGGAGCTTCAGTTTAGATTCAAACCTCCAATCCTACTTACCTTCGAAGAAAATATTTTTAAAGGGGGCAGACGATACATGCTAGTGTGGTTTCTTTGTGAATTTGAAAAGTTCACTTCGTTGTAGTATTCTTTATTTTAAGTCAGCTCTATACTTTGGGAGTATTTTCAAGTTATTCCGGGGTGTATAACGTTGCGGAGACAAAAGTAATGACACCTATATGAATTAAAATCGCTTTTCAAGTTTTCCTTCTCGGTCTGTGGGATATGTGGGGAAATAGTTGCAAAATAAGTATTTAACTAGCAAGCTCCTAAAGACTATCCCCAGCACACCCACCGCTTCAAGCCTCCTCCTTAAACTACTTTCCCAACAACCGGAATTCATCTCTAAAGTTCGATGTCTGGCGGTCTGAGTGTATGGGTTCAAACCTAGGAAAATGGGCTCCAGACACGGGGAGGAAGAAAAAAAACGTCCATTCCCCTTTGGATGTGAACTTTCCCTTCTGGTAAGTTCTCCTTTAAGAAATGAACTGTTCCCTATGAATATTTAATGCTGTTTGTCTGAAGTATCCAGATGACGCGGACTACAGCCTGCTTCACATACAGGTCCTGAATTATGGTGGAGTAAATCAGCACCCTCTAAACGCACCCACTGCAATGAGTTCTGGTGGCATCCAGTCGCTAATGCTATTAAACATACGTATTCCAAACGAGAGAAAAGAAAAGAAAAGGTTGGGAGAGGAAGAAAGAGGAGGGGGAAGGGGGATTAAAAAGAGGAAGAGGTTGAAGGGAAAGGGGCTGGGGCAGGGGAACCTAGGCTTAGGGGTGAGTAAGATATTTTGTTCATTTCCATAAGAAAGCTGAAATCACAGTTGGAAGCAGGATTTCTTGCCCCAACAGCCCCCTTTTCTGCAAGAAGCAGGCTCGCGAGCTCAGAGCCATAAGTGTGTACTCTTGTCTTTGATTGTGTAGATAAAATGTGGTTTCATATTTTGCTCAAAATGAGACCGGTTTCCTGTCTGTGTATCGAGTGGAAGAACACCGCAAGGGTAAGTCCAAAGCTTGTGTTAGCCGGTGAAGGAAGGGGGTGGAGGGCTGGGGGTGGGGGAAAGAGAAGGGAGGAGACGAAGCAGAAGGGTATTAAACTTCCAGATCACTCCTAGACCAAGAGGACACAAATGAATATAAGATAAAACGAGTTTAATAAATAAATGGGGGTGGGTTCTCAAGACTGTTGAGAGGGTTATGAATGACCCTTTCCAAAAGAGAAGAGGGAAAACGAGAGTGTCAGAAGGCTCCTTACCCAGTTCATCTTCAAATGGGAGGGAGATACTTTCGCTGTTCCTTAACCAACCCCCTTCCTGCGAATGAATAAAGTTAACTTTCTCTGTTGCTTGATTCCAAATGAGGCTTGGAACTTCTACTTTCGCATTAAGTTACTTTTCAGTGTGAACAGCAGACATGTGTCCTCAATTCTATAGTATATAAAAAAAATCTACTAGGTGCTTTATGATTCCATCTGGAGAAATTAAAACCCAGATCTGTAATGTTTATTCTTAGATAGTTTACAAAAAGCGAAAAATGTGTGAGACACATGTCTGCAAATATAACAAAAGTACTTTCCCTTATGCTTAAAAAAAGTTGTATGCAAATGGCATCATTTTACCAACTCTACACCACCTGTACTTTGCAGTGAAACTAAATCGGGTCACATAAAAAGCACCAATCAGATCTAGCAATTAAATGCCAATTATAACTATCAATGAGTTTATTATCAATGATTACTGTTAAGGAATCTTAAACTTGCCTACAGTAATCAGGTACTTTTTTTTAAGCTCTTGTTTTAAAACACTACTACTAGAATTTTTAAAAATCTACCCCCCCTATTCTCCCTCCTCCTAAAAAAAGAAATGGTGGAGAATATGTTTTTACATTTCTCCCCAGTAAGCAACCATGGTCAGTGCTGGATTTATTACTTTCTGTTAAGTTTATTGCTACTTCTTATAAATAATGGAAACTTAGTTCCTTGGAGTGTCGGGTTACGAAAACGTGTAATTGACAATGTAAGTTACAACTTCACTTCCCTGAATTGTAAAGCGAAGGGAATCTTCTTTCTCATCCCTTTGGTAAAGTCGGAAACTAGGAAGAGTTGAATGAAGGAGCGTTTAAGACTTCAAACGTAGCAATTAATCTAGGGAAGATAGGGAGGTGGGGAAGAGGAGGAAAAGGGAAGGAAAGCAGAAGAAAGTGTTGCTTCCGCTTACTTCTTCCCCACCCCCACCCCTATCCTTAAAATCGGTTTGGCTGTCACAAGCCCAGCAGCTGTCTGAAAAGCAAATCCCCCCCGCCCCCGAAACAGTCCCAAAACAAAAACAAAACAAAAAAAGTGGAGGATGTGGTGATTCTGAAATTGTAAAGTCTTGTATGGTTGCCACTTTTCTTTTTCTTACTATCGTTCCAGGCTACCTCTTTATCATTGGTTCTTAGCGACACACCGATTTTTATCCAAAATCCAAATTAGTGAGGAGAAATGGGATAGGGGAAAAGAAAAGAGGGAAAGGGGAGTCAGGGAGAGACGTGGATGGAGAGAGAGAGAGCGAGAGAGAGAGAGAGAGAGAGAGAGAGAGAGAGAGAGAGAGAGAGAGAGAGAGAGAGAGAGAGAGGGAGGGAGGGAGGGAGGGAGGGAGAGGGAGAGAGAGAGATCTGAGAATAGATTGCCGCTGGAATCCAGAGCCAGAAAGGAGGGGGCAGCTTTTTCTATGGCTTGCAACCAGTCACCGTGAAGCAAGCTGTGGGCAATTGGGCGTTCAGAGAAAGAGCCGTAGGGTCAATAGGGTGGAGGTCACCTCTGCTCTTTACTTCATATCTCAGCCCATTTTCGGTGGCCTTTTAGGCCACTGGTTGCGTTAAAGCGATCAACCTACATTCTTTCTTCTTTTAGACAACTGCATATCAGCTCGCCTGGTGGAGCTAAGGCAGTAGACATCTGGTTCTGATGTATTTCCCATGCTAGCATGAAAGTGCCTAGGCTGAGATGGCAGAAACTTGAGCTGGTTGCAAAAAGTGAGTTCTTTTGCCAGGCAGTGTAAAAGTTTTGACAATTTCAGAGCCCTGGGTATTAACCCTATTCCCAAGGCAAAAGGGTACAACTTCATTTACCTGCTCTTTGAGGCTGTTGAGAGTAGCCTAGAAATTGTCAGAGAACAACGAGGAAAGGAGTTCTAGCCTCAGACAAGCCAAGAATTATGGCAATGAAGTGACCCTCTTTTGAAAATGGGGTGCAGATAGTGATATTGATCAAGCAATTGGATGGCTAGGGAAAAAAGAAGGAAGAATTCTTTAAAGAAGGAAGAACATTTGCATTCTCTATTAAGTAACAATCCAAGATCAGGCATCTATTGCCTATGTCTCACATAACTGTACCATAAGAAAGTCATCTGATCAGAAAATCAAACCTATATTATGTCTTTCAACAGAATAGCTGTCCCGTCCTCAGAGTGTAAGCCCAACAAGATAGCTTGATGCTGTTTAAAGACAAACAAAAGACAACCACAAAAACTTGGTGACCTGCTACACATTCCTAAGATCAGCATAAGCATGTTTAGGTAGGATCAGAGCTAGCACCCTTATGATGCCATGGTACTCCTGGTCACAGAAGGTGGAGAGAGGGGAGGAGGATAAACCTGCTAAAATCAGGTTGGGGGAATTTGCAGACAATTTTTATGCATTTTCTTTTTCGATCATCCTCAGTCTGAGTAAGGAAAAAAGAAAGAGGAATCCTTTGGTCTGGTTTTGTGTTTTTGTCTTGTTCTTCCACCTAGATTGTCCTCTTCTAAGTTATGTAGGAATTGGAAACAGAAAAATAAATTGTTTTAATTGATGATGTGCCACAACCCCCCACATAAGCATTAGTGAGTCATTTTTACAAAGCTACTCTTGTGCCAGGATTTTCCTCAGGAACCTTCAGAAGGTGTCAAGGTCAGTAGCTGGAGAGTTTTCAACAGGCCTGTTTGCTGAGAAACTGACATTTTTTAAGAGCTGAAGATGTCTTTTTCTTATCTTACAACTTATTATTTTTTTTAGTTGACATATGAATAGTAAACAAAACTTTCCATCCTACATTTGAGAACCAATAGTTGGCTAATAACTCCTCCATAGAAAGACCTTTTACCTCTTTTAAGAACACCTCTAGCTCTAACTGCCCCTCCAGACACAGAGCCTATACATATAGATTATGGGGATTTGGGGGGGGGGTGTCATTAAAATGACTTAGTTCAAAGATGACTATAGACATTTTTTGGATTAAATTTATACACACACATACATACGTACATACATATGTACGTATGTATATTTCTTCCTGTCTAGAACTCACACACTTATTTCTGGACAGATTTATTTATTAAAAATATGTGTATATACATATATATGTATATGTATACATACATTGTGTATCCTAGACAAGAAGAGATCTATTCTAACCTTAAATTTCTCTATTCCAGAACTGGACTTCTAATTTCATGAAATTTTTTCAGTATCCCCCTCTTCCTATGGCTTTTTAAAAAGGCAGCTAATAACAATCGCTAGCATTTATATGGTGATTTAGAGTTTGCAATGTGCTTTCCGTAAGTTATTTCATTTGATTCTCAAAATAATCCTGTGAGATAAGTGCTATTATTATCCCCATTCTACAGATGAGCAAACTGAAGCCTGTCTGTACGATTAAGTGACTTTCCTTGGGTCACACAGCTAGTAAGCATCCAGTGAAGGATTGAAACTAAGGTCTCCCTGACTCCAAGTCACCTAACTGAGAGGATTTTAAAGGATATTGTGTGATGCAGTGTATATCAGCAACTCTTGCTATCACTCCTCTCAGTGTGATATTTTAGTTGGGGGTGGGGAATTATTTCCCTCTTTGGACCAGGATACTTGACAAGGCATAGAAACACCATTATGCTAAACAAAATTCAATGAGCAGTCAAAAATCTTTCTTTGCAATTGTATTTAACTGGTATCACTTAGAGGCTTACTGCCAGCTTTCTTAGATTTCAGAAAGGGGAGTATAATTTAGGTCTGAGAACATGCCCCTGACCAGACAGACTTCTGGGGTTAGGGCTTCATTCTAGGCTTGCTCCTGAAAACCTTTCCTGGGGAAATTTTGGGCCGGTAGACAAAAGTAATGCAAAGAAATCCAGTTTTACATCTCCAGAAAGTAAGAAGCATTTTAATTTGTTAGCTTAAATTAGAAAGGTTTGGATGGGTTTAAGAGTGATATCAGAGTAATGTCTTTTTATTTTTGACCACATTTTGATATAACCCCCTACCCCCACACTTTTCACTTTGTCTCACTTTGCCCTAGAGCAACTAAAGAATGACTTTGGGATCTAGGTCTGGGTTAACCATGTAATACTCATCTGGGACTTCAATTCTACTCCTGAAATCTATCCCTTGTCTATCCCTTCTCTCTATCAGAAGTCTTATTACCCTATTCTCAAAGCACTTTTCCTACTTTCTCAGAAAAAGAGGCAGAAAAGAAGTAGGAAACCCTGAAAATATTTGGGGTTTCTTAAGGTAAAGGATAGTTAGAAGATTGTACATCCTGAAGGCACTGAAATCAGAGGGACATATCCAGTTAGGAGATGACAGACTTTTCTTCTTTTTAATCTTTGAGATTAGAGCCAAACATTTCTTTTGATAGATTTCAGTGCTTTTCTCACCAGCCTAGACATAGGGTTGGGTAGGGTGGGGTGATAGGAGTTTAAGTCTCTGCCAAAAGCACTTCTGTTTCCTTATTTCCCATATCTGTTTTTTTCTTCTAGAGTGGCAAAAATGGGTTGGATTGTGGGAGGGAAATATAATGGAGGTTAGGAGTTACAAAGAAAACTTAGGTTACTCAGAATGTTAGGAAAGAGGGGGAAAGGAGATGGTTCTCTGTTGAATCGGCTTCAGATATTTGAGGGCATGTGGGCGGGTGTATAGCGAAGAAAGCTGGGGCCACATTCTTCATTTAAGGCATCCTGGCTTTTTAATTTGTAAATTAAACATCCCCACCCCATTCCCCTTTCTCATGGCTTGATTATTAACATTTCCATTTTTCTCTTTCTTGTTCTCTCTCTAACCATGGTCATTAGGAGAAGTAGCCACACAGGACGTGCAAGAGGCTCAGCAGGGCACGAAAGTGCCAGGGCTGGTTAGGGCAGAGCCAGGGATTCTGGCTCACTCTGTCTTTGGCATCACTGCCCCTAGAAGATATATTCCTGCTAGTGACCTAAAACACGTCCAAACCAGCTACCTAACTGAAGTCAACTCCAGTCGCCTTTCACAGTACTACCAATACCCCCAGCCTGCCTGACAACAAAAGCCCAACAAGTCTCTGCTTGAACTAGCTTGGAAGTCAAGCCGACACCAGAGTCACCAACCTACATCATGTGGTCAGTTTGGAAACAGCAGGGGTCAGACCCTCTCCCATCTCCTAACAGCCTCACCAAAATGGATAGATTCTTAAAGCCCAACAGACACCAGAATGCCATTTAAAACCTAGGCACGTTTGTGGAGCCCAAGGGAACAACTGACTGGATTCAGTGTCTCAGGAATTGGGTACATGCCTGTAAGGTGTGTGATCCTTTAAAGATCCATGTTACTAGTTTTGCATGAAGGCTTTGTTACAGCTTTGTCAGCTTGCTTGCATTCAGCAACCTTACTCCCACCCCCACCCACCCTTTTCCTCTTCTCCCCTCAACTGCCTACTCTAGCAATGCCTGGCTGAGTTGCTTTGAAGCTCCCCTTTAATACATTTCATAGGAAAATTGTACACTGACTATGCACTGGATATCTCTCTAGGAGACATGGTCTCCCTTCTTTGCTTGTTGATAATAAACAGGGTTTTTACTCCCAGTCTATTAGCTTCGAATAGTTGGCTTTTCCTTGGCGTATATGGTTTATGAACGTGGCCTCCAGCACATTCACTGCTGCTACTGAATACTTCTTTCCTCACCCATCCCATCCAAGAAATAGTGGTATAGAAATGACCTGATGTTGATAGAGATGATAACCTAGCTTGATTTTAGAAATTTAGCATGTACTAACCATTGAGCAACTAATTCTCCAACCTTTAACTAAGTTCATTGTTCCAGAAGTTTAAAAATGGATTATAAGAGATGCATTTTTTGAGGGGAGCAGGGATAGGTTGGATAGTTATAAGATAAGCTTTGGAACTTGGAAAATGGGTGTCTGAATTAAGAAGTGAATACACACACATACATACATATGTATACACACACACACACAAAACAGCAACAATGATAAGTATTATATACACAAACTCCTACAACCTATAAAATAACATCAGCCTATTTCACTTTATTTTCTACCCCTTTCCTTACCATTGCTACATGGGGATATATGGAATACCCTTTATTCATCTTTTTCTCTTAGTTTCTCTCTCTCTTTCTCTTCCATATGTTCTATTATATTTACCACACATACAACACATGTATCTTCCCCATAATTGTCCCAAATTATCATATAACAAGGTTTACAGTTAGGGATGTCATGTATAAGTGGGTACCTCCCATCCTAGGCCTTTTCCTCCCTTGAAGTTTCAATTCGAGGCTGAGAAACAAAAGAAAAACATAATTGATATCCTTCTTTGTTCCCCCACCCCCTTTGAATCTGCCAAAGGAAAGCTAGCAGGAACATCTGCATGTATAAATAATACTGACCTCACATCCATCTAACCTCAGCAAATAAAATAACTAGTAAAATTCCCAATAACCCCCTATCCCAACAACCACAACACCTACAACAACAAAACCGAAGCTCTTTCTCCAGGTAGATTTGTGCATCAAGTTATGCTTAGGACCAGAGCCCTGGGTGCCTGAGCTGTGTATGAGAAGCTGGATAATTCCATGTTCTCTCCCCCTCCACCCCCCCCCCCTTTCCAAAAGCAACTTCAGGGACATCTTTAGTACCTGTTACAACTTTTGTTTCAAGATGATTTTAAAAATTCTGGGTATGGAAGAAATTTCAAAGTGATAAAGCAACATGATTATGTTTAAGTAGCTAGCTTAGAGATGATTTGAAGTTGAAAAAAAAAAAAACAAACCCAAGCTTCTCTGGCCCTGTACTCTCGAAACTTGAATAAAAAGAGAACTAAATATTCCTAAATTATTTTGACTTCATTAATGTCCTGGTGGTACATACCAAAGATTCTCCAAATGAAGTCCATTTTTTGTTAATTTCGCTCCCTCCCCTCTTACTCCTTTCCCTTCTTTCCCAGACAACCCAGCAAAGAGATTCGACCTCGGGAGCCAGGGGGAAAAGACATAGAGACATGCTATCCATACAGAGGTCTACAGATTATATTAGACCATTTATAGAGTACAAGAGCACAAATGAAACCTCTCTCCAGCACTCAGGCTGTCCTGTAACAACCTGAGTTGAATGAGGGTGATGGACAGAGGACAGGTTTGGCACCTCCCATTTCAACTCTGACTTACTGAGAGTTCTTTGAAATGAATATCTATTTGATTGCGGTGAGTCAGGTCCCAGGTGACTAAATGGGCTAGCCTTTTCCTGAAATCCTTGAAGACAAAACAGATCTGAGGCCTCCCAGCAGTTTTTCATCTGCCTCACCTCTTTAAAAATTATTCTTAAAATGATGTTTGATTTTTTTTTTGACTGGAATCCTGTACATTCTGACTTAGTAAGACTGGCAGCAATTAATCTTTGTGTCTTTTGTAAATATGCTAATGCTTAGAGCTTTAAAAAAAAAAATCACCAAATTCACCTTAAGGAGTTCTGGAACCTTTGATATTGACTTTTAGGAGTAGAATTCATAGAAATTAATTCAAGACTCAATTTCTCCCACACTCTATGGGGCCTGATCCCTTAGACTTTTCCTTTCCAGAAAGTGACATGCTAAAGAAAATTCCCTGAATAACAGCGACCCAGTTCAGGGTTCCCAGAAAAGAAAGCTCTAATATTTTAGCTCCAAATGAAGTCCTAGATTGGAGCAAAAGCTTAATTCTATATTGTGTTGTATGTTAAACTCTTTATGCTGAAGTAACTGAAGAAGTTTGGTAGACAAGTTTTGCCAAACATTTCTTAACTTCACCATCTTTAAAAAAGTGTGTGTGTGTGTGTGTGTGTGTGTGTGTGTGTGCATGCAAGTGCATGTAAGTCTTACTTCCCTAACTACCTCAAAGTCATTTACATTTCAGCTTCATGAACATATACATATACACATTAATATACACACTTTCTAACAATCTTTCGATAGAAACGATGAGACCCAACTACCATTAATGTTTTACCTTCAGAATAGTGAATTCTATAAATCACCTCCCAAAAGAGCATTGCTATACATTTTCTAAAAACAAAAACAAAAACTCATTGGCTGGAAATAGTAAATGTGTCCATCCTCATCTCTCTTTTTTAAAAAAGTACACTTAAATGTGGCCAATGCTCTCCATGCCTATGACCCCTTCCCTCCTCACTCCCCAATAAAGCTTTTTTTTTTTTTTTTTTTTTTTTTAGGTCAACATTTCTGTTTCCAAAGAGGGAAGAGAAAGAATGAATTCTATTAATGAATTACATACATGGAATGTTGGCTTGGTCCGGGATAATTTTATTTGTAAATAAGTGGTTTCCTGCTTATTATGCACTTTACACTGAAAAACCATGAAGCCTGGAAATATTGTAACACAGAGAAGCTTCCATCTCTGACCCCGATCTGCCTGATAGTCTTCATACCTTCATCTCTCTCTCTCCAAAGAAAATAGGTACTATTACAACATAGGTTGTAAAAACTGGCCCCATAACCACCTAGGTTAACCAGTAGACATATTCTTTCTAGCTTACACTTTTGCTTAAGTTAGAACATACTTTCAGCTGCCGCTGAGGTATCAAGGATCTCTGTAGATTCCAACTTTTGAGTTTTTTTTTTTTGAACTAAAAAATGAAAACCGCTTGAGGTTGGGAGCTTTTAAACATGCAGGAAAAGTGGTTGGTGTATAAGTGTGTGTGAATGCAGCAGAACCATTCATCTCTTCCTAGCTTTGGCTTATTTGCCACTGCTCAGCTATGCTACGATATACATCTCATTATCTGCAGAAAGCAGGGGGCTAAGATCTTGGGTGGTGTTGGACTTTATCGGTTCTAGTCCTTACGTAGTGGCAGCTACTCCCTCCTCTGCCTTTCTTTTTTAAATAGTTGGTACAACCTTTTATTTTAAACCCAAGAGAATCGAGTTTGAGGGAGAGAAACTCTTTTCCTTCTGCGCGCGCGCACACGCGCACACACGCGCATACAGACAGAGACTCGCCCGCGCACCAGCACATCTGAAAAAGTGCCTTGCACCCAGTTGAAAACTGCCAACCTTTGATTCTACAACAGAAGGCTATCACCCAGAATTTCACTGAAACTTTCCTTCACCCCAAATCCCCCCAATAGTCCCACCTTTCTAAACAACCTTCACTTGTTTCTTAATAATCTTCCTCTTTCTATAGTAACCATTTTGTATTCCTATTGTCTCTATACAGTCTCTAAACCTTAATCACCACCCCCCAAGCATTCCTCTCCTAAATAACTACGGCAGAACAGTGTTTTTTTTTTTTTTTTTTTTTAAAGTACTTGTTTCTATTACCCAAAGCATCCTGTTGGGTCTCTCCGATCTTGCATCAGACTTTTGGGGAAGGGGACCACTGAGATTGTGGCCACGGCAATTCTTTCGATTTAGAGGCTTCTCACTGATGGGGGACATTTGGATTCAGGGAGGGAGCAGAGAAGGCCAGCCTGAGACATCAACCCCATGCAGCCTCAAAACCACTACACAAATATCCACCACCGCTCGGTAATAGAAATTCAGCAAAGTTGATTTGAACTCAGTAAGGTAGAATACCCTTCTCTCTACAGCCACTATCGTCCGGGCCTTCATGTATTCGCAAGCAACATCCTTACTTCCACTGACTTGCCCTCCAACTTAACTTTAATAACTTTCTCTTCTCTTTTAGCTTGTTTTCTCCAGCGGCCACTACTTTTCCCCTAGTTTAATTGAACTGTAGTTTAATCTCTGTGGCTCCCAGTGCACCGATATTTTTAGATTGGATAAGAGTGGAGAATAGGAGAGGTAAGAAGCAAAAACTGTGTTTCAAAAGGTTTCGGTTTACAACTATCAGTAACATCGACAGACAGCTCCATTTAAAAAACACAGAGAGAGTTTTCTACTGCTTTTGAAAAGGCGTTACTTTTTACATCGCTTTTAGGAAGATAGATTAACAAAACATCACATTTCAAGCCATTCTGATCTGTAATTAAACGGAGGAGACGGGTTGTATTCTCCTATGGCTTTAACAGAAGTTGCAGTGATCCAAAGTCAGGTTGCTGTGTCAGAGTGGCATTTTTATTAATGAGAATACAAAAAGCTTGCATATTCTTAGCCCTGCTTGAATTTAGTTGCTAAGCAACCGGTGTATGGTAATTCATCCGCGAAATTTAAATCTTTGAGAAAGGATCGTGCGTTTTGCTGAATGGTCGCCACGAGGAAAACAACTTGTGGGATCCGCAGCAGCTGCCACTGGTGAACTGCACAGGCTGGCTGCCGCGGAGGGCCTGAGCAGGAGGAGGCTCCCTCCCTCCTTCCCTGCAGGTCTCCCATTGCCCACGATCAAAAAGCAGGTTAGAGACGGCCGGCCGGCCGGCAATAACAACAGTAGAAATAACAATACTAATAATAAACAGAAATTTGCCACCCAGTAGCACTCAACACACACACACACACACACACACACACACACACACACACACACTTTTATTGAACATCTTTCCCCTTCACCTTTATGTTTATTAAAGTGCCTCCTATTTATACCTGAATCATGCCCCCACACCTGAAATCAACTGCATCTCTAAACTTCTCCAGACCGATTCACTGATAGCCTCACTCTTCCATTGCTTCCCTCCCCCTATTTCCAAACAAACAAACAAAAAGACCAGGCACACCCACTCACCCACTATTTTGCCATTAGCACGATCTGTTAACTGTGCTCACAGACCCATCTGAGGTCACTTCCAGAGTTGATTTTTCCTTTAGGAAAACCGGCCTCATAAAAGAAATCAATCTACCCAGTCTGCCAGAAGACCAGTCTCCTGAAGCTGAAATAGAGTTACATCATAGGTCCATGCTTTCCACATTCACACTCATATTTTAAGATACAGGAACAAGCACGGATGTGAGACCAAGAATGAAAAAGAATAATCTAATTAATAGGTCATGATCTGATCTAATAAAATCCAAGTATTTGATTAGATAGTTCCGGTCCCACTACCTCTCCCCCACCAGCTCCCTCTTTCTCCCTGAAGTCCTCCAATTTTTCCCTGCGTTTCCTTCTCTGGGATAAAGCAGGTTAAAGATTAAAACACTGAACGCACTGATTTCCTTATGGAAGTCAAGGTCAAGCCTTCCATGCAACACTAGTAGTCAAGATGTCACGTGAGTGACCTCCAGCTGAAGGGTAGGTAAGAGCAGCTTTAAGGAGCTGGGATAAAAGCAAGTGTGCCACATGCATAAAGTTAGAGCTAGGTAGACAAGACCAAACAACCATTTTTATTTCATCAGCCTCCCTTCCCTTTCTATTGTTTGCTTATTTTTGCCAATAACTGGATGGGAAGAAAGGGGTTCTGTTCTTCCGTATCCATCCTATATGTCCTTATTTTTTTTTTTTTGTTCTGCTTTACCACCCCCCCTTCAAAATAGCGAAAGCCAGATCCAGAGCATCCTGCTTTGAAGGGGTCCATTGATACCCCCCCAACCCTCCAGCCCTTTTTATTCCTATCTCCCCTCTCCAGGACAGTCAAGTACTTCCAAATGAAACTGAAAATAATTGGGTTTTTCATTGGTACATTGCATCTGTTTTTGTCTTTCTAGCCAGTCACATGCATTCTACAAAATGAGAGAATTCCCTAAGAATTTCTATCTTCTTGCTTTTTTTTGGGGGGGGAGAGGGAAGGTCTGGGTCCTAAATATTTAATTTCAACTCTGTATCCAGTGTCAATACTTGTTGCATCCATTTTAGAATTTGATTAATTACCCTAGAACTTGGGCAAACTAAACTCCAAGTGGAGAGAATGTTTCTCTCCTACAATTTAGTTCTGAAAACTACAATCTACTGATGGATCTCACTCTGTTTACCACACAAATTGGTGCAAGTATATCCATCTCTTAAAACGTATTTATGCATAAGTATATAAAAGTGGCATTTTTGCTTTAACTTGAAGAGGTTGATCATTTATTACAAAAATAAAACGAATAAATACAACAATATATTGTTGCTTTCAACAGGATAAATATTTTACAAATATATAATTTAAAAACAAATTTAATTGTTAAAATTATTTAAAATATTACACTTATTGATAAAACTATCAATAGTATATACTGCATTTCATATCAGAATCAATTATTCTCTGAACGTTCCATTGAAAACCATTCATACAGAACAAGTCATGAACATTGCCATGTGCAAACACCAGATACTACAGGAAAGCATAAGGAAGCTCTAAAGGTCGATTAGGAATGGTTGTATTTGGAAACAAAGTAGATCTGTGCTAAATTCTTTAAAAAAAGGCAGATCAACAACAGTGAGGTGACTATTTTAAATACACCTTGAAATGATTCCTCATATAGACTTATAGAGAAAGGATGGGAGCATCAGTGAGAAGACTGAAGCTTAGGAATAAGAAATTGTAAACTAAATAATCACATCTTGGGATTACCCAGACTGATTAAATATAATTTTCTTAAACATTTGGCTTTCCTTTAGGCTAGGTAGGGAAAAGGAGTGGGGGGACGAAAATGGAGGGAAAAAATGGAGACTCATTTGCTAAGCACAAGAGACACTGGTGGTGTAAATGAACACAATGCTTAAATTCATTAAAAGATCTGTTGATATATAACAATATTTTCCTATTTACATGTGTAACAATATAACCCTTAGCATAAACCTCTCCAGTATAGCTATCCATCGCTTTCTTATCCATGTGCTTGCAACCCTGAAGTTTCCAAATACATTCGACGGATTGTTTAATAATAATAACAAAGAACAGCAATAA